>MU827786.1:575159-990133 GCA_029204205.1 Desmophyllum pertusum | reverse complement strand
AGCAGTTGTTATATTTTCCTTCTCCAATACGTTCCATGTTTTTAGTTTGCCTGTGTCATTTAACACATCACACAGTTTGATTATACCCTTCTTAACAATTTTATTTCTAAACAACGGTTTCCCACCTATGCAAATGAACTTGTTGTTCCAAATAATTTCGTTTAACACATCCGATGGGGTTGAAATGGTCGTATATTTATAGCTTGCCCACTCATTAAGACATTCCTTATAAAATTTCGGAAGTATTTTTGGTAAGAATTTCACATCATAGCTACATTTCAATAGAAAGGAACCTCCAAATTCTAAGAGATAATTATCAAGGAACACTTTCCACGAGCTGTTATAGTTAAAAAACAAGGTGATATCTACTGGTTAAAATGCTAAAAGAAGAACAAAACGTGCCTGACGAATCAAATGTTTCTTGTTACTTGCATAATTTCCATCCCAGCGGAGAGACGTCTAAGATTCGGGTTGAAAATTCCATACTGATGACGTCGCATCAGATATCTACCTAGATAGTCCAAGAATATGGTGAAATAATTGCTCATCTTGGGGTACAAGCATGAAACTTGGCACAGTGATAGAGCTTCCCGTACTACATAATTTTAGATGTGGAGGCACTCGCCAAAATGGGTACTTCCGTATTTTCAGCTATGGCATAAATTATCTTTGAAATCCAAAGCATAGAACTGCTTTACACCGTTATATAACTACCAATTTATGTGGAAAATGTTGAAAAGGATATAAAGGACACTTGTATCTTGAGGTTGAACTATTTGTCAATTTCATGCAAATGCATAGACCTGTAAAGTGAGGTTTTTGCATAGATAATTACAATTTTGAGTCTTAGCATTATATGTAATATCTTAGACTGTCTAATATATCTGAACAGTTCCAAACGGGTAAGAGACTTTCTAAAATTCGTATCACAGGAGGAGCTACTTCGAATATTCATGGTGAAAGTGTGTAAGGCTGTTTATAGAGCCTGAGTCAGCACGTAAACGAGGCTAAAAACAATATCTTGATTTTAATACCATTTGACCGAAAATATTATTTTATCGAGACACGTTGGCTCTGTCTATGACTTGAACATTTTAAGACCACCAATACTTCTAAAGATATACCACGGCCGGTCTATCACGTGATACTGAATGTTGAGAAATTCAAGTGAAAATGGAGAAACTCAACATTACGTGTCACTGGATTTCTCTTATGGGGGCTATTCAAATCTGCCCTCGTGCACACCTGAAACATCATTTTCAGATTAAGGCAATAAATAGCAAAATGGGTCAATCCTCCTATTCTAAACTAAATTTCACTCTGCAAGGACAGATTGATATATGCCACTTACGGAAGCCTCCCAGAATAGTGGAAAACGCATTCAATGAATCTTGCTAAAAGCCGGGGGAAACGCGCATGCAAGATTTTATTTCATTTCTCCAACGAATAAGTTAAAAAAGAAACACACATAAAACATGTTTTCACCAAAACCCGCTAAAACCGAGGCCTTAGCACCCTTGATTAGATTTAGGACAATTTCACTTCTGTAAACTCATGTAATTAATCGGTTATTTTGCCAATATAAAGTTCATTCAAAAATTGTGCAAATTCCATTTTCTGACCGTAAAACAATCCACTTCCATCATGTAACATCTACACAAAAGTCGACGCCGCACGTATGTGCTCTGTGACGCCCTTAACACAATCTGTATATCTGTTCTTCAAGTGGCTACTTCTGCGCCGCACGTCTCTGTCCTGTGAAGACCTAATCTTTATCTGCCTTTGGTTAGCTCTGCATAGCACATTTGATCTGTCACGAACTTAGCGCAATCTGTCTCTGCTCTGACGACTTTGCTTTGCAACATGACCCCGCGCTTATTCTTGCTTCTACTCTGATTTCGTTGCAACCAGTCTATGTTCTTAAAAGATATCTGCGCAGCTTGTCTGTGCTCTGTGACAACCCTAGCACCGCCATATGTGTTCTTCGTCAACCTCTTTGCTGCTGGTCTGTGCTGTGTAATGACCTAAATGCGCTTATACAGACTATGTTTGCATAATTTGGTCTATGTTTCCTTTATTTATGCTCGCAGGCACCCCCACACTTGCACGAGGCGGTGCATGTAAGCCTTTACTTGGCACACTTACAGTTCCCCTTACACCCCTTATGTCGCTGACAGCTCACTCAATTAGCTGTTAACATGCTTTCGACGCTTCAGGTAGCGGGGTCCACACTAGCTCTCATCGCTCGTTTCCTGTTTTTGTCCACCCCATTCAGAGGGCGAAGGAAGAAATGGCTTGGGAACCACTGAATGCATGTTCCCAACAATATCCTGTTTGATGTGCTGGAAGAGTGCAGCAGAAGTTGGTGGAATGGCATCCATAGTCTTCCCCTTTAAAGTAAACAGGCCGATTTGCGTGCTTGATTTACTGTAAGACATGTGCTCGTTCTGTCATAAAGGAGAACTACATATCTCTCAAAGTCTAATACATTTTCTACAATCACTTCTTTGCTTGGAGAGTTACTGATTGCTGCAATTGCTAATGTTACCTTGTCAAGTGGCATCCAAGCCTCCAACGCCGATAAATTTATTTATTTATTTATTTACAACAATATTTATTCAGGAGCATCTAATTTAGCATGGCTAATTTTCCTTTCCCAGCGAAATAGGAGTTCTGATCACATCCCATGAATGCATTAAATGCTGGCATCGCAATAAAACGGAATGCCCTTATATGCTCTGTATGACAAGGCTAATTATAACTAAGTCATTATTTTATGACAGTGATTCTATTTTCACCATTTCCACAGTTATTTGTGATGCCCTAGCAAAATTCACTCCAGTTGCAGATTACCGAAGCAAAACAACAATTTGTTAAATCCGGGCCCTTCATTTGCATAATTTGTACCTATTTACACCGAGCATATTGTTCAGTTACTGGGCGTGACGGACATCACTCATCACGTGTTCAATAGATCAAGAGACAACAACTTCTAAAACTTCATTTTGCTGCTCGAGTTGTCAGCAATTATCATTATCTTAGACTTAAAATGTAGAAATGAAAATTCTTCGCGGGGGGTATATTTTGGCGATTTGTAGCATTGTTTTAAACACTGAAGATTCTCTCCAGAGAAGTGCCTCCACATCCAGAATTACTCAATACCCGAAGCTCTATCTCTCTGCCAAGTTTCATGCTTGTACTCCAAAATGAGCAATCCACTCAAAATATTTCACCAAACTGCTGCACTAAGAGTGGATGCTTTCTTTTGATTTGCGCGCGCAAGTTAAATAACGATTAAAAACAGAGATACGACACGAATCTAGTTAGTGCTCGTCACCAGTAAGTCATTATATTTTTTGAGACACGAATATACGCGTGATGACGAAGGTCTGTTTTCCAAGAATATAAAGAGCACAATCTTAGATACTTACGTCTGACACACTTGTCTCCACCCATGGGTTCTCCTCTGTTTTGTATCTTCGGGGACATTTCTTCAAGCAGCGACCCCGTTCAGTAAAGCCTTTGTGAAGCGAATATCCATGTTCACATACGGAGCAGGAAAAATCGTGGCATGTCTTGCAATTTGGAGTGCACTCTATATAGATAGTAATAGAGCAGTTTGATTAAATTCGAAAAACAAATTGAAAAAAAAAAACATTATAAAGGATTTTTCAGCTTTTGCGCGTTCGTAAAAAATAACTGGAACTGGTAGTCTTCGCAATCGGCAGAAAGCCAGGTTTGCATTTGGACGGCCACTTTCTCGCCATCATCATAGGCTACACTGCTTGGGTATAGTCTCAGTCTTGTCTAGTTTTCTTGTTTAATTTTCCCAGCCTCAGTTGACCATGAATTCGTTCAGAACAAAGCGGGCCTACCAAATAAAACGTTTCTTGTAACGTGCACAATTTCCATCCCAGTACGTAATTTTTGGACTCTCGCTCGCAGGGACACGAATACGCGCATGATGGACGAAGGTCTGTTTTCTCGGAATATAAAGAACACAATCTTAGATACTTACGCCTGACACATTTGTTTCCACCCATGGGGTTCACCTCTGTTTTGTATCCTGGGGGACATTTCTTCCAGCACCGACCCAGTCCAGTAAAGCCTTTGTAAAGCGAATATCCATGTTCACACACGGAGCAGGAAGACTTACCTTGGCATGTCTTGCAATTTGGAGTGCACTCTAAAAAATGATCGACAACAAAAAATTTATGTCGTAAGGCTCCTGATGTCGTTTGTAAGACGTTCGAAGCGAGTTGTACGATCAAATTGAACTCCTCTGTGGCCAGGACGAAGGGGATAAGGGACTCCCATAAAAAGTGACGGGGGCGATTGTCGGAAATTTTGAAAGGAACTCCTAAATGGTACCAGAATCTCGTTTTGTGGGTGTGGCTCAAATTCATTTTCACCCCTAAGAGGTATCAATTTTAAGATAAAACTAGTTCCTCCCATCTTTTTTTAGTTTCGGCTTAACACCCTAAAAGACCTAAAAGGTACCGGGATAACTCTAACGTTGGTTATTTTAGATTAAACATCCTACGCAGTACCAAATCGCAAATTTTAACCCTGAAAGGTACATGTACGACGGTCACCCCCGTTAAGTTTGTATGGAGTCTCCCCTGAAGTGCTCTACTGTGGGGCGTATAGTCTAAACGGATGTCATATTGATAATCGACCGGCCGCGCGCACGTAATGAAATCAATTTCGTTTACAAGCTTTTTAAGGGTTTAAAGCTTAGTAATCTCCAGCAAATTAAAGCCAATCAATACTTCATCCAAACCTTGCTTCTTTACGCATGTTCCTTTGACTTTCTGAAAACCAGGAGGGCACCTCTTCCGGCAGCCATACCGGAGGGACCGCGGGGATACTCGTACCCTGACGAAGCCATGGTTACACTCGTCACATGAATATTGATTAGAATGACATTTCTTGCAATTCGTAAAGCCCCTAATGGAGCAGGCTGGGAATTAAAAAAAGTACAAAATATCAGTCATTCACTTTCAAAAGTCTCCTTTTCCGAAGACCCTCTTTTATACGGACAACAAACACAAAAAGAAGAGGGTTTTTAATGGTTTTGATGTGACATGAGGTGTAGCGGGTGTCCGTAATAATGGGTTGTCCGCAAGGCGAGAGTTGATTGTATTGGCCAATTACCACCAATTTTGCACCAATAATTGAACATGTTTTTTTCGACTAGCTCTGTCAGAATTTGGTCGATATTCAAAATGGACACACGAGTGGAAAAATATATCCTTCCTGTGTTAGCTGCTTATCGCAACTATCTTATGACGTACAAATTGATGACGTCACAAAGGGTTCAATGTCTATTCATCCAAATGTCAACAAAAGTCGACTTTGGCACCGTAATGTGGACAGGCCTTTATTTAAATAGTAGAGGGAAGCATTGCAGATGGATCTAGTTGAACGGGAAGGCCAATTTCAATTGTTTCGTTCTAACTTGGTTTGAAATATAGCGCTGGGTTACACACTAGCCTCTTGCGCAGGGGTATTTAAACGCGGGTATTTAAACGCGGGGTTGAACTAAATCTTACTTTGCTCCAAGTGTTAGTGACGTGATTTTATAAATGTCAGCGCTATCAAGTGATAGTTCACTGTGGCGCATTGAGTAAGGAAATTTAGTTTGGATTTTTCATCATAATTACTTGGTCTAATGCAGACAATATTTCAAGATAACCGACGAAACTTACACGGCTCTGGAAACTTCTCTGTTTAGATATAAACTTAGTCCAAAACTAGACTTAAATAGTTTATATTCTGCTTTGATTAGAGATTTCAAGTGTAGCGCTATTCTTCTTTTGAATGTAAACGTTGAAAGAAAAGGATTTGTTACTTCGATTTTTTCTTTTATCCGAACTGATCGGTCTTCTTCCTCTCGAATTTCGCGTTTTTACAGTAGTGCAGTGCGCACGTAATGCGCATGGAAGAAATAATTTTGATTCGTAAAATGCAAGAGCCCGGAATTCAGACCGATTTCACTGTGCAGGCGTACACCGCTACAGGAAAGCGATACACAAGGCTAGAGACGTCAGAACACTGTCCTTAACTTTTGGCTTCTTTGGTCCGCGCGGTCCGTGCTTTCCTGGTTTCCTCGATCGTCTTGCACTAACAGCGAGAATAACGACCAATAACAAGATAATCAGCAGAATCTTCTTCATCGTGTAAAAGGACAATTTCGAACTGCTCTCTTTCGCAGTGTCACTGCTTTTTGAACCAGTTCACGGAGTTTGCGAGTTCCTGTTTCAAGTGAATTGTGCTACGATTTCATAGGGGCAAGCCTAAATTCGTAGGGGCAAGCCTAAACAGGTCTATATAAATACGTACTCAACGGGTCAAGACGCATTACCCTAACCAACTCGATACGTGAGGGATAGTTCTGAAATGACACTCCAACTCACAGTATTAAAGAGCTAGGAAGATTTACTACGAGTTGTTTTGCTTACTATTATCAAAGCTGATTTTGCTATTTGGCTTAATTTAGATAATAAGGATCAGAGCATAAACTTGTGGTACTGTAAACAAACAGTCTGCCAATTACTCTGAGAGTTGTCCGCCCTTCCGCTTTGACGCGCACTGACGCAAAAAACCGGCTGCTTTTACAAGCATTACTCAGTGCATAATAGAGGGAATAAAAAAACGTTGTTACACTGAGAGAACCGATAATAAACTCGATTATATTAGTTAAATTGAATTTCAAACGTACTGAATTCCGTTTTAAACAGTAGGGCCAAGACAAGAACTTATCACAAGAATGAGCCGGTCCTCAGTCTCAATTTCTTTTGCGGATTAAAGACAATCAGGCGGGTCAAAAGAAAAGGTTACATTCCGTTGAACCGACAGGAAGATACAATACAATACAATACAATACTTTAATTTGACACTCTCCTTACGGGGCTTTTCAGTGACAATAAAATTACAGTACATAGGGAGATAAAGGGATAAAGGGATAAACACATTGAGAACACTAACAATCTTTAGAGCCTGCTGTGTGGAATTCTCTATCTTTTGTTAATATAATTTATTTTTGTTCTTTCTTTCTTTCTTTCTTTCTTTCTTTCTTTCTTTCTTTCTTTTCTTTCTTTCTTTCTTTCTTTCTTCTTTCTTTCTTTCTTTCTTTCTTTCTTTCTTTCTTTCTTTCTTTCTTTCTTTCTTTCTTTCTTTCTTTCTAATTCATTAATTTATCATCCAGCAAAAAGACTGATGGCTGTTACCATTTGTGGCTTGGTTCCATGATCACGACACTCGCTAAACTGTACGGAAATCATTCACAGAACATTGAATGCATGATATGGGTCTGATATGCTCTCGTTGAAAAAATCGGAAATAACAAGTTCATACGGGCTTTTAGCACTCAGCCGCTATCAGTTCATTGACTGGGTCTGATGATTTCCTTGTCTTGGGCAATTCCAGTTTTCATGTTCTTTGAAATAATCTGGGTCATTTATAAATTCTCTTATCGTTTTTCCATTTTCATATGGATGGGTATGATATGTTTTTAGTTTCTATCAAGTGCAATGTTAATATTCTGCTTTGCATCCATGTTATGCGTTGTTTATAAGCATGATCGAGCTGCCCGCACGTTAGCAAAGCAGTTACGTTTCAATCATCGCGTTTTGTTGAAAAATCAGGACACGCCCGTGGTTCCCGCTTGTTCCTTGTGTGTTACGGATTGTTTATGCGCTGTAGTTTTGAGTGAATTTTCCATGATCACAAAACTTGCAATGACCATGAATATAAAATTCCTCTTCAGGTTTTAAACTCCGCCCTATTTTATAGATCTGCATCGTATTTAAAAAAAAAAAATGTTTGTTGTAAAACAAGGTAACCGTGGCAGTAGATTCGTTGTGTCGACATGATAGATATGACAATATCCCCAGTTTGTTTCCAGAAAGCTTCAAATCGCAAGATAACAATATGTTATTTCAGAGGGTCCTGTTCCTCTGACCATGACCCTCCGTTTCCTCCTGTGGCCGCCGTCTTCTTAGAGCTAATAGTTGTTATCTTTGCCCTCTGCTGTTGCCATTTCCGCCTCTAGCATCATTCACATTGGGCATCTAGTCGCCGTTCTTGTTGTTCTGGAGCCTCGTTGCTATATATCTAACACGGCGATAATTTCTTTCTGCCTGCATGCTGCACGACCTGCTGTTATTCTTCCTCTTCTTCTGCATTTACAAAGGAATTTGAAGGTGATGAGCTCTTGATTTATAGAGTCGGGTTGCGTAACCTGTCAAACACCAGGCGGCGTCTGACGTCATGTGGTCAAAGGGTATAGTCATAATCAGTGATGACCGTTAACTCCACGAAAAAAAAAATATCCCGCCCGAACTCCTTGGCGCCTGGCGGACAAAATCATGAGCCTCGGATGCTCTCGAGGAATATTAAAGGTTTTAAATTTTCAATATATTGCCAAGGCAGAGGTCAATGTAATGAATTCCAATCTCGATCATGACTCAATCTATTAACGCTTCAAACACGTTGATAATATCAACGTACCGTAAAAGCTCTAGGTATACGTACAGCTGCCACCAAAACAGTCATTGATCACGTCTACAAACATAGCCTATGATTATGAAGCAGTTTGGGGCTCATTTCAAAGTGCAATAGACATGCTATTAAGTAATTTTCTAGTACGAATTATTCAAGAAAGGGTGAATGGATACTACCACCCACGTACGCACTGTGGACCTATTTTTAAGATTAGTTCCTATATGGCCTACATTTCCCAATGACGTGATATAAAGAAACGGTCTGCAATATTGTCATAATCATTTTCCGTATAATGCTTTTCGGTAAAAATTAGATGTTAAGACGAAATCCATTAGAAAATCGAGTAATATTTATGGCCAGTAGACAAAAATCTTGTACTACGACGCCATACACTTTCACGCTTAAACTAGACATTCATGAGCCATATCTTAACGGTATTTACCAAATAATATAACTCCACAATCCTTAAATTGCTTTCCGCCTTGAGTTTCCTCCTGTGAATGGGTTGAGTCATAAGAGGTGGCAGCCATGTTTCTGGGAAACATGGCTGCCACCTCTTATGACCTTACCCATTCACGGGAGGAAACTCAAGGCGGAAAGCAATTTAAGGATTTTGGAGTTATATTATTTGGTAAATACCGTTAAGATATGGCTCATGAATGTCTAGTTTAAGCGTGAAAGTGTATGGCGTCGTAGTACAAGATTTTTGTCCACTGGCCATAAATATTACTCGATTTTCTAATGGATTTCGTCTTAATCAGTTTCGTTGTGTTCATTAATGTCAATCATTCTTGTGATATTTGTACTCTCCTATTCATAGTTAACTATGTCCTATTGAAACTGTCATGAAAAATAGAAAATGTTCGTCGCCATTAGTGGCTCTTTGTTAAGTTAACTCATTTGAATACGTAAGTGCAGAGAAATTTATTACAAAGACGACCAGGTGTTCCCTATATTATATATTTGGGTAAATGTAATTTACACATCAGAGTAGAAGTTTCTTGAAGATCAAAAAGTTAACCTCAATTTATAAACCCCATTTGAACTCTAGCTTCCCGAGGGTGCCGTTTACATTAGATTCGACTGTATTGATATTATCATCGACGAAGAGAGATAGATCATTTAGCTTTAACAATCACGGCAGGGTATTGCACGAATATTTCTATGGTGTACTGAAGTGATTCGCGGAAGTGTTAATAAACATATGTCATAATTAGTGCAAGAGAGTACTTGCTTAGTGATCCGCACCGTTGACGTTTCACGATGTTTTCGCTAACAGAAACTCCTCCCAGATTAGCGACAGCTGTTTTAAAATATTTAAATATAAACTCGCCTGATCGTAGAGAAGCTTCAATGCGGTATTCAGCAGACCCTTAATTATCCGCTAACTAGAAACGAGTGATTACTGTTTGCTAATCTGAAATGGGAACCTGGTTTTGGATTCTTGGCTGGTCTCTTTCCATCTTGACGATAACTGGAAATGGATTTATTATCTTCCTTGTTTGCAGCAAACGGCAGCTTCGCACCAAAACCAACGCGTTTGTCGTTTCACTTGCAGTGGCGGATTTCTTTGCGGGGATGAGCGCTGTTCCTTCAATGTTTTTCTGCGATATAGCAACTGGGTGTAACTCTCAGGCTTATTTAGCTGATGGAACGGATTTTGCAAGATGGCTGTTCGGGTACGCATCCGTGACAAACTTGTGCATCTTAGTATTGGATCGTTACATTGCCGTTGCCAAGCCTTTAAAATACTTGACTTTTATGAAGCGTCGCCGCGTAGTTGAAATGATTTCGTTGTCTTGGGTAATTCCCGTTGTTTTTGTTTTGGTATTTTCACTAAATTGGCTTATTTTTAAAACGTCTGTTCTCTTTCGCATTTTCATCTGGTTGCTTATGATATTTTTGGAGCTTTTGCCATGTTGTATTTTAATCTTCTGCTTCGTATCCATGTTATGCGTTGTTTATAAGCATGATCGAGCTGCCCGTACCTTAGCAAAACAGTTACGTTTCAACCATCGGGTTGTGTTTAAAACTCAGGACAAGTCTGCGGTTAAAACAATGGCAATCGTTATAGGCTTGTTTCTTCTGTGTTACGGATTTTTCATGCGATGTAGTTTTGTATATATTTTCACGAATAGAAAACCATGTAATGATCAGGAATATAAAATACCTCTTCAGGTTTTAAACTCCGCCATCAATCCCGTAGCTTACGCTTTTTACAAGAGAGACATAAAAAAGGAAATTAAAACACTTATCTGCTGTGTCGTCGTAAAAAAGCGAAATAACATTGAACCTGTTAATTATTGAACCTCGTAAGCTGGTTTTGCGAGCAAGAAGCTCAAACATACTTATTAATGGTTAAAATAGAACAGGAAATATTGAGAAAATATCATCATTTTCTTTGAGTTAGGATAATAAGTATAATATACTTGAAATTCGCTGAAATTATATCAGAAATTAAGGAATAGGAGCTTTAAGCTGACTCGCTTTTAAATTTTACTTAGCAAGGAACACTTTAATGAGACTTTTGCTGTGTCTCGAAGACTGTCATCCTTGATAATTTGTAATATTATCGTCCATTTAGTGGTAAAATATGTTTCCTGTTCCTCAGTCTGTTTCCCAGTGTTTCAACCGATTATGCGCAAAGAATAAACTGAAATGTGAAATCCAAAACTCTTTCAAGTGGCTATGGGTTTGGGCTAGTTACACCGTATGTTAATAGATACTGGCATTAAATAAATATACTTTGAGTTTCCAAAAGGCACATTTAGACAATTCCTTTGTTTCGTCTTCTAGTAGATTGAAATAACTCATTGTGGCACGTGAGTCATTTGCAATTGGTTGAATATTGGAGAGAAATAACCAGATGGTTTTAAAGTTGTGATAATATATATTTTATTTACAGTCGAATCCCGATAACTCGAACCTTCAAGGGGAATAGAAAAATGTTCGAGTTATCGGGAGTTCGAGTTATCGAGGGTAAAATTAGTAAGAAAATGACCTGAAGGGGAATCGAAAAAGGTTCGAGTTAGCGGGAGGTTCGAGTTATTGAGGGTTCGAGTTATCGGGATTCAACTCTATTAGTGTTTTATACCTTTCTTCAGTATCAATAAGACAAACACCCTATAACTAAGATTTAGGTTGCAAATATGCGAAAAAACTGAAACATTCAGTTGGCTAATAATTTCGAGGCAGACAGTAGGAAACTATCTACTGTTATAATTGACATGTAGCCAGGTGAATGCTAATATGATTACCGTCATAGTTGTCAAACAGTCTCAGATGCACAAAAGGTACTCACTCAGTTATGGTTTTGAGGTATTCATAATGGAACTGCATGAATTCGGTTTTGAATTTATTTTGTCTACTTTTTGTTGGACTTTTATCAAGAGAATCCGGCTTTTATATTTTTTGTTCCTCTTCGGCCTAGACTTTTTATATTTGTGTTTGAATTATTTTTTCTATTATTATTCGACATTGTTTTTATGTCAGTCAATACGTGATGATAATTTAAATAGAAAGATGACCAGATGTTTTTCTTTTAAAGTATTAGTGTCGAGAAAAAAATTATTTATACATCATCAGTGTTTCGAAGTTTCCTGATGACCAAATGTTAACCTGACCATCTATAAACTGGAAAATGGAAACCTGGTTTTGGATTCTTGGCTAGTCTCTTTCCATTTTGACGATAACTGGAAATGGATTTACGATAAAGCCACCCGCTACTCACTACCCGATTCCTACTCGTTACCCGATAAACTGCGCTGCTTAGTTATACAGATCAGTTACGACCAGATTTATTTTTCCTAATTTTAACATAGCATCAATAATTGTGTTTACAGAAAAAAATTTCGTCTTGGTATATATATTCGTCTTTAAAATATATCTTATATTTAATGTTTTCATTTGTTTAATGGCGGTAATTTTCGAGTTCCTACCATGTTGTATTTTAATATTCTGCTTTGCATCCTTGTTATGCGTTGTTTATAAGCATGATCGAGCTGCCCGTACCTTAGCAAAACAGTTACGTTTCAACCATCGCGTTTTGTTTAAAACTCAGGAGTGGTCAGCGGTTAAAATAATGGCGATTGTCATAGTCATGTTTCTTGTGTGTTACGGATTTATTTGCGCTGTAGTTTTGAATTGATTTTCAAAGAAAAACAATGCCATGATCAGGAATATAAAATTCCTCTTCTGATTTTAAACTCGGCCGTCAATCCGTAGCTTATGCTTTATACAAAAGGGACATAAACGAAGGAGATGAAAAGTGATTCTAAATAAGCGATTTCCTGTAGTTAAGGAGTCTTCCTCGCGTGAGTCAAAGACTGTCCGCAATATTATATAGATATTTTGTATACGAGAAGACAATAGAGAAATGCACAAAAAACATATTTAAAGCCTGTAAAGCAAGAAATGGATGAAGCCATTTTTTTTACAAGTATTTGTAATCTATTTCGCCATCTTAAATAAAGAAAAGAGATAAAATAAATGCGTGTTGTCGGAGTGTGCATTGTAACACAATAACTGGCCACCTGCTACTCGCTACCCGATTCCTACCCGTTACCCGATAAACTTTGCTGCTCCACAGACTAGAGAGATAGTTGTTGACAACTACTTGTCGATCATAAAAAGTTGTCGATAACAAAAAGCCAGTGTTTGAAGCTAGTTGTCGATAACTAAGGGCCTTAGCTATCGACAACCAGCTTCACACACTGGCTTTTTGTTATCGACAACTTTTATGATCGACAACTAAATAGTTGTCGACAACTAGTCTGTGGAGGCCCTTAGTTATATATACTGATCAGTTACGACCAGATCGATTATGTCGATTTTTTCCTAATTTTCAGATAGCATCAATAATTGTATTTACAGAAAAAAATTTCGATTGATCAGGTCTTGGACACGCGCAATCTTTAGATTGGTCGGATAAATACAATTATTGTAAACTAGAACCCAACACGCGGACTGTTGAGCAACGGGAAATGCCTCTCAATAAAATCACATTATGCTATCAAGTTTGTTTTTTCAGACCGTCCGTTGCTTTCCTTCAGTTACAAGAAAACGCAGATAAGTGGAGGAGGAGGCGTGATATATGCCTTGTGTGTTCATGCAACGTTATAAACGCGAACCGTGACTCGTCCCCAGTCTTTTCTTATGATAAAATTGTTAGACGTCAGAAGAGACGACTGGGGACGAGCCCAGCTAGATCATCATAACATGAGCAATGAGCGATTGAAATGTCCTGGAGGGAGACAAGTCGCAAGAAGGAAAAAACAGAACCTGTTGATGGAGTAGAGGGCGGGAGCATCCCGGGAAGGAGTATACAGCAAAGTGAATAAAAGCAAATCAAAGGCTCGTGGGTCGACCTTGTGTAGTCACAGGCGCCCCAAACTGAACTCACATTTTGAGTCAGCTGATATGCCGTCTTGCGTCGGCAGTAATGGCTAAAAGTATAAGGGTTTGTATGGGGATTTTTAAAATAGATTCTAAAAGATAAGAATACGGTTAAGTTCTCAATATTACGTACCTTCCTTCCACGGTGTTGTTCAACAGACAGCAAGTAAAACACCGCTTGTTTCTTCTGTGTTACCTGTTTGCTTTGCGCTGTAGTTTTGTATATATTTTCAAGTATAGAAAACCATGTAATGATCTCGTATAGCTTACGCTTTCTGCAATAGAGGCATAGCGGATTAAAACACGTATCTGCTGTGTCATCGTAAAAAAGAGAAACAACATTGAACTTCTTAATTAATGAACCTCTGAATGAAAGCTATCCTGGCTTGTTGAGAGTGCTTTTCGAGCGAAAATCCCAAAAATATTTTTGAGTAGTGCAAATGGAAGAAAAAATAAAATTATTTATGTCTTTGAATTAGCATAATATAAGCGAGATTACTTGAAATTCAAATTATATCGGAGATTAAAATTTAGAAAAATTAATCTGACCTTTAAAATTTACTTAGCAGGGAACACTGTAATGATACTTTTGTTGTGTATTTAAGACTGCTATCCTTGATAATTTGTAATAACATTGTCTATCTGAATAAAAGAGAAAACAATTAAATGCGTGTAGTTGTAAAATATGTTTCCTGTTCCTCGGTCTGTTTTTACAATGTGTCAACCGATTATACGCAAAGAATAAACTGAAATAACTGGTATTAATTTCCCTGAGCAAACCATGCAAGTTAGTCAGAAATATATATGCATAGTTACCTGGAAGCAGTATTAAGACAAGTAAGGTGTTTTGAATGTGTGTTAGCTTTGTGATCATTATTCTGACAGCATGGTACTAGTTAGAATGTCTGTTTGTTAAAGTGAATTGTGTAATACTAGTGTTCCCACTGTAATAACTCGATTAAGGTTTGAGTCCTTTTATAACTGCTTGGTCACTCGACAACAAACTTGACAGCACTGAGAGGAAGAAGAAGCCGTGAGCGACATGTGAAGTACGTTCAAGGTAGTTGATTGCCATAAATATATTGGGGCCAACACATCTATCAAGTGGCTATATAGTTTTGGGCTAGTTAATAACTAATGTAGATAATGGCATTAAATAAATATACTTTTAGTTTCAAAAAGACACATTTAGACCATTCCTTTTTTGTTTCGTCTTGTAGCTAAGATTGAAATATATCCTATAAAAATAAGAGAGTTTTATCGTTGTGGCACGTGAGTCATTTGGTTGAATTAGAGACAAACTCAACCAGATGGTCTTGAATTTGTGAGAATATATATTTAATTTATTAGTGTTTTACAGCTTTTTCAGTATCAATAATTTAATAAGATAAACACCCTATAACTATAATTAATTTAGGTTAAAAATATGCAAAAAGTCTTTCTGCTTGGTAAAATGTTATTTATTGGTAACTGTTGTCTATCTCGGTTGATGCAAAACCTTTTAAATAAATATTCAGTTGGCTAATAATATCAAGTTAGGAAGTAGGAAACACTCTGCTGTGATAATTGTCGTTTAGACAAGTGAATGCTAATATGACGCCCTCATAGTCGTCAAACAGTCGGTGTCAGATGCACAAAAAGCACTCACTCAACGGTTCTGAATGATTACCTTGCGTGCACAACACGATACGATGGTCATTCCCATTAGCGTGGGTGATGAATTTGTGCACTGAGCCGATTTAGTACTCGTTCACTACGTCGCCGTTGTCAATCCTACTCGATTTTTATGACCCATCACCGAGTCGTTTAATTGCTTTCCTTTCCTTGGACAATCGCAATAATCCCTTTTAATACCTATATAATCTACTCTCTTTTTAAACATATTTTTTCGTTCTTCCCATGTTTAACGTTAATATTATGCTTTGTACCCGGCATGCTAGGGACCGGACTTTATATCAAGAGAATCCGGGGGAGGGGGGTGGCGGTACTCCCTTATTTTAGTTATATAGGTATGTGCGGCCCCAAAGGGTACCGTTTATGGCAGTTTTGGTCTGAGATATTGCATAAATTTTGATCTTTTTGGTCTGAAATAGGGTATGCTGGAATTGGGTATATTTTTTTAGAAGATATTTTTTCGCATTAACATCGGGGAATTTGAAGCCCTTCTCAAATGTTTATGCAAATGAGAGCCCTTCCAGGGTAGCTGAGGTCATGTGTGAGCCGGACGTGCACTTATTTTAGAGGTCTGACATAGGGTATCGATTTTTGGGTCAGGTCTGGAGTAGGGTATCAAAAATCACATATTTTATATTTTGGTCTGAAATACTGTAAGTTTTCAAGAAGTGGACCGCACACTCCCACCCCTCAAATTTTTGGGGAGTGCCCCCCCCCTATTATTATTATCCGAAATAAACCATATTATATAGAGGATATTACACGGCGGCGCGAAGATATGAATTTTATTTTCGAGTGGTAAAAACAATATTTTACGAACGAGCGCAGCGAGTGAGTAAAATATTGTTTTTACCACGAGAAAATAAAATTCATATCTTCAAGCCACCGTGTAATTTTCTTTTTATTATATAGACAAAAGACAAAGCACAAACTTTATCGCGAACTCTTACAGCTCGGTGGCTGGACTTTCCGAATTTCTCTCCTTTCGTCTTCACTTGCAAGGAACACCTTGAATTAAGTCATATGAAGTTATCTTCTTCGTGTTAACATTTTCCTACCGCCTCAGTGAACGATTTCGTGTTGGCTTCAGTGAATTTCACGATTCTATCGCTTGCCATTTTTCAACCGGAGTTTGGCAGCTTTGCACAAAAAGCCATGCAAAAGCGGGAAATTACGTCATCGATATCCTCACTAGTGAGGATATGGAAAATACGCCACTCGGGTCCCGGATGTAGTTTCGTATGAATTTTACGAGTGGTATATTTTCCAGTAAAACACTCGTGTCTATATAATAAATGTTTTTATGTCAATCAATACGTGATGATAATTTCTTAAATATAAAGATGACCAGATGTTTTTTTTAAACTGAGTATTGTGACTAGAAAAATTCTAATTTATTCATCATCAGTGTTTTGAAGTTCCTTGATGATCAACTATATATTAAAGTTAACCTGACCAACTATAAACTGGAAAATGGAAACCTGGTTTTGGATTCTTGGCTGGTCACTTTCCATCGTCACAATAACTGGAAATGGATTTATTATCTTCCTTGTTTGCAGCAAACGGCAGCTTCACACCAAAACCAACTCGTTTGTCGTTTCACTTGCAGTGGCGGATTTCTGTGTTGGGGTGAGCGTTGTTCCTTCAATGTTTTTCTGCGAGGTGGACACTGGGTGCACTGACACACGAGCTGACGGGATATCTTTCATAAGGTGCCTCTTCGGTTACGCGTCCGTGATGAACCTATGCAGTTTAGTACTGGACCGCTACATTGCCGTTGTCAAGCCTTTTAAATACTTGAATTTTATGAAGCGTCGACGTGTCATCCAAATGATTTCCTTGTCTTGGGCAATCCCAGTTGTTTTAGTTGTAGTTTCCTTACTGATATGGCTTATTTTAAAATGTCTCTTATATTTATTGTTTTCATATGGTTAATGACGGTAATTTTCGAGTTCGTCCCATGTTGTATTTTAATTTTCTGCTTTGCATCAATGTTATGCGTTGTTTGTAAGCATGATCGAGCTGCCCGTACCTTAGCCAAACAGTTACGTTTCAACCATCGCGTTTTATTTAAAACTCACGAAAAGTCCGCGGTTAAAATAATGGCAATTGTCATAGTTTTATTTCTTGTGTGTTACGGATTTTATTTGCGCTGTAGTTTTGAATTAATTTTCAATGAAAAGCTATGTAATGATCAGGAATATAAAATTCCTGTTTTCATTTTAAACTCGGCCATCAATCCTGTAGCTTATGCTTTATACAAGAGGGACATAAAAAAGGTGATGAAAAGTGTTTTTAAAAAGTGTCAATATTAACTAAGCGCCGATTTCGCAGCTAGTTAATGAGTCTCTCGAGCGAGTCGAGACTGTTTCCAATCTTATAGAATATGTAAAAGAAAATATAGAGAAATGCAGAAAAACATGTCAAGCAAGAAATAGATGAAGACTTTTTGACGTTCTTGACAAATATTTGTATTTTTTTGCTGTCTTAGACTAAATAAAGAAAAGTGATAACATAAATAATATTAAGTGATTTCGGGGTGCACATGATAACATAATAAAGCCACCTGCTACTCACTACCCGATTCCTACCCGTTACCCGATAAAAGTTCGCCGTTCGCAATCCGTTTTAATCTTCACCATCCTCAATCATCCTTGTTCCAGTTTGGTTTATTATCACCTCTTTGGTGTTTTTCTACCTTAGTAAGCAACTATTTCGAGGCCTTCTTCAATTTAAAGGTGATTTTGCACTTCGCAAAAATGACTTAAAATATCGTGACATAGCTCCTTTAAGCTTTTCAGACCGTCCGTTGCCGTACTTCAATAAAAAAAACTTAGCTAAGCGGAGGATGAACACACATGGCACATATCATGCCTCCAACAATTAATTAAGCGCGAATCCCCAGTCTTCTCTTATAATAAAATTGTTAGACGCCATAAGAGACGACTGGGGATGAGTCAGGTTCGAATCCAAACAGTTTAGGAAGCACCGACTGGATCATCATAACATGAGCAGTGATTGAAATGCGTATAGTGAGGAAGCAAACGTACATGAAATACGAGTATGATGTCCTTAAGAGGGAGACTAGTTGCAAGAAGGAAAAATCAGAACCTGTTGATAGAGCAGAGGGAGCATCCGGGGAAGGAGTCTAGGACAAAGTGAAGGAGAAATAAAAATTGAACGTTCCCCTGAATACTTCACGATATTTTGCTAGGTCATTTACATATAATGCAGCAAGCTCAAATCCCCCTTTTACAAAGAAATACAGAAACGGATTGTAGAAATAACGGCCGAAAAAAACATCATCAGGTATAGTAAGAAATGATGGCCAATTTATTAGTAGGCACGCGGTCTTGCTGAATTCAGACAGATAGTGCTGAGATATAAAGTTATGCTGTCTTATATTAAAACTGCTTTCAGTGTTATTTTAAGTTGAAATGCACCTGGTTTTCATGGGAAAGATGCGTCGAAAACAATGCGCATGCTAATTTACATAAAAGAGCCAGATTTTATTCGCATTTTGGAGATATGTCAAGGATTGACCGCAAATAAGATGCACGCTCCTCGTGATAGGCATCACAAAGTGTCCTCATTGATAAAAGTTCACCAAAATACAAATAATTTTGTCAAATACTGGAAGTAATATATATATGAAAATGACAAATAACCCAGTCATATATGAAGTATTTAAAAAACAATACCTGCGTTCAATCCTGGACATAAGTGGTATTTTGAAGACAGCATCAATTCTTTAACCCTATTCGGCCTGGGGGTGGGGGGGCAGAAAGTGCCCGCGCTGATTTAATTATCGTACTTGAAGAGCATTCAAGCAATCATATAGTCACCTTATGACTTTTCCTAAAAATTATCTGGGAACATTTTGATTTTTTATGCGCTGTAGTTTTGTAGTATTAATCAATGATCTCAAACCGTGTAATGATCAGGAATATAAAATACCTCTTGTGGTTTTAACTCCGCCATACGAGAGACACAAAGAAGGAGATCAAACGACGTCAACATTACAAAAACTGTTTGCTTGCATGAACAACATCAGAAAATTAACAGGTAAAAGAACTGGCAGTAAAGAACGTTTTGTCCAAATTATAGCTTTGTAGCGTTTTTCATAACCGAGTTATTGCCAAACTAATTTTCAGAAAATTACAGTATATAGTATGCAGCCGCCATCAAGAAGGGCACCAACATGGCCGCCATAAAATTGCACAAGAAATAGAGTAGATTCTACCGTCAATATCATTAGCTTTCACTTCAAATCTGTTTAGACATCACTTCTAAATTATTATCACGTCTGAAAATTTAAAAATGATATAAAAATATTCGTTTTTTTGTGACAGTTCAGAAACACGTTCATCAGGGACATCACAAATTTCAAATAGCTTTATTTCCAAAAGGAATCACTGGATCGATACCAAACTTTGCATAGAGATTAATGATTTCCATGTCTAGAAGATATAAAAGAATAGCTTTGTAAGATTACTGACAGTTTAGATTTTAGAATTTTGATGACGTCAGATGAAAACAAAGAATTGTTTTCCTTTGAAAGGTAGGCTTCGTAAGATGCGAATCAAGATTCAAGCTTCAATCAATACAAACAGTTTTAAAATGGAGAAGAGAGACATAAAGTAGGAAAAGACGTATCTGTTGTGTCACTGTGAAGAAGCGAAACAAAATTGAACCTCTTCGTGTAGACAATTATTTTCCTCTAGAAAGCTGATTTCGTTGGGAGCCAATCAATATTTCATCATATTTGCATAACAATACAGTTAAACAGAAACTTGGCAATTTCAGGAACAAGCTGTATAACATGGTGATTTTAATCTCTTGGGATCCTTGAGCTATGTTAATACACCTATTTCAATTAACGTTGTCGGATAGAAATGTTTATATTAAAAGCCCGCAAGACAGGACCGAAAGGTAGCATGGGTAAAAGTAGAAAACTGCTGCACGCACCGAATACTAATGAGAAGTAACATGAAAAACATGATTTCTAACGATTTCTTTTTGTTTTAAACTTGTAGAAGTAAGCTACGTTTAGCCAAACTCAATTTTAGCAGAATCAGCTTGTGAAAAACATGGAAAGCAAATCATCTAATTCGGGGCAAAGCAAATACATCACGGCGAAATAAATACTTGTAGATTTATTTTCCACCGATATGCAAATTCTTATGAATACCCAGACTACCATTCGGTCTTGTCTTGTAGAGTTGACGCTTCTATATCCGACAACGTTAATTGAAATAGGTGTATACAAACATGTACAACTACTTTACCGTAAAGTTCGTAAAAAGGACTTTCTTTACCTTAATAACCGTGGTATAAAAATATGTCAATCAAAAACTCCTTCGAGTCGTTTTGGTTCTGAACTAATTACAACGAATGTTTTAAACTGTATCGTTGTGTATTCGAACATTGAAAATGTAAATAAAAAAATAAAAAATGAAAATGTCATGAAAAAATAAAAAAATGTTCGTCGCCTTTGGTGGCTCTGTGTTATTTAAATTAACTCGGTTGAATACGTCAGTGGAGATAATATTAATACAAAGATGACCAGGTGTTGTCCATATTATATTTGGGTAAATATAATTTACACATCAGAGTTTAGAAGTTTCTTGATGATCAAAAAGTTAACCAACATCTATAAATAAACGGGAAAATGGCAACCTGGTTTTGGATTCTTGGCTGGTCACTTTCCATCTTGACGATAACTGGAAATGGATTTATTATCTTCCTTGTTTGCAGCAAACGGAAGCTTCGCACCAAAACTAACGCGTTTGTCGTTTCACTTGCAGTGGCGGATTTCTGTGTTGGGGTGAGCGTTGTTCCTTCAATGTTTTTCTGCGAGGTGGACACTGGGTGCCCTGACACACGAGCTGACGGGATATCTTTCATAAGGTGCCTCTTCGGTTACGCGTCCGTGATGAACCTATGCAGTTTAGTACTGGATCGCTACATTGCCGTTGTCAAGCCTTTTAAATACTTGAATTTTATGAAGCGTCGACGTGTCATCCAAATAATTTCCTTGTCTTGGGCAATCCCAGTTGTTTTAGTTGTAGTTTCCTTACTGACATGGCTTATTTTTAAAATATCTCTTATATTTAATGTTTTCATTTGGTTAATGACGGTAATTTTCGAGTTCGTCCCATGTTGTATTTTAATCTTCTGCTTTGCATCAATGTTATGCGTTGTTTGTAAGCATGATCGAGCTGCCCGTACCTTAGCCAAACAGTTACGTTTCAACCATCGCGTTTTGTTTAAAAGTCAGGAGATGTCCGCGGTTAAAATAATGGCAATTGTTATAGGCTTGTTCCTTGTGTGTTACGGATTTTATTTGCGCTGTAGTTTTGAATTAATTTTCAATGAAAAGCTATGTAATGATCAGGAATATAAAATTCCTGTTTTCATTTTAAACTCGGCCGTCAATCCTGTAGCTTATGCTTTAAAACAAGAGGGACATAAAAAAGGAGATGAAAAGTGTTTTTAAAAAGTGTCAATAAATAAGCGTCGATTTCGCAGCAAGGTAATGAGTCTCTCGAGCGAGTCGAGACTATCCCAAATCTTATAGAATATGTAGAAGAAAATATAGAGAAATGCAGAAAAACATGTCAAGCAAGAAATGGATGAAGACTTTTTGACGTCCTTGACAAGTATTTGTATTGTTTTCGCCATCTTAAATAAAGAAAAGTGATAAAATAAATAATATTAAGTGATTTCGGAGTGTGCGACCCGATTCCTACCTGTTACCCGATAAACTTCGCTGCTCAGTTATACAGATCAGTTACGTACGACCAGATCGATGTTGTTTTTTAAGATAGTATCAATAATTGTATTTAAAAACCAAGCTTTTCACCGTCCGTTACCGTACTTTAATTAAAAAAAACTCAGCTAAGTGGAGGATGCACACACATGGTATTTATCACGCCTCCTACAATTAAGCGCGAATCCCCAGTCTTCTCTTGTGATAAAATTGTTAGACGCCATAAGAGACGACTAGGGACGAGTCAGTTGCGAATCCAAACAGTTTAGGAAGCACCCACTGGATCATCATAAAATGAGCAGCGTCCGGCAATAAGGCAGCAAACGTAACATGAAATACGAGTATCAAATGATGTCCTAGACGGAGACAAGTCGCAAGAAGGAAAAAGCGGAAGGAGTCTTGGACAAAGTGAGGGAGAAATAAAAAGGGAGCGTTTCCACTGAATAGTTCACGATATCTTGCTAGGTCATACATAATGCAGCAAGCTCAAATCCCCCTTTTACAATGAAATATAGAAACGGATTGTAGAAATAACGGCCGAAAAAAACATCATCGCAGGTGTATCTGTTAGAAATTATGGCCAATTTATTAATAGGCACGTTTTGCCGAATCCAGACAGATAGTGCTAAGATATAAAGTTGTGCTGTCTTCAAACTGCTTTTAGTGTTATTTTAAGTTGAAATGCACCTGTTTTTCATGGGAAAGTAAAAAAGTAGATTTCAGTTCATTTCAATGAAACAGCACAATCTTCTTCAATTGTAAAAGTCGTAAGGTGTTCTGCACCTGTTCTAGCTAGAACAAATCCTTTGAATAAGAAATGAGCTGTTGGTTCTAAGAGCGTGAAAAGTAATATCCTTAGAATTTCCTCTATTTGCTTAGCATGCTTACGCAAGTCAAACTGAGTTGTCGAAATACTATTGGCTACAACATGTTTATGACAATTTTACTTTTAGTAATAGCTTTGAGTTCTGCCTGTACTCGAGTGAGTCTAGATCTCCATTTTATTGGATCTATTATGGAGGTTGTAATGCACAACTTTCGACAGCTTATTTTCCATATCCTCTCTAGTGAGGATATCGATGACGTCATTTCCCGCTTTTGCATCGCTTTTTGTGCAAAGCTGCCAAACTCCGGTTGAAAAATGGCGAGAGATAGATTCGTGAAATTCACTGAAGCCGACATGAAATCGTTCACTGAGGAGTAGGAAATGTTAACACGAAGAAGAAAACTTCATATGACTTATTCAAGGAGCTCCTTGCAAGTGAAGACGAAAGGAGAGAAATTCGGAAAGTCCAGCCACCGAGCTGCAAGAGTTCGCGATAAAGTTTGTGCTTTTGTCTTTTGTCTATATAATAAAAAGAAAATTACACGGTGGCCATTGTTTTTACCACTTGAAAATAAAATTCATATCTTCGCGCCGCCGTGTAATATCCTCTATATATTCCTGCTATACCGCAGAGAAATAAAACATGAACACACTAGATTAAAACTCAATGAACTAAGCTAGCAGGCAATTTTGTTTACACCGGTAAACAGCGAGGTTGCAGAGCAAGTAGAACAAAACTACTTGACGCTTTACTCGTCCCCAGTTCATCTCTTATGAGGAAATTATACACAAGAGACGACTGGGGACGAGTCGTCAGACGCAACGTCAGTGATTGCAGAGAGTCGCGTCTTTATTATCGTTGGCTTTCTTGACTGTGTTTCTTCAAAAATGGGCCAACCTGTAGAAATACAGGTTTATTCTACTCTAAGAAGGAAAACAAAAATAGCTATATTACCGACAGGGTTGAATAACGTCTGCGCATGCCCCAAGCGCTTGCCAGGAAACCATAGCAACAACATAGGTAAAATGGCGTGATTTTCAAAAATACGACACACTACAAAGGTTTTCGCCAAAGAATAAGAGTTTCCCTGTAAACTTAAGCTTTAAAATCTTGCAGTGGATCCACCTGTTACTGAGTGAAAACATATCTTTTGAACACCAGGGTTTTTTTCTGAACACTCGCTGAAAAATAGCCACGAAGCGCCCCACGATGTCAGAGTCCGCGAAGATGCAGAAACGAAGCAGTAATAATATACTCAAGTTTTCTCGTATTCCACGACATTTCATGGCGAAAAATCTTCGATGTAAACTTTGAAGTGTTCAAATTATTATTTGTGAAAGCAGGAAAAGGAAATATTCCTGTTTTGGAGCGGAAATATAAGACATTTAACTCTCCTTGCCGTCGTGTTTTCAAAACCACACAACAACACGTTTCGCGCCAAAAATTTGCTGTTGCTGTCATGAAATCCCGCACATGCGCAGACGTTATTCAGCCCTGTCTATATTACCTAACAATTATAATTATAAACCGGAGAAAAATGCTGAGTTATCGAAAAAGACCTCTTTAGGCAGTGGTGGAGATCAAACTCTATTTTCTGTTTAAATACGTTTGCTAGACTAACTGCATATTTTGCGCGCTAGTTGTCCCACCCATCCGATCATATCGATGAATTTTAAAGGTTTGACCAATTTTGACGTTATGGACATCTTTGTATTCGTTTTCAGAATTTCTTGGCCATTCCAGCAGGAAACGTACTACAAACAACATTCAAAACAAGTGCGAAGCAACTACAAGGTGTCGAAAGGTGGTTGATTGTTCAATGCCGGATTGGTCAACGAGATTGGAAAAACCAACACTACATTAAAGAAATATGTTTTTAGTTTTAGACCATTTCATTTGAATGTGTTCGAATTGATATTTTACTCCGACCTCTTTATACCTTTCGTCAGAATGACCATGATAAATACCCTATACCTGAATGAGAACCAATTGGTAAGTCGTCAAACAGTGTCAGATGAACAAAAGGCACTCATATTGAGTCTTGAAAGTGTTCGATCATGTCGGTCCTTTTAACCCAATTCTGGCTGGCCATTACTTTCGTTCATGAGCCTGGGGTCGGCTTTTACCGATTTTGCTAGCACTTTTTTTGGCATAATTTGGCAAACTAGCACTTTTTGGGGCAATTTTTGACGAAGTAGCACTGCGAGCATAATCAGGCACATTTTGGTCAGTTGAAAGCACATTATCAGCCAAAAGTCATATTTTGCTTACTGATTTCTGTTTCACTAATTTTCACGAGTCAAAGTTCCGTAAGTTTCGCTTGGCTCGTTTCCTGTTCTCAGATGTCAGAGGTCAAAGCAAGAAGGCGGCCACCAAGATGGCGGCAGTTACTTTGTAAGATATTTTCCAATTTTTATTTGTGTTGTGTTTACACCTCTAGTGAAGAAAAGGAAGGTCAAATAGTAAATGCTGGACAATGTTAGAAATAGCAATAAGTCTTTTTATTATATGGTAAACTGGTCCACGACGAAAAGGAGCATTCTGTCTGATTGGTTTCCTGAGCGGTCCGAATTTTGCAATACGGACCGCTAAGATGGACCGCTCACGAACTCATTTCGCCGAATTCCTTTTATGAAACATTGAACAAAAGAAAACTTTTTTATATTTATTAGAAACATTTTTCCTAATGTCTGGCGGACAATTTTGGTTAAACTTTTTGCAAAGTGGCCTGAAAATGCAAGAATATGCTTAGCTTTGGCGCGCGTTAGCCGAGAATGGTTGCATTAATTTATCAACAAATTTTTAAAAAAGCCATCATAATAAAAACTTTATTGAACTAGCTTTTTCGGTCCGTATTGGGAAATATTGGCCTCGTTCTTTTTTTGCAAGTTTATGGACCTCGCCTTCGGCTCGGTCCATAAACTTGCAAAAAAAGAACTCGACCAATATTTTCCCAATACGGACCTCACGCTAGTTCAATAACATCTATGTTTCTCATTTTTTTTAAACAAAAGATATTGTATTCTAACATTTTTTCAAAACTTTTGGACACTGAGAAGTTATTCAAGTAGCACAACTGATTTCACAAATGAGCATTATTTTAGCATAATTTTGTTGAAAAAAAAAACGAGCACTGCCAGGAGCATAAAATGCCACTTTTACGAGCACAATCGGTAAAAGCCTAGTTCCATGTTGTGACGTCAGTTTATGGATAACATGCACTTACCATTATTTACTTTTCTCTCACCTGCGTTTTACATGCGCCCTTTGGAGCAAAACAAACTATAATATTAATAATAGCAAGACCACAGCGACAAACCGATGAGGAGTACCGGATCTATATTTTGTAGACCTGGATCAGTGAAATCAGTAGAAGAGATAATAAACAATAAACGGCAAACTGATCCTTACGACAAGGAGACGGAAAATTCAGAAACGATATAAAAAATATATATAAATATAATATACAAATGTGTCCAATATTTCAGGATGTTGCGTTGGAAAATAATGTTTTAAGTTACATTATATATTTTATGTTTGCCGTTGCGTTCGACACATAGAGGCGGAGACGATTGACATCCACGAATCACTGAATTGTTTTGCTCTGAGGATCGCGCGAGTAATTGCTGTAATGCATGTCGTTTAATTATAAATTGCTAGTTAGGCCATCCCCATAAAATGTTTTGTTTCCCATCGCCCTCTCTCTCCTAAAAGTCGGTCGGTCGGTCGGTTAAAAAAAATAAAAGCCGAGAAACGAAATATTGACAAATTAAGAGTGAATGTCCCTTATAATCGAAGAAAATTGAAAAATTCGCGGACACGGTCAAAAATCGATTTGGCTCATATTTTGTCTGTGGGAAGCTTTATATACTAGACAAAACGAAATGAGGTTAGATTTTTGAAATATCCATTTTAACGGGAATAAACCGTTGAAAACCGACTGAGGGTGAAAAGCTCAAGTTTCACCTTCTGCGAACTCGAAATTATGCAGTTTTCAGGCAGTTCTCATACGAACTAAAACGTAACAGCAGAACTTATCCAGCTATATATACATAGTGTGGGACTTCCTTTATCGAGATATAGTGATATTTTTGGTCTCGTGTTATTTCTGAAGGAACCACATCCCGATTATGAGACGACATCTTCGGCCTTTCGTAAACAAGCCAAAGGCGGCTCAAATTAGCTTGGCAAAAAAGCATGTGGTAGTGTCTCAAAATTTCTAAAAATATTTCCAGCGACTCTAGAAGAATAGTTCTATACGATTCTGGTCTTATTTGTTTGGGATCTTCTGCTATTTTAATATAAAAACTGACCAAACTCGACCTAAATTACAAATGACGCCATGTTGAAACGATTGACATCAGAATTTATCGCTTTGTAATCAAGTAATTGTTTTGGCCAAATATATCCCCATTGATGCTTAGAATCAATAGAAACGTATAAATGATGTTTATAATTAGACTGACTCTAGATATACCGAGATATATAAAATAAATTTGGACTATACATACCTTGCAAATCGCGCCATAATTACGGTGAATTACTCTAGCTCATCAATTCCCGATTGGTCTTTTGCCATACTACAGTCCGCTTCACATTCACTCGGCATAAATTATATTATTTGCATCCATATATAAGAAAAACTCTATGTTGTCTTCATAATCAGTTTCGAACATACTGAGAAACAAACTGAGTGGAGGGCTCGATCGAGTCGAGTGACTGAAATCCGATATGCGTGATCTCAACGGCAGTAACAAACTTACTGTCACGCAACCCTTCAGTTCGGCTTTATCTCAGTTACAGTTCTTTTGCATAACGCTTGATCAACTGATAATTTCTTGCTGACTGGCAGTTAACGGAAGAGCAGGCGCACTCTTGGACAAATTCTGTCAGTCGTGCAATAAATTCCTTTTTCCATTTTTGAGCTGAAATGTCAGTAATATCCACGCCGAGGTCGATGCAAATTCTTCTTAGCATAGCAACACTTGAAGATTTTAGTTTCTTTCTTTTTACAAGTTCACAGATATTACGATCAGACGATACAATAGGATGCTCATGGAGAGCCACATCCCTCATCACATTTGCTTACAGAGCAGAGAGGCGAGTCTCGGATTCAGCTGAAGCTTCGTCCTCGTCCGCGCTAACTTCACGTGAGTCTGTGCCTACTAATCGTTTCTTTGCTGAAAGACGGCAAAAGAAACCAGCTATCTGCTGTGATGTTAGTACTGTACAGCTCCGCAAATGATCCCGGGACCGCAAATGATCCCAAACCGCAAATGATCCCCAAATTGGACCGCAAATAATCCCGAACCGCAAATGATCCCCAGAGTGGACCGCAAATGATCCCGCTAAAAATTGAGGAATGGCGTGGACGGTGGACCCGATTTTTTTCCCTTTTGAATATCTTTCCCAAGAACTGAAACCGTGCACGCTAGACATTTTTATCTAGTTACCTGGTCACTAATGACGGAAGTGATCGATTTTTTTCATGCATTTATGCAGATTAATTTTAGTAAAAACATAAATTCAAAATCATTGAACTAACGCGAGATATCAGTAAAAATAGTTAATTCGAGAATGTGTTTTTTTTGGTTTTCGCGGTAAAATTCATCCTCGTCTAGAATTATTGCAGACTTACACAAGAGTTAACACCGCATGTTATATTGTTTTCGCGTCACCAAGATTCATTTATCTAATTCTGTGCCATGAAACAAGCTAGACATGGAAATTGACACCCGTTAGAGCAAACTACTTCACGAAATCGGCAAGTAACATTTCCGGTGAATTCTATTTCATGCTGTTTTGGCGGCATGACTGCATGATGAAGTGTGAAAACTGTGAATTTTTTCAGGCCCCTATTTAAAAAAAACAAGAGGAGAACTCTAAGAACTCTCATCGGGACGGCCATAAGGTGGCCGCTTATAGGGGCTTATTATAGGGGTTTCATTTACATATTGACAATTATAGTTTCGGTACTTTGATAACGGCCACTTAAAACTGAAAGCGCGGTTGCTGTCGCACGGTAATTGACATCCGATCTCGAAATCAAACGTCATCTGAACCGTCAAGGAGTGTCACCTCAGTTATCAATGTCATGCGAGGTAGCTGCTTCTCCCATGTGCTTGCAGTGTGAAAATGGCTAAATTGCTCCTTCTCGTGCTTACATTTGCATTATTGAGAGTGATTTTAGGAGCCTAGCCTGTTCCAGGCGTTCGGATGTCTTTTCGCGTCGCTCCTCCACTATCCGAACGCCTGTACAGGCAATTAGCAGCCTGAAAAAAATTCACAGTTTTCACACTTTATCAAGGGGGCCGGGTGTTAAATTCACCAGAAATGTTATTTGCCGATTTCGTGAAGTAGTTTGCTGTAATGGGTGTCAATTTCCATGTCTAGCTTGTTTCATGGCGCAGAACCGTCTTTAATCTCGAAATTTATAGATAAATGAATCTTGTTGACACGAAAACTAGGCTCGATTTCCGCCGCTAAATATTCAAAATGGAAAAAAATCGGATCCACCGTCCACGCCATTCCTCGATTTTTAGCGGGATCATTTGCGGTCCACTCTGGGGATCATTTGAGGTTCGGGATCATTTGCGGTCCAATTTGGGGATCATTTGCGGTCCATTTGGGGATCATTTGCGGTCGGCGATCATTTGCGGTCCCGGGATCATTTGATCAAATGATCCCGGGAATATTATGAACAATCATATTCTGAAGTTTGAAACGATTTAGACAAAACGTCGCCGAGATATTCGACTTTGAAAACCGCCTTTTTTTTCGCTTCCACAAACGTTAGAGTGTCGGAAATGGGAAGCTCA
Organism: Desmophyllum pertusum; assembly: GCA_029204205.1. Taxonomy (NCBI): domain Eukaryota; kingdom Metazoa; phylum Cnidaria; class Anthozoa; order Scleractinia; family Caryophylliidae; genus Desmophyllum; species Desmophyllum pertusum. Next base: position 960,140 of record MU827786.1, on the reverse strand, counting down.
CCACATATGACGTCACATACACGCGGGAGTCCGCAAGAAGAGCGAGAATTGAAATTCTGCAGTTTCAAAACATCAACAAATGTGGTGTTTTGTGCTGCTTTTAACTGTAGCAACTGTTCAAAAACGTCACTTAAAAAGTGAATTCACATTCCTATAAACTATTTCGCGATTATTCCAACACGTCCAGGAGCTGAATTCACAGGGACAGAGTTCAAGTGCAGGTAGAGAAAGGAAAATTCACCGTCGTGTGTTCACGTTTTCCATAATACCGTGAATTTGGTCATTTGACGTTGTTGTTTTGCAGAGGACGGCAAAGAAATGTACTGACTAAAATGCACGTGCGGAGCAATTGTACTACTAATTAAATCTATTGTTTTGTGACGTTCTCGTTTCCGTCGCCGTCGTGGTCAGTTTAAGGTCCCTAATCAGGCGTAAGCTTTTTTACATTCCCTAACGACGAGAAGAGATGCAAGGAATGGATGAGATAATTTGTTGTAATTAATTAATTTGTTGTATTTGAGCATTTTCAAAGGAGATGTCAAGGTCTTCATCCATTTTCGTCAATACCGGCTATGGAATAATCTCCGAACAAACCCAGAACACTTGACCCAAGCAAATTACAAGCTTCAAACACGCGCGAAAACACGAGCGAAAACACGCGTGAAAATAAGATCACCACATATGACGTCACAAAAACATACATTCGTTTCCATTCCAAGCGCGGTCATTTCTGGTTCGTTTTCGTTCAGCCGTCGGAATTCTCGGAAATTGTCCAATTTTGTCCCTTTTAAGCGCCACAAACCAGCTTTTGAGGGTTGAGTATGATTGATGCCAGTATAAAGAACAGTTTTCGCGACAAAAGAAAAAAATACCAAATTTCGTTGCATTTGACCTTTAAGTGTTGCTATGCTAAAAATAATTTGCATCTACCTCGGGGTGGATATTACTGAGGCCCCATTAGGGGGGGTCTGGGTATCCCGTATCCCTTTAATTTTTTCAATCTGCTAGGTAACCACCCAGTTCGACAACAGGTGTCACAGGTGACCACAACAGGACCCGGAAGTTGACGAAAATGACCGAAATGTACAAACGTACCAGCAGCATATCGGTCCATTTTGATCAGTATTACCAGTAATTATTGTTAATTTGTTTTATTTTAATTTGTTTGAAAATAACCAGTGATTAATTGAAATGTTAAGAAATCTTGCGAAGAAAGTTTCAGTTGAATATCCCAATATACCTTTTTTCCAATATCCCATATCCCTATAATTTTTTCCTTCAGTATCCCGTATCCCTATACATACATACATACATACATACATACTTTGTTGACTTTCCCCAAGGGGGCATTTCAAAGATAATTTTTTCTCAAATATCCCGTATCCCTATAACCCCTAATGGGGCCTCATTAGGGACTGTGCAATAATTGGGGTTGGGGTTGGAAAACCAGAGGGGGGGGGGGGGGGGGGGGGGGCATAGAGTAAATTCAAAGCAAGGAGAGGGGGGGGGGGGGGCTCAAGGTAAAATAAGTCACTCAAGAGCGGGGGGCCTTAACATTTTATTTCAAGTACATATTACATTGGCGAATCCATACCCTATTTATAAGGTGGGACCGAAAATAACACATATGCTCCTTTCCTTCTGCTATGGCTCTGTTGTTCATTGCTACGGATGTGATGTTTGTTCCAGACGCGGATGTCCAACAATTAAACATGTAGTAGGAGCTCTTCTTTCTGTTCTAAGATTTTAATCCACAGGTGCGTGTAGAGAAAATGCAGGGTACTTGTATAAAGGTGTGTGTGTATGTGGGGGTCGTACATAATTTCTGACTGATTAGAGGGGGGGCAATAACTAAATTCACTCCTTTAGGAGGGGGGTATTACCTAATATTTTCCTACATGAAGCCCATGTTCCAACCCCCCCTCCCTCCTGATAATTATTGCACAGTCCCTTGCTGACATTTCAGCTCAAAAATGGAAAAAGAAATTTATTGCACGACTGACAGAATTTGTCCAAGAGTGCGCCTGCTCTTCCCGTTAACTGCCAGTCAGCAAGAAATTATCAGTTGATCAAGCGTTATGAAAAAGAACTGTAACTGAGATAAAGCCGAACTGAAGGGTTGCGTGACAGTAAGTTTGTTACTGCCGTTGAGATCACGCATATCGGATTTCAGTCACTCGATCGGATTTCAGTCACTCGACTCGATCGAGCCCTCCACTCAGTTTGTTTCTCAGTATGTTCGAAACTGATTATGAAGACAACATAGAGTTTTTCTTATATATGGATGCAAATAATATAATTTATGCCGAGTGAATGTGAAGCGGACTGTAGTATGGCAAAAGACCAATCGGGAATTGATGAGCTAGAGTAATTCACCGTAATTATGGCGCGATTTGCAAGGTATGTATAGTCCAAATTTATTTTATATATCTCGGTATATCTAGAGTCAGTCTAATTATAAACATCATTTATACGTTTCTATTGATTCTAAGCATCAATGGGGATATATTTGGCCAAAACAATTACTTGATTACAAAGCGATAAATTCTGATGTCAATCGTTTCAACATGGCGTCATTTGTAATTTAGGTCGAGTTTGGTCAGTTTTTATATTAAAATAGCAGAAGATCCCAAACAAATAAGACCAGAATCGTATAGAACTATTCTTCTAGAGTCGCTGGAAATATTTTTAGAAATTTTGAGACACTACCACATGCTTTTTTGCCAAGCTAATTTGAGCCGCCTTTGGCTTGTTTACGAAAGGCCGAAGATGTCGTCTCATAATCGGGATGTGGTTCCTTCAGAAATAACACGAGACCAAAAATATCACTATATCTCGATAAAGGAAGTCCCACACTATGTATATATAGCTGGATAAGTTCTGCTGTTACGTTTTAGTTCGTATGAGAACTGCCTGAAAACTGCATAATTTCGCGTTCGCAGAAGGTGAAACTTGAGCTTTTCACCCTCAGTCGGTTTTCAACGGTTTATTCCCGTTAAAATGGATATTTCAAAAATCTAACCTCATTTCGTTTTGTCTAGTATGTAAAGCTTCCTACAGACAAAATATGAGCCAAATCGATTTTTGACCGTGTCCGCGAATTTTTCAATTTTCTTCGATTATAAGGGACATTCACTCTTAATACATAAATATAATTCCAAGCGAGCCTTGACTATATCTTCCCTGGCCACCATTTTACAACCAGCCGATATCACTCTCTGAAAGGTGTTCGAAGACGTCGTTACTGGGCTGATTTAGATGTCAGAGTGACTTTAAGATTGGAAACACCCGAGAAAAGGCCGGCAGGCAACGAATCAGAAACTTTTTTTTTGCTTTTTGAAAAAAATTGGGTCGGTCGGGCGATGGGGAACAAAACATTTTATAGGGATGGCCTTAGTTTTTTGCGGTATCTTGCATGAGAAAACTCATTCGCAATCTTATTTTAAGGCAACTCTAGATTGACCTTCTAATTATTTTGTACTGTTTATTTTTAGTTTGAAATAAACAACTTAAGGAAAACTTTGTTGGTTTTAAGCAATATGCTAATTGAATGCATGTATAAATATTTTACTATAAACAGAAGAGGACCTGATAATTTTAAATATATTTTAAAACTATTGCTAGGAATATATGATTTATACATCAGCGCCTTAGATCAACTGGATTAAACAAATTATTCAACAAATTACATAGCATTTTTAAAACATTTGCTGTGAATATATGACTACGCATCAGCGTATCAAACAAATTATTCAACAAATTATTCAAGTTCCACTTGTCAAAAAAACCTTTCTGTTTTAGTTTGGAAAATATAAAATACATACATGAGAACCAAAACAAACAAAATCCCATTAACCGTTCGGCAGGCTAATAACTTAAGTATTCATTTCCAATTCATAACGAAATAAATTTGGATATATATATATCAGTCGAAGCTCTCTGAGTGGACACTTTCATAAGCTCTACTTACGGCCGCCTTGACAAAACCCCATTTGAACTCTAGCTTCCCGAGGGTGTCGTTCAAGGGAGCTTCGATTGTATTGAGATTATCATCGACGAAGAGAGATAGATCATTTAGCTGAATCACGGCAGGGTATTGCATGAATATTTCTATGGTGTACTGAAGTGATTCGCGGAAGTGTTAATAAACATATGTCATAATTAGTGCAAGAGAGTACTTGCTTAGTGATCCGCACCGTTGACGTTTCACGATGTTTTCGCTAACAGAAACTCCTCCCAGATTAGCGACAGCTGTTTTAAAATATTTAAATATAAACTCGCCTGATCGTAGAGAAGCTTCAATGCGGTATTCAGCAGACCCTTAATTATCCGCTAACTAGAAACGAGTGATTACTGTTTGCTAATCTGAAATGGAAACCTGGTTTTGGATTCTTGGCTGGTCTCTTTCCATCTTGACGATAACTGGAAATGGATTTATTATCTTCCTTGTTTGCAGCAAACGGCAGCTTCGCACCAAAACCAACGCGTTTGTCGTTTCACTTGCAGTGGCGGATTTCTGTGTCGGGATGAGCGTTGTTCCTTCACTGTTCTTCTGCACGATGGCAAATTGGTGTAATTTACCGCAAGCTTGGTTATCTTGGGTTCACATACTAGTAAGATGGCTGTTCGGTTACGCATCCGTGGCTAACTTATGCAGTTTAGTACTGGATCGCTACATTGCTGTTGTCAAGCCTTTAAAATACTTGACTTTTATGAAGCGCCGACGTGTCATTCAAATGATTTCCTTGTCTTGGGCAATACCAGTTGTTTTTCATATTTTACCAGCAGTCTCGGTTATTTTTTCAATTTCTGTTTTCTTCCCTATATTCCTTTGGTTGGTGATGGTATTTTTTGGAGTTTCTACCAAGCGTGATGTTAATATTTTGCTTTACTTCCATGTTACGCGTTGTTTGTAAGCATGATCGAGCTGCCCGTACCTTTGCAAGACAGTTAAGTTTCAACCACAGCGTAGTGTTTAAAACTCAGGGGAAATCCGCAGTTAAAATGATGGCGATTGTTATCAGCTTGTTCCTCGTGTGTTACGCAATTCTATTGCGTTGTTCTTTCCTGTCAGTTTTTAATGTGCAGAAACTTTGTAATGATATTAAATATAAAGTACCTATGATAGTTTTAAACTCTGCCGTCAACCCTTTGGCGTACGCTTTCTTCAAGAGAGACATAAAGAAAGAAATTAAAAGATTGATAAATGTTATTTCTAGAAATGCGTTAGAAAATAATGCGCTATAAAAATAACGTAGAAACTATAGTTATTTCGACTTGGTAATCAACACTAGCATAAAAGTAATCCCTAAGGCCATCGGATTTGTCAGCCTGTTGAAAATTTAGATATATCAAAGAAAAAATGTATGCGATATAATAACAAAAGAGTAATAAAGTGTAACGTAAATTGCAGTAGAATTTGTGCACGCAAAATAATGACGAAAAATAAATGTTACATGTATAAATTATGTCTGTTTATCTGATCCGTAAAGTTAACGCGACAGATACTGCAGCTGTAATACGGCAGATACGGCAGTCTCCGACCTCACGTTTTTTTTTTCGCGTCGAAGCGTTCTTTGCTGGACACGAATGTGATTTCTAGAGGATGTATGCAGGTTATTCTTTGTTTTCATCTGACGTCATCAAAATTCTAAAATCTAAACTGTTAACCCTACAAAGCTATTCTTTTTATATCTTCTAGACATGGAAATCATTAATCTCTATGCAATGTTTGGTATCGATCCAGTGATTCCTTTTGGAAATAAAGCTATTTGAAATTTGTGATGTCCCTGATGAACGTGTTAATGAACTGTCACAAAAAACGGATATTTTATGTCATTTTTAAATTTTTATACGTGATAATAATTTAGAAGTGATATCTAAAGAGTTTTGAAGTGAAAGCTATTGATATTTATGGTAGAATCTACTCTACTTCGTGTACAGTTTTATGGCCGCCATATTGGTGTCCCAAAGAAGGGCACCAACATGGCGGCTGCATACTAAATACTGTAATTTTCTGAAAATTATTTTCGTAATAACTCGGCTATAAATTGGACAGAACGTTTCTTTCTGCCTGCTCTATCAGCTGTTAATTTTCTGATATTGTTAATGCCAAGCGATGCAAACCACCAATACGTAGTGAGTAAGCCCAAAATTGAGATATCACTGAAAACTTAATTTTGCAATTGCATGATGAGCGTCCATAGCTAAAAATGTATTAGACCAATTGTATTTTACATAGAGGATACGAATTTTATCTTCGAGTGCGGATAGTATCTCTCAAGACGGAGAGATACTATCAACATGAGAAGATAAAATTCGTATCCCCAAGCGGCCATGTAATGTTTTGTTTATTATATACATACTGATGAAATGTCCAGAATAAACATAGTTTTTTTTAATTTATTTTCAAAACAGCGAAATAGTGGTCACCTAACATGAGTCCAAGCTCGCAAAAAAATGGTTTTAGATTCTTGGTTGGGCTCTCTCCATCCTGGAGATAAAAATGCATTTATTATTAGACGACTGCAATTTTATATATCTCATTTGAACAGGTTAAAAAATCCTCCTGGTTAATTTGCAGCAAAGGTAGAGAAAATATCAAATCATGATCTTAGCTTCTCATTTAGTTAACATTATACTGGATATATATAATGTAAATATTGGAGCATTTGCTTATTTGGAGCGTGAGCCGCTCATGAAGGTGCAATAACGGTGGTAGCTAGTTTTTAGGCAGTTATGGCTGAAGACAATTTGCGATGGTGTACCCTGAACATATATAAACAAATGATCATTATCGAGTCGAGCACAAATAAGTCACTGATAATCTGTTTAATAAAGCCCGCCCCGAGGTCGATCACTTTTCACGTGACATAAGGTAACCAATGATAGCGGCGCTTTGGAGTAAAATTTCGCAGCTGAAGATTTCCACCTGTGTTGGAGAAATGTCGTCCCGGCCTTTTGATAAAAGTGACTCTATATCAATGCTAAAAAAGGAAAGGTTTTAAATTACCTGTGACCTGATAAAAATCGATGATTGTCCTGCTTTTTAGACTTATGAAAGTGATGCGAAAGCCACTTGTTCGGCCTTTGTTTCACACCGCGGAAAAAAAATTAACCTGCGTCCACGCAAACGATCGAGGCGGCCGATTGGTTTCTATGACGTCAAGCTTTTTTGGCAGCTTTCACAGCCCACGCACGAGAGAAGAGATGATGATCAGAGAAGAACGGTAACGGCGAATTTATTTGCATTAGATTCTAGACGTACAATCACTTATCGCATCGAACCCCGCTAGACGTCTTAGCATTTTGCCATGGGCCGTTTGTTGCAGTGCAATTGAAGAGAATGGAACGTTTTGCACTATGACTCGAGTAATAACGTCGCCATGTGATTAGAATAAAATAATTCCAATTAACCTATAGCTAAGTAAAATGCTAAAAATAGAACTCGGCTAATATGTCACCATCTGGACTTCACTCTTGTGGCAATAACATAACATACTACTGGTCCACTTTTAACTACCTTTCGTTCCAAATGTCTTACTGGAGCACATCACGGATCATTTTGGATCAACGTTTGACATCTTGGTGACATTATGACGTTTTTGTTGCTTGACCATTACAAGATATGCTAAAAACAACACACACACACACACGGAGAAAGTGAAACATGTTTATTCGACTCTGTTTTTATGGTCGATGAGTCACACAAAAACGATATATTTATTTGAAGGTAAAGGTAGGTAAATGTAGGTAAACGTTTCTTTAAAAAAGCGACAACTGTGTTTTCTATAATTCCCGCTTATTTCGCAGAAGAACAAGGCTTGTAGTAATTTTAAGAAATAACACGACACTCCGTAGAGAACGAAGTGTCGTGTTCTTTCTTAAAATTTCTTATTTATTTTGTCTAACTTCAGTATGTTTGATAAATTTTCAACAATGCTGGTGGATTGTTTAAACAAGATGACTGTAATTCTGCGTTATTGTATTTCATTTGAATACGTTAAAATATAAAAAAGACAAGAGGAAGATGACCAGATGGTGTAAAAGTGATTATATTGTCTTGAGGAACACGATCAGTGTTTAGTAGAAGTTTCAAAAGACCAACATATCGGTGTTAGTGCTTTCTGAACATAGTATTGAAGAATTTCCTAATGGAGACCCTGTTTTCTTTTTTGAAGGTATTTTGGTCAATTGCTTCTTCAATATTGGACAAGTAAGGTAAACCGCTCATCTCCAGCAGACGAAACGAAGCAACGATCGTTTGGCATTCGCAAACAGGAACTCTTCCTAGAATAGCGACAGATCGTAGAGCAGCTTCAATACGATACTCAGAGTCAACAGAGCCTTAATTATCCGCTAACTAGAAACGAGGGATTACTGTTTGCTAATCTGAAATGGAAACCTGGTTTTGGATTCTTGGCTGGTCACTTTCCATCTTGACGATAACTGGAAATGGATTTATTATCTTCCTTGTTTGCAGCAAACGGCAGCTACGCACCAAAACCAACGCGTTTGTCGTTTCACTTGCAGTGGCGGATCTCTGTGTCGGGATGAGCGCCGTCCCTTCATTGTTCGCTTGCGAGATGGCAAATTGGTGCAACCCTCAAGCTTATTTAACGGACGGGGTGGATTTCATAAGATGGCTGTTCGGGTACGCATCCGTGACTAACTTGTGCAGTTTAGTACTGGATCGCTACATTGCCGTTGTCAAGCCTTTAAAATACTTGACTTTTATGAAGCGCCGACGTATCATTGAAATTATTTCCTTATCTTGGGCAATTCCAGTTGCATTTGTTGCGCTTTTATCCCTAATCTGGCTTATTTTTAAAATAACTCTGGTCTTTCAAGTTTTGATATGGCTACTTATGATATTTTTTGAGTTCCTGCCATGTTGTATTTTAATCTTCTGCTTTTCATCCATGTTATGCGTTGTTTGTAAGCATGATCGAGCTGCCCGTACTTTAGCCAAACAGTTACGTTTCAACCATCGCGTTTTGTCTAAAAATCAAGAGACGTCCGCTGTCAAAACGATGGCAATTGTTATAGGCTTGTTTCTTCTGTGCTACGGATGTTTTATGCGCTGTAGTTATGTATTATTGTTCAATGATGACAAGCCATGTAATGATCACGAATATAAAATACCTCTTGTGGTTTTAAACTCCGCTATCAATCCGTAGCTTACGCTTTCTTCAAAAGAGACATAAAGAAGGAGATCAAACGACGCATCTGTTGTGTCATCGTAAAAAATAAACGAAACAAAAGGGAACCTCTTAATGAAGACAATTGTTTTCCTCTAGAAAGCAAGACTTGAGAAGCGAATCAAGAGGGACGCTTTCTTCAAGAGGAACACGAGGAAAGGGATTAAGAGACGGATCCCTCATTCTGTTTTGATCTTAAAAAGTATCGTAGCTTTGTCTTAACTTGAGTCTTTTTCATATCTTAAAGACATGTTAATTAAAAGTAATTAACAACGCGAGTAAGGTAATAAAATTTGAATTTTGAAATATGGTTTAGGTTCAGTTTGAACACTACAAACTTTTGAACACCTTCAGTCAAATTCGGGGAGTGCGTTTTTTGTAAGGTGGTTGTTTATGAATGCACAGTGAATTCTGAGACTGAGACTCTATAACAGGACTTGTACTCTTCATGGGCGTTTTCAACTGCTTTGAGACACACTATACATGCATAGGTTTTTACCCTAATTGGGTTTGTTTCAGGCAACTGGTTAGGTAAATCAAGCGCAGTTTTTATAATGCAAAAATCGATTTACTGTTGAGTTAGACCCAATGTCGTGTAAGTTATTTCGGCTGTTGACTGAATGAAGCAAATTTGGCATTGAAATCACCGTAAAATTAAACAATTATAAACATTTTATAGCACAAATATATCTGTCATCAGCTTTTTCAAAACAAGGCCAACAACTACAAGTATTAAATTCTTAGTGGCCACTTAATAGGGATAAAAACAATAGGAGAACCCTCATCGGGACGGTCAAACTCCACGTTTAATGACTTTATTTACAGTATTACACTGACAATAGCTTCGGGACTTTACTAACTGGTCGCCTAATATCGACTGTAAAAACGTTTTTTAGCCAGCACGTCCGGTTCTTTTGGTGCTAAAATGCCACATTTGGCATAATTTTACAAAAAACGCAATTTGGTGTACTTCAGCCGTATTTTATATTAGTTTTTGTCAAGAAATTCTGCACTTGTGCATGCGCATTGTAATTTTACCAATGGTCAAACAGAAAACAAGCGGGAAAAATTACCAATGGTCAAGATGACAACCAGCGTAAATTTTACTAATGGTCTAGAAGAGAGAAAGGGCAAATTTTACGACAAGGTCAAGCGAAAAAACCATGGCAAATTTTACTCAGCACTGATCAAACGGAAAACCAGGGTGAATTTTACCAATTGTCAAACGGAAAACCAGAATAAATTTTACTAATGGTCAAGCTGAAAACCAGCTGGGTGAAGTTTACTATTGATCAAGAGGAAAATCGGGGTAAATTGTACCACTGATCAAGTGGAAAACCAGAGTAAATTTTACCAAAGGCATTCATGTTATTGTCTTCGTATTTAGAGTCGGAATCAGCTTCTCAGCCTGAGCTTGCTGCCACTCCGGTACTATCTGACTCCAAAATACGGATGTAGTCCCATTTATAGATGGTACAATTTTTGCTAGCGGACAGTGCTCTCGTCATCTACGAAAAACAAAACTACTGTATTGTTTCCGGAACATTTATTCTTCGCTAAGCACAAGTCCTAATGATCAGGAAAGGCTAATTTTGTATATGTAGGTCACTGTTACCAGCTGAGTTTTTACAGGATTTGGGACAGCTACGTTATCCTCACGCTCTTGTTTGGTGTATGGAAAATCAAATTTCTCATGGAGCCACCACCGACCGCGTGCTCTGACACTGATGTTTGTTTGATTTTGCGTGAACGTGAAATATATGTTTCTTATTCTTCCTGATGCGTGAAAAGGACCAATATTCCAATGAGACACAGAGGATCCTTATTTCTGGTGTTTATTCAGCTTGAAAGACGCGAGGAAAAGAGAATGACTGCCGGTTTACCATCTACTTTAATTTTGGCATGATATTTAACATGCACGCGTACTTGTTTGTAGTGTTACACAAATATCGCTCAACTTATAACAATTTTTGCATATAAACAAGGTAATAAATTATATATATATATATATTAAAGAGATTTCTATCTAACGAGGATCGACGAAAAAGTGTGAAAAACAGAGACTCGCAAAAAGAGGCTCGCTGCTCACAAAAATACCCTGATGCGTGTGGACGTCTCTTATTTCCTTTCTGTGTCGGAAATAGGAGACGTCTTTCTATCCATGCAGGCTCCACAAGAAAGGCTCCTATATTGACAAATAACAAGTGCAGGACGTTGATACGATTATCGATTACGAAGTTATTTTCAGATCGGAAGAAGCCCGTCAAAAAATAGTTTACTAAGATAGAAAAAGGCGCACCAAAAGATAAACGAAACAGGAAAATAAGGATGGTTAAGATTGGGGAAGATTGAGAACTAAAAGTGTGATAAAGCGTTTCATGGTTCCAATTTAATTAATATGTATGGTCACGACTACAGTTTTATATATTTACAGCAACAAGATTTAAGACGGCCGGAGTATTATAAGTCAATATATATATTTTGCACTTTTCGCCATTAATGTTGACAGCTATTCATCATTCCCGCCTTTCCCTTAAAACAATTAAAGCCTCTGCCATTCATTGGTTAGTGGATATAGCCATTTGAAAAGAGCAAACAAAACTGTCACTCAAGAAAAATAAATGTCATGTTAATGAAATACGATAAGAGAATACTAATGGAAGAAGCTTTGCGGATGTAACTTAAATGTGAAAAACGTTCATTATTTTGAGGAGAATATCACCCGGCCGGTAGCAGTGCCTGGTTTGCTATTAAGATCCCGAAATGAGCTTGCACCAAGAAAATAATCGTGAAATGAAGTGACCTTGCACCAAGAAAAAAACAAGGTGACCATTTGTTATTCCACCTGCCATTTTGAGTCAGTTAAATTATTAAAACACTTTAATACAAACAGGAAGATTTAATGTCCACATGGTTTAAAACGTTTTTATTTAACGATAGGATAAGATGGCAACCTGGTTTTGGATTCTTGCCTGGTCTCTTTCCATCTTGACGATAACTGGAAATGGATTTATTATCTTCCTTGTTTGCAACAAACGGCAGCTTCGCACCAAAACCAACGCGTTTGTCGTTTCACTTGCAGTGGCGGATTTCTGTGTTGGGACGAGCACTGTTCCTTCACTGTTCGCCTGCAAGATGGCAACTGTTTGTGATCCACAAGCTCGTTCATCTTGGATTCATCTGATAAGGTGGCCGTTCGCGTTTGCGTCTGTGATGAGCTTGTGCAGTTTAGTACTGGACCGCTACTTTGCCGTTGTGAAACCTTTACATTACTTAACTTTGATGACGCATCGCCGCATTGTGCAACTGGTTTTGCTTTCGTGGACAATCCCTGCGGCTGTTATCGCGTTGCCATTGTTATACCTAACTTTTAAAGTTCCTCTTCTTCTTGAGGCGTTTTCATGGTCAGTTGCAATATTGTTTGGCTTAATTCCATGTCTGATGTTGATTTTCTGTTTTTCCTCTATGTTAAGTTTAGTTTATAAGCATCATCGAGCTGCCCGCATCGTGGCAAAGCAGTTGAGTTTCAACCATCACGTTTCATTGCATGAAATTCGCGAAAGGTCCGCTGTTAAAATGATGGCAGTCGTAATAAGTTTGTTTCTTGTGTGTTATGCAATTGCTTTGCGTTGCACCTTGATCTGTGTTTTAAAACTGCAAGAAACATGTGGTGATACCGAATATAAAATAATTCTCTTATTGTTAAACTCTGCTGCAAATCCATTTGCCTATGCATTCTACAAGAGAGACATCAGGAACGAGCTAAGGAAACTTTTAAAACAATCCAGTTTAAAAACTGTGAAAACATTGTACTGATTGTTCAGAAGAATGTAAAATGTAAAAATGTTAAACTTCTGAATAAGGAAACTTCAGAGACCTTCCCATTCATTACATAAATAAAATAAAATATAATATAATAAAATAAATAAATAAATAAATCGACTTTGTTTAACGAAGTGACACTTTTAATTAACAGTATTACGATTGACAAATCCGTGGCCCTCGGATTCCAGATCGAATTAAATTTAAAAATGTTTGTTGCTGTGGAGGGAGGAAAAGCGGAGTACCCGGAAAAAAACCCTCGGAGTAAGGACGAGAAACGACAATAAACACATTATAGCTCCCGGATGGAATCTAACCCAGGCCAAATAGATGGGAGGCGAGCGCTCTCACCACTGCGCCATCCCTGCTCACCATTAAAATGTAAAGCCCGGGCCAGAAGTTGCGGGACGAGAATTTTCTTCAATTCTCATCGACTATCGTCAAGACAGGTGGGTCTGAACCAGAGGAAACCGGCTCGCCAAGAAAAAAATGAGTATGATAGCGGGACGAAAGTCGACGAAAGCGTAATTTTCAGGATAAAAACGAGAGCGATAATTTAAACTCTTTTCGATCTACTCTGGTTCTTGTTTGGCCTGGCCTTATAAGCGAACAAATTTCCCATTCATGATGTATAATAATATTAAATAACAAGTAACTACGAAACAATTGCGATTGCTGACATAACAAACTATAAAGTTGAACTGAGTTGGAAGTATAGGCTCAGTAAAGAACAATTCCGCGTTATCGGGGTTTTTTGGCTTCGTTTCAAAACACTCTTTTTGTATTTTGCACTACAAAGAGAACCTTTTAGCATATATAATCAGTTGTGCTACTAATTAACACGGCACTGAGGACCTCGCAGTGGTATAGCAGGTGTACAGGATGTTAGAGTTAGAGTTAAAACACTGATACCGTTGTTTCAACGGGATTTACTGTTAATATTTATTGTTTTAGCATGATTCGCAGTCTAATGATAATACGGTTTAATCTGAAAGAACAGTTTAGATTGTAATATCATTCGACTTATTCGCCATGACATCAGCTGAGTTTTTTTTTGGCAATACGAGTAGGCCTTTTAAAAATAAACGTTTTGTACAGCTAAATGGAAGTTCCGGTAATTCACGTTTATGAACACCGGTTAAATTGTGTTCAAATTGCCTTACCGGCTACAATTTTTATTTTCTTGGGGAAATTATTATTTTACATGTTTCTTCATTGTATACTTTAAATTGATATATAGGTTTGGGTACTTTGCTCTAAAACTGTGCACTTGCGAGGCCTTTTCCGCAACGTGGTCACTAAGGTTTACAGTAATTAAGTCGCCGCCAAATTTTCCGACTTTCCTTTATTAACAAATAAATAAGCCTCAACTGTGCTCTGTTCTGTTATAAAGCACGCAGGAAGCGGCGCGAGCACGAAAGAAGTGTAGGGGGAAACACGAGCCGATAGGCGAGTGTTTCTCCCTACTTCTTGAGTGCTCCGCCGCTTCCTGAGTGCTTTATAACAGAACAGAGCACAGTTGAGGCTTATTTATTTGTTTTATGATAACAAAAATCCATGATTTCCTCACAATTGTACCTTTATTTTCCGAAACAAACATTCCATTTTACAGCGAGAACAAACTGAACGTCGTCAGCACCCGTGCTTTGTACTCTGATAAAGCACGCTAATTCGAGCCAATCACAGCGCTTGTAAGAATGCTTCAAATGATTTGATTGGTCAACGAGACAAAAGTTGTCAAAACATCAAAAACTGAAATGAGCAAGAACTCAATTCGAAAGCAAAACGAGTGCTTCAATGTTCACAGTTTTCAGTCCTTAAAAAAGCTAAAAATCTGAACTTTTTCAATGAAATACGGCCGAATTGTGGCCCATGAAAACGTGCAAGTTTCCAACACGACAATTGAAAAACAAACTGCTTAAATCTTGCGGTTGAACCTTCACAAACTGCTGCGCCATGTTTTGTGAATGAAGATCGTCGCTTGTATTTACGGCAGCAAGAGGAGGATTGCCCGAACTGGTGGCAATGCTAGAAAGACTGGACTGTTTTGGCCTTCCACTCAGAGCATCGGAGAGGATATTCAAGCAAGCTTTCAATTGATCGCTAAAATGACGAGCGTTGTAACTCTTCAGGCTTGCTTCGCTGCGATGACCAGAGATCGTGCCGAGATCGATGCTGCGAGATGGAGACCAGTGATCGCAGTTGCACGACACTATGGAGAAGACAATTTGGAAATTTCCTTCATCATACCTCCGAGGTTGTTAACACAGAGAGGTTTATTTTCGTACCAAACTCGATCTTCAACTCTGCGGATTGCGTAAGCATTCATGAGCTCCGTGCTTTGTACTCTCATAAAGCACGTTGTTTAAACCAATCAGAGCGCGTGTTATATTGACACTTTATTATAAATAATAATAAAGCCGACTCTTTTACTAGTGAAGTTTAGACAAACTGAAGTGTCGTAGGACTGGATAGTTAGGGTGAATTCCTCCACATTCACAAGCACGTCCACAAGCACTTCTACTGGCCAGGGGGCGGGGGGGGGGGGGGGGGGGGGGAGTGAAAAGTATCCCAGAAGCCTTTGCGTTTTCAACTATATTATCAAAATCTGAAGTGACGTCATCAGTCTCTCTTGGGATCGATAGAGCGCAGATCGAGCTTATCATTCAAAGATGGCGGCTTTGTTTAGCACATGCTACGATGCAAAATGCTCTGCTTTTCAGATAACTAGGCTGATCTACGTCCACTGCGTATCAAAAGAAGAGTTCAGTGTCCACTTGAAAGGTTTCCCCTGTGCAGCACTGTGTTGCAAGGAAATTCATTGGAGTTATCTCGAGAGCATGGCCGAACGAAGGGTTTGCTTAGTTCCTAAGTTCAATGATGATGCCTTAGTCGAAGAGCTTTTCGACGGATTATTGAGTCCCGTCTTGATTCGAACAAATTCCAGTTGCGACATTACTGTGAGTATCTTCCCTGTCTACTGGCTAAGTTACGCGCGAAATTATGCGCAGTAAGGATGCGCAGTGCAATACTGAGGAATCACCTAGGCCGTCGGCAGAGAAATAGCCCACGCGCGCTCTTGTCTTGCATGGAATAACCGGGAGAAAATGGATTCTAGTACCCAGGTTACCGCTTTTTGTTAGGAACGCCTTGTTGTAAATTGACTGCCACGAAAACAACTTTTATTAGTTCATTGCTCATTTCCTTACCAAATGTGATCGCCTTTTGAATATTTTCAGTAGTGTTAACAGTCGAAAGGTGCTGTGTTTGTGGTTCTTCTAAAACACGAACAGCTTGTGATATTTTCAGCGATGCAAGCACGAGAAGAACGTCCCTTTATCATCAGGCATTTCACGTCCATAACTCGAATCTCGGGCCTGTTTACCAGTGCAGGTAAATTAATTGTAAATTATTTTATATTTGATAAATTTCAACGAATAGCTACTGTTATACACAGATATCTTTTAAATCTTGTTATATAATACAATTAAAGGAGGTAGGTAGCAAGCTTTTAGCCAGAAGGGCGTCCAGGTGTCCTGTGGACGCCCAATCCTGGGAGAAAATGATGAAAAATGCACCAAACCTTTAACAAATGTTTTGGGGGACATGCCTCCAGGACGCCCACTTTACAAATTCTGGCTAAAAGCCTGGTAGGTAGTAAATATTATGCGATTCGAAATCTACTTAGTTTAGATTTATTCAAGGATGTACATGTCAATTGGAAAGTTTGACTATCAATAATTTATTTGATATCACGTGTGTTGTGGCTTTCTTCTAAATCTTACGAAAGCTGATCGTTCCATCTGGTTACACTGCTGCATTTTGTTAATTTAAAGTTAGGTCCTTGCTAAATCAGCGAGGTCTCAACTGAGTGTGCTTTCATGATGATCTATCACTTTTTCTTTTGTTTTTAATCAAAATACAAATTGAAAGAAAATGACCATGTGGAAAAACACTCTGTGGAGTATGGACTGACTGTTTTTGTTATAATGAAAGCATTAGCCCTGATACGTATTTACGTCGGAATAGCTAAATGTAATTTCACCCCTAAGGCTCGCTTTCGAAGTGCAAACTTGTAAATTTTATCATGAACGATATAAAAGATATCAAATTCACATTCCCAAGATTTTCTCATGAATGCTAACCTAGCTCAGTAATTATATATTGATTGTCTTACTGTCACTCCTGCTCAGTGGACTATATTTCCACCTATGATCAAATTTATGTAACTGTAGCTTACATATGAATGCCGGAATATTGATTTGATTGGGTAAATTTAGGAGTGTTAAACCCATGAAAGCAGAAAATGGCAACAAGAAACATGCTTTAAAATGGAGGCTATAGACTATATATAGGTGTGTTATTGCATTATTAAAGGAGGGGGCAGGTTGGGGGGGGGGGGGGGGGGTCTGAACTTCCCACTTCTGATACATTTTACTCCTGGTAGTCCTCTTTGTGCTTTTTCCATTACAAAATTTTATGGAATATTGCAGATTTTTTTACTATCTCTCCCGATTCCTGTCACCTTGGCCACCACCTCCTTCATTCCGGAGTTGCCATCCCCTGCCCCATTATTCACTGTAACTTCAAAATGAATTTGAAATGAAGTATATTTCTCAGTGAACTTGTTTTTATGTTATGAGAGTTTTTTGTAGTTATTAGGCAGGGATGTAGATAATAGCCGGGAGCCGGTAAAAATACCTGGCTGTCACGCTGATTTTCCCAGCTGAAAAACCATGTACAGTCTTTAAAATGGATACCTCTTTCTCCTGAATGTTTTTAGCCAAATATTTTGTAACTTTTCTGACCGTTTGTACCTCTGTTATTGTCTTACCGTAAATAACACAACTGTAAACACGGCATTAGCACGCCATTTTGAACGACGATCGTGTGTTTGCTCAAGGCTCATTGACCAGCGGTGTCTCTACTTCATGTATGCGAAATAATGTACGCCAATTTGCGTTAACGCTTTGCTTATTAACTGAATCGTGGTATTTATTCTTGTATGTATTGTAAGGAACATAAAAGACACATCACAAAGTTTTTCACAGCTTTATTAACAGAAAAACATTGATTCTTGCTTACTGAGAACAGTCCAAAATGGCAATGAATTAACCCTGAAAATCGAGGAAAACGCATTTGCGAGAGTCTAGATTTCAAAATTTTCTGGGGGGCATGCCCCCATACCTCCCTAGTAGGATGGTGCCTTCGGCACCATGGGCCTCCGGCCAAGTATTTCCGCCTATTGGCTATATAATCCCGCCTGTCAAAAAATGAATCTACATCCCTGTATTAGGTAGAACAGTTTTCACTGTAAATTTGTAGCCTGCCTTTAAGGATAGGGTTTTTATTAATTTATTTCAAATCTCTTACCAGCGTTATGGTGGACAGGTGTTTTTCTGGCTGACAGAGAGGATAAAAGAATAGCTGCATACCTTATGTAAGTGAGATACATGTAATTTTGTTGCATCTATATACATATACATGTAGCTACGTGCAGCATTTAGTGACATCATAGCCTGTGGAGAGGCTTATGAATTGGGGTGTAGGGCGAAAGTGAGCTGAGTGCGGCTCCACTCGCTGATTTTCTTTTCGCCCTAAACCCCACGTCAGAGCCTGTTCACAGGCTAGTGACATAAATCTACAACATACTTTGCTGAAGGACTGTCTAAAAGCTTTGTCTTGTCTGACCAAAAGTCAATAAAAGGGAGAAAATTCAACTGTTCCATCCATTGCTCATTTGCATTGCAGTACATATACAGTATATGTATAAAAGCAAGTTTGAATCATGTGTTTCAAAGATACATGTCTTGAATGATCTTTTTTTTTCTCCAGGATTTGTGGATTCGCTGTCACATTTTTTGAGATTACATTCATTCTGAACAAGTGTGTTTGTTGCAGGTGATGTTATTTATACTATTTTGTTTATTTTATTGTCATAATGCCCTTTTTCCACCTCGCCCTTCAATTAATTGAAGGATTTCCTTGTACGTCAGTTTGCAAAATTAGGAAATTAAACCTTCTATAGTAAGAGTCACATTTGATAACTATGGGGGCAACAAATGACCTAGCTGACTGGTCTATGACCACTGATCACAGACTTCACAGCACAGATATCAACTGTGGTGTAATCTCATACGCATTGGTCAGTTTTTACACAGCCGTTTTTTACTTGCTTTTTTTGCTTCTCGCTTGATGAACAAGGGAATAGAGGGACTGATGGTAGTCTACATTGACTTTTCTGCTTTCTTTTTAGGGAAGAGAGCTGTGGTTACACACTATGGAAGTACATACTGGCTGTCGACAACTGGAAGAAATCACTGTTGTATGCGTCCTTGTCTATCGTGTGCTTCCTCCACCCTAATGAGTTCTGGCAAGCATTAATTGCTGGGATTTTGTTGGACCTTACAGCATTACTATACCTTATAAGAACCTTCAGAACCAGAAATGAGAACGAACCCTACAAATATAAGCAGCTAGAAGTTAGATGATTTATTCCTTAAAATTGTATACAATCGTGCATATTAATTCAGTGGAAAGTTGATACTGCTGAGTATTTCTGCGAGGTAGTTTAAAAATTGACTGTCTTTGTAAAAATACACTTTCCTTTGAAGAAATCGTTTCTTGGACCAAAATCTAGCATTTTATTTTACAGTTTTTTTTATCTTACATGTAGTATAATAATAATAATTATAATAATACTCTTTATTTCTATAGCGCCATTTCTACTAATAAACCAACAGCGTTTAACAAAACTACTTAAACAAATAAACATTACTTTACTGATTTACTAACATAAAAACGAATAATTATAAGGCAGCAAAAATCTAAAGGAACTATTAAATAAAAAAGTCTTAAGGTTAACTCTACTTTTACAGCCAGGGGAGAGTAAAATGAGTACGGTCTGACAATTGTGCTGGTTTTGGTGCACCAAAACTGAAAATACTATGTTGTACAATAAAATGTATATGCTGTAATTCATAAATCTACAATGCACACTGGATCTATTTTGAATACACACTTCCGTCCCTCCAAACTGTAGTGCCAGGTCACTGGTATAAAAATATTCTGAATAATAGTAATAATAATTTATTGTTAATTATTATCCAACTTCAGTCAGTAGAGTACAAATAATATAAGATGCGAAACAAGCACAAATATCCCGCAATGTTGTATATTATTCTTGTATTTTAATACTGTAAATAATTTAATGTTTAAAAACATTAAATTATGATAATTAATAATGCAATAATTATGATACAATTTCAAAATGTACGGTCAAAGTCATGTTGTGAAATCATCTCTAATTAAGAATTAGTTGTATTTGTAACAAAAGCCACAGCCTGCCAAATGCTTGAAAGGAGAACTGTTCTCGAGTGAGGGGATTATTTTTATCTGTCAAATTTTATTAGTAGCAAAACTTAATATTAAATTATCATACTTGATTTTAATGAATGAATATAATAATTATTATTTACAAGATTTAAATTATTTAAAATAAATAAAGTATTTGAGTACATGTTAATCTGAGTACAAAAGTGGAACTTCTATTACGTTTTATGTTTTGTAAGTTCACGTTAGGATAGCATTTAGTTTTGTACACTGATCAACATGTAATTTCACCTTACGATATCAATACATTGTCAAACAGAGAGGTGACGAGAATAAATAAATTCATCAATTTAATTTGAGGATGTATATCGTTATCAATGCTGATTGGATAATAGCCCCGTCAATTGAAATTTTTCTTGAATAATGATAAATGTCCAACGGAAATAGCTACCATTGCAAAAAGTAAAATAGCAGTGATTTGTACAGTATTGTGGCATGTACAAAAGTAATGACGAATTTCGTTCGTTGTGTTAGCGAATTTTCGGACAAAATTGCGGCGAAATTTCGGACGTCAAAACGATAATTTGTCGACATTTCACGCGATAGTTCGCAAAGCAAAAGAAAATCACCGAAAAATCAACGAAAATTCGACTCGAATTTTCATTACGGTTCGTTACTAGCGAAATTTCGCGGCAACGAAACGAAACGACTGTGCGTCCTTTTGAAAAGAAAGTACAGACACGCGTGAAAGGTCGCCTTAGATCTTCCTCGGCAATCTTTAGAAATCTTCAACAAAGTTACAAAAATGTTCGGAAACGTTCGTATGACCTTCGGACAACATTCAGAAAATCTTCGGAAAATCGTCAGAAACTTCGATATTCGAGTATGTTTATCAAATAAACAAAATATTACACGGTTGCTTGAAGATATGAAATTTCTTTTTCCAAATCGATATCTCTCACGAGTGAGCGCAGCGAATGAGTCAGACATCGATTTGAACAGTCCAAAAATATTTCATATCTCCGCGCAGCATCATGTATTCTATATTCGTCTATTTAATACCACTCGTTGCGGCTTCTTGGCGATGCGAACAGTATCTTTCTACTCTTATTCGTAATTTTGTAACCATGGCGAGTTTTAGCCGCAAAGTAATTATGAACTGACAGCCGAGAAAACTTGATAAAATGATTTGTTGAAGTGCAGTGCTATAACTTAACAGACTTTCTGGCGCCAAAAGTGTTTGCAAAAAGCGCATGTCTAGTCGTATTTCTCCAGGGTAGGTTAAGTTTTCTCCTTAGTATTCGTTGAGTTAAAAAGAAACTAAGAAATTCTCTCTTATGCATGCATGAGATACGTTTTTAATAACTAAGGGTTAAAACCGACCAGTAAGAGAGTAACTGAGTGAAGAGCATCAACCATCCCTGTATTATGAAAGAAGTTTGAGGCTAATTTAGGGGTGAAAATTACGGCTCAAAGTTCAGAATTTTAAATAAAAAATTACAAAAGCAGCGTCTGTAGAGCTTTCGAGCAGCGCATGTCCATTAGCATTTCTCGCTCTGGGAAAGGTTTTTATGATAATAAAATTTCAAGCTAAAAGAGTAGTGATTCGCCTCAATTCTTCGCCCATCCTCGGAGACCCAGGGAAAGTTCACCTTCCCTCGCCCCCACTAACTGCCCCTGGGTATCCGAGGATGTGTTCTTCGCCTCAATACAAAGGCAAACAACACAATGAACCAATCCCAATACACGTTACCAGTGCCAAGCGCGGGAAAACGCGTGTGACCCTGAAATCGCGATTGGTTTGGTTTTGCATCTGATTGGTTGAGTAGGTGGCGCGAGTTTTTTAAACCAATCACACAGCAAAACCAAAGCCATTCCGGATTACTTTCGCGACACTCATTGAAAAACGCTCCAAACACGATCTCGCTGGAAATACTAAAAAAAAAACCCGCCATCCTTTCGGCGTTACTGTTAAACATAGATTTGAATCATACATTAGAAGTATACATGCATAATTGATTTATTTAAGGTGCAAATTGCAAAGCAAATACAAATAATGTGTATAGTATAAACACGTATTTTTCTCAAACTCATTAAATTATTAATCAAGTTAAAATTAGGAAATCATAAATTAACCGTGACAGAATTTTACGATTTTATTTCTCCGTTTACTCCTTAGTTTTAGTTTCGATTGAGAATATATATCAAACACTTAAAACAGTGTTTCATCACATTCCAAACATTTCGAATTTCGTCATAAATACTATCGCTGCGCGTCGTATTTTCAACTCTCTTCTTGGTGTTTGGAAATGTGATGAAACACAGCCTCTCGTACGCGTCTTTGATATATTACATCAACATCAACTCTTCAATGTATTTGATGTAGGTAAAAAGTCTAGCTCCCAGACCAATAAGACCTAAAAACACAGAAATCCAAGTACCGCTGGATCCAAAAGTTGCCTTTCCAATCCTAAAGCCGCATTTACTCCGTTCTGCGTAGAAAATAAATTCGTTCACTGTGGCGCGTTCTCGGAAAGGGTGACGTTCGTTCCAGTCTCCTGAACTCATGTTGTTTACTTTGAACAGCAAATCGTTGCATTTCCACGTCACTCTCGATGCATAAACACAGGGCACAAGAAATATTAAAAAGTTTAACACAAATTCCACTGCCTGGAAAACGATGGCCGCTCCATGAAAATGTTGAGACAATACTGAAAAATTCATCGAATCAAACGCGAATAAAGCGAGACAGTTTGCGCCGAACATTAACCAGTGAACAAGGAACCATGATTTAAACGATTGCGAAGCGGTTGATAGCTTTCTGCACAACTTTTGATGCGCAGCCGTGACGTCATTAAGGTTTCCGTCACCCATGTTATATATTTCTTGGAAACACGCGTCAGCTAAACTACCTAATGCGCATGACACAACAGCGAAAACGCAGCAACATATGAACGCTGTCAAATAAACGATCAATACGCTAAGCCCGAACGTACCGTAAAATTTCATTTTGTTAAATTCAACCACAGATATTTGAAATGCGCTTTCCGCAATTATGAGTACCGAGCAGATAATTAACATTGTATTTATCAATACCCACTCACATGAGCTAACCTTAGTTTGTGCAGAAGCGAGGGAGAAAGAGGGCAAATGTTCTTGAACGCGCCACAAAGTGTAAATTAAGAGCGCGTAAGTTATAGTATCGCAGAAAGCGTTCCATGCATCGAACCCAAAGTTATTTCGTATATCTCAACGGCTAAGGGATCCATTGTTGATCGACTTGTCTCATTTGCCACGTTCTTTGAACTTGTGACACTTGTGCAACGATCGACAAAGGGCCACACAAGTTTGGAATCAGTATTTCTGCTAACAGCGATAAAATGTTCAAAACGACAAAAAAGGCACAAAACAGAGCATGTCGTTTTTTCCTTGGGTTCCATAAGCCTGTTGCTTTAGTTATGAACCTAAATAGCGTCCCTGAAGCTAGTATGTCGGTACAACGACTATAAGTTCCATCTTCTATTGAATGTTCACTACTCTGTGTATTGATTTCCTCAATGATTAGGAGCAATGGCTGAGATGTGACCACTGTTTCTAAGTTATTCGAATCACGGTGAGCCTCGTTGTCCATTTCCTAGAACTTCCGGTGTCATCAGCCCGAAGGTCTGCTCTGGTCTCCTCTTTCGATCTAGCCTGAGTATCAGGCTTTAATTTCTTTCTTGTCTGCAGTGGGCCCTCTCTGATCATGAGAATTAGAGCTGTTCGTTTGGTAAAATGAATTTCGACAATGCAAGTTTTCAAGTTTTCAGTGAAACTGCGTGAAAAGATTGCGTGTACATATGCACAGGGTAGATATATGTCGGTATATGTACTTTCGCTTTCGCGCTTTCATTCGGTTTCAGTCTCTTCTCCAGCGCCTGTGTGTTTTTGGTCAGCGGTGACCAATGCGCCAGAAGTTCCCAGACAACGAACCAGAGAAAATCATAACCATGACAGAATTTTACGATTTTATTTCTCCGTTTACTCCTTAGTTTTAGTTTTGATTGAGAATATATATCAAAAACTCGAGACAGTGTTTCATCACATTTCCAAACATTTCGAATTTCGTCAAAAATACTCCGCTGCGCGTCGTATTTTCAACTCTCTTCTCGGTGTTTGGAAATGTGATGAAACACAGCCTCTCGTACGCGTCTTTGATATATTACGATCGACTTCAACTCTTCAATGTTATTTGATGTTGGTAAAAAGTCTAGCACCCAGACCAAGTAGACCTAAAAACACAGAAATCCAAGTACCGCTGGATCCAAAAGTTGCCTTTCCAATCCTAAAGCCGCATTTACTCCGTTCTGCGTAGAAAATAAATTCGTTCACTGTGGCGCGTTCTCGGAAAGGGTGCCCCTCGTTCCAGTCTCCTGAACTCATGTTGTTTACTTTGAACAGCAAATCGTCGCATTTCCACGTAACTCTTGAGGCATAAACACACGGCACAAGAAAAATTAAAAAGTTTAACACAAAAGCGGTTGGCGCTGAGAATAGGGTCGAGGGAATCTTGCATGTGTTGGTACAATCAGTCCCATCTTCCAAAATTAATGCAATAATGTTTCCAGCACAGTTGACTGTCGTAAGATCAAAACCAAAACAATTAGAATGATCAACAAACGCAAACAACACAATGAACCATTCCCTGACCAATACACGTTACCAGCGAAAGCGCGGGAAAACGCACTGTGACCCTGAAGTCGCGATTGATTTTGGTTTTGCATCTGATTGGTTGAGTAGGTGACACGAGCCAGTTTTTTAAACTAATCACAGAGCAAAACCAAAGCCATTCCGGATTGCTTCGCGACACTCAATTGAAAAACGCTCCAAACAGGATCCCACTGGAAATACTAAAAAAAATAAAAAACATCATCCTTTTGGTGTTACTGTTAAACATAGATTTTAATCATACATTAGAAGTATACATGCATAATTGATCAATTAGGGTGCAAATTGCAAAGCAAATACAAATAATGTGTATATATATAACGACAAATACATGTGTGACTTTTATTGCGCACAGCTAAAATGAGCAAGCCATCGCTTCGTAGAGTAAAGGCCCGATCAAACGGTCACAACATTTGTTGTGAGCCGATGTTGAGACCGTTTGACCACCCCTCACAACAATGTTGTGACAATATTTCTTTTGTTCTTGAAATGTTGAGAGGTTGTTGTGGCCGTTTGAGCATGATCACAACAAGGCAACAAATGTTGTGAGAATGTTGTGACCGTTTGATCGGTCCTTAATTAAGACGTAATTTTCTCAAACTCATTAATTATTCATCAAGTTAAAACTAGGGAATCATAAATTAACCGTGACAGAATTTTACGATTTTATTTCTCCGTTTACTCCTTAGTTTCGATTGAGAAGATGTATCAAACACTTAAAACAGTGTTTCATTACATTTGCAAACATCTAGAATTTCGTCAAAAATACTCCGCTGCGCGTCGTATTTTTAATTATCTTCTCGGTGTTTGGAAATGTGATGAAACACTGCCTCTCATGTTTTTTTTTTACATCGACTTCAAGATTCAATGTTATTTGATGGTAAAATGATCGCTTTAGTGATAATGGGTAATTGTATAGGAGAGACAACACGTCATTCATCGTCGCGCGCAGTTGAGTTTGCGCGCAACCATTCTGTACAGCTCACGCTCGACCTCTGTTGTCCTCTCGAAATTTGTTACCCACCCACCACTCCCGCGGTGGTTTATTCTCAGTTAAGCTATTTGTACTCGCTTTCAATACACATTTTTTCGCCAAACATCGGTCTCTGTGGTTGATATAGACGTATGATTTAGGTAAAAAATCTAGCACCCAGACCAATAAGACCTAAAAACACAGAAATCCAAGTACCGCTGGATCCAAAAGTTGCCTTTCCAATCCTAAAGCCGCATTTACTCCGTTCTGCGTAGAAAATAAATTCATTCACTGTGGCGCGTTCTCGGAAAGGGTGACCCTCGTTCCAGTCTTCTGAACTCATGTTGTTTACTTTGAACAGCAAATTGTCGCATTTCCACGTCACTCTCGAGGCATAAACACACGGCACAAGAAATATTAAGAAGTTTAACACAAATTCCACTGCCAGGAAAACGATGGGCGGTCCGCCAAAATGATGAGACAATAATGAAAAATGCATCGAATCAAACGTGAATAAAATGAGACAGTTTGCGCCGAACATTAACCAGTGAACAAGAAACCAAGATTTAAACGATTGCGAAGCGGTTGAGAGGTTTCTGCACAACTTTTGATGTGCAGCAGTGACGTCATTAAGGTTCCCGTCACCCATGTTACATAGTTCCTGGAAACACACGTCAGCTAAACTACCTAATGCGCTTGACACAACAGCGAAAACGAAGCAACAAATGAACGCCGTCAAATAAACGATCAATACGCTAAGCCCGAACGTACCGTACAATTTAATTTTGTTAAATTCAACCATGGATATTTGAAATACGCATGCTGAAGTTATGAGTACCGAGCAGATAATCAACATTGTATTTATCAATACCCACTCGCGTGAGCTAACCTTAGTTTGTGCAGAAGCGAGTGAGAAAGAAGGCAAACGTTCTTGAACGCGCCACAAAGTGTAAATTAAGAGCGCGTAAGTTATGGTATCGGAGAAAGCGTTCCATGCATTGAGCCCCAAAGTTATTTCGTATATCTCCAGAGTATTGGGATCCATTGTTGATCGACTTGTCTCATTTGTCACGTTCTTTGAACTTGCGACGCTTGTAACGCAACGATCGACAAAGGGGCCACATAAGCTTGGAATCAGTATTTCTGTTAACAGCGATAAAATGTCCAAAACGACAAGGAAGGCGCAAAGCAGAGCATAACGCCTCTTCCTTGGGTTCCATAAACCTGTTGCTTTAGTTATGAGCCTAAATAGCGTCCTGAAGCTAGTATGTCGGTACAACGACTATAAGTTCCATCTTTTATTGAATGTTCACTACTCTGTGTATTGTTTTCCTCAATGATTAGGAGCAATGGCTGAGATGTGACCACTGTTTCTAAGTTATTCGAATCACGGTGAGCCTCGTTGTCCATTTCCTAGAACTTCCGGTGTCATCAGCCCGAAGGTCTGCTCTGGTCTCCTCTTTCGATCTAGCCTGAGTATCAGGTTTTAATTTCTTTCTTGTCTGCAGTGGGCCCTCTCTGATCATGAGAATTAGAGCTGTTCACTTGGTAAAATGAATTTCGACAATGCTAGTTTTCAAGTTTTCAGTGAAACTGCGTGAAAAGATTGCGTGTACATATGTACAGGGTATATACATATCGATATATGTTCTTTCGCTTTCGCGCTTTCATCCGGTTTCAGTCTCTTCTCCAGCGCCTGTGTGTTTTTGGTCAGCGGTGACCAGCGCCAGAAGTTCCCAGACAACGAACCAGAGGAAATCATAACATGACCAGGAGCCCATCGGCTCCTGCCTATGACATAATTTTACGATTTTATTTCTCCGTTTACTCCTTAGTTTTAGTTTTGATTGAGAATATATATCAAAAACTCGAGACAGTGTTTCATTACGTTTCCAAACATCTAGAATTTCGTCAAAAATACTCCGCTGCGCGTCGTATTTTCAACTATCTTCTCGGTATTTGGAAATGTGATGAAACACTGTCTCTCATGTTTGATATATTACATCAACATCAACTCAATGTTATTTGATGTAAGTTAAAAGTCTAGCACCCAGACCAAGAAGACCTAAAATCACAGAAATCCAAGTACCGCTGGATCCAAAAGTTGCCTTTCCAATCCTAAAGCCGCATTTACTCCGTTCTGCGTAGAAATAAATTCGTTCGCTGTGGCGCGTTCTCGGAAAGGGTGCCCCTCGTTCCAGTCTCCTGAACTCATGTTGTTTACTTTGAACAGCAAATCGTCGCATTTCCACGTCACTCTCGAGGCATAAACACACGGCACAAGAAATATTTAAAAAGTTTAACACAAAAGCCACTGCCATGAAAACGGTGGGCGCTCCGCTGAAATGTCGAGACAATACTGAAAAGTGCATCGAGTCAAACGCGAATACGGCAAGACAGTTTGCGCCGAACATTAACCAGTGAACAAGAAACCATGATTTAAACGATTGCGAAGCGGTTGATAACTTTCTGCACAAGTTTTGGTGTGCAGCAGTGACGTCACTAAGGTTCCCGTCACCCATGTTACATATTTCCTGGAAATACACGTCAGCTAAACTACCTAATGCGCATGACACAACAGCGAAAACGCAGCAACAAATGAACGCCGTCAAATAAACGATCAAAACTCCCAGCCCGAACGTACCGTAAAATTTCATCTTGTTAAACTCAACCACGGATATTCGAAATGCGCTTGCCGCAGTTTATAGCAACCGAGCAAATAATTAACGTTGTATTTATCAATACCCACTCGCGTGAGCTAACCTTCATTTGTGCAGCAGCGAGTGAGAAAGAAGGCAAATGTTCTTGAACGCGCCACAAAGTGTAAATTAAGAGCGCGTAAGTCATGGTATCGGAGAAAGCATTCCATGCATCGAACCCCAAAGTTATTTCGTATATCTTCTCGACGGTCTTGGGATCCATTGTTGATCGACTTGTCTCATTTGTCACGTTCTTTGAAGTTGTGACACTTGTAACGCAACGATCGACAAAGGGGCCACACATGCTTGGAATTATGATTTCTGCCAACAGCGATAAAATGTTCAAAGCGACAAAAAAGCCGCATAACAGAGCATATGGCTTTTCCTTGGGTTCCATAAACCAGTTGCTTTAGTTATTAACCTAAATAGCGTCCCTGAAGCCAGTATGTTGGAGCAACGACTGTTTGTGTTTGTCGACTCTTTACTTCGTCGATCGTAAGCCGCAAATGCAGATGAAGTTCCATCTTCTATTGAATGTTCACTGCTCTGTGTTCTGCTCTGTGTATTGTTTTTCTCCAGCGATCAGGAACAATGGCCGAGATGTGACTCTTTCCAAGTTATTCGAGTCACGGTGATGAAAGTCGTTTTCCATTTTACACTTCCGGTGTCGTCAACCCAAATGGTCTCTTCCTTCTCTTTCTTGTCTGCATTGGGCTCTCTCTGAGAATTCGAGCTGTTCTCCTGGTAAGGCTAATTTCGACAATGCTCCCAATTGCAAGTTTTTTGAAACAGATAAAAAAGATTGCGATACATGTTCTTGTTTCGCAATTGTGACCAATGGTCCTTCGCCTATTCCTGTTTTACTCTCCAGCCCGTTTATGGTCAGCGGTAACCAGTGCGCCACCTACCGCCAGCACCGCCATAGTTCCCAGACTACGGGCAGGACTACGGGTGCTCGGTCTGACCGAGCAGCCCTAAGACACTGCGCCTGGGAACGATAATTAATAAATTCGCGTTCCCGGTTCCTTCTATTTTCCATAAACACTGTATGCACTGCACACATAAGAAATAAGTCGCAACATGGTCTGTGGAGATCCGCCAGATTTGTGTTTATAGCTGAAAACTATGATTTTTCATATAGGACTGACCGCGCGAACTGTCATAAATTAAACATTGGACGAATTAATCCCAAAAACTCAGTAAAAATACATGGATCGCCTTTAATATAAAGTCAAGTCCGCTGTTTGAAGAAAAGCATGTCATTGGGAGCTTGGAGCTGACTCGGATGTCTGCGGGGTCTCTGCGGGTTATCCCGCGCGGCAAATATATGTTAATTATTCGAGAAAATTGATGACGTCACTGGCAAATGATCCGAAGCCTTGTTCGAGGGTCTAAATTGGTGGCCATGTTGTACGCCATCTTTGTGGAGTATTTTTTCAGGAAAAGAGTGTCATGATTCGTTCGAAATGCCGAAGGATAAGCATGAAAAATAATGATCTTCGAAGAACTTATACCCTAATGAGTGCCGAGGATGCAGCTAACGGCAAAAAGTCGAAGTGGACAGAACTGGAAATTACGGCTCCGATTCGTAATTTGAGCCCGACACTATGGCAGCTGGATTTTTTGACTGCGTTGTTTCTAAACGACAATCATCTAACGAAGATTCCACCAGAGATCGCCAGGCTTGCTCAACTCAAGCACTTGGATTTATCATCGAATAAACTGCGAAGTTTGCCCAGCGAACTTGGAGATCTGGTCACATTACGTGAGCTACTTCTGTGCAACAATAGTCTGAGAGTTTTACAAACGAACTGGGAAAACTTTTCCAGTTACAAACCCTTGGATTGCAGGGAAATCCCTTGCCCCAAGATGTGTTAAGTATAAATGCGGAACAAATGGAACAGCTAAACTTCTGAGCTTCCTGCTGGACAATTTAACTGGTAAGTAAGTGTAAACATGGATCCGAAAGTCTGTGGTGTCAATTCTAAATTTATCGTTGTCAATATAGAAGGTTCAATCCTCGATCGTGGCCTAAAAGTCCCACTTGTCGTTTTATATCCACTCTGGAAACAGTTCTTAAATGTTTGTCTTGAACCATATTGTCTGTGGGATAGCCCTGAATTGTTTGCTTATGAGTGATGTTTTTCTTTGTGTGTTTTGCACGAGGTTCGTTCGCATAATTGAGTTCACGAGGCATCGAATCAATCTAGTATGTCATATTGATCAAGCTTAGCTAAGAATTTAGTTCGGTCTTGCTTCTTTCCTGATCAATATTTTACTACACGTAAAGCACTGTAGTACCTTAATTTAAAACACAGAATGAAAATCTTGCAATAATCTTGTTAATTTATCTGTGTCAAAATCATTTTGTATTCACAGTATTCACCGAGAACGAAAGAAGGCTTTTTCAATATTCAACGAACAATAACTAACCGTTTCAATTACCGCCATGTTTTTAGGAACACTGCATTTAAACCAGAGCGAATTTTAGTGTAAAAAGCTGTTAAATGAGTCAGTATACTCCACTATGCAATCAAAGGATTTCTTCTTCGATTTTGAAGCGTGATTTTTGCGTTCTATATTCACGGACGTGCAGTCCGGAAGTGAATTTGAATTGGTGCTAATTGTATTCACTTCGCTTTTCGTTTTTGTTCAGATCTTTTCGGAAATCCATTGGATTCAAGATCGTGTTTTTCAAAAAACGTTTTATAATCTTGCTCAATTGTTCAGTGATAAAGGAAATCAAAGCATTCCTGGCAATTTGTGCAATGAGCTTATAATATGATTGAAAATATTACTGCAGGCCCTTGGTGTATATGAGAGGAAAGTCACTTGGGACTGAAAAGAAAAGAAAGAAAAATACTCCAGATTTGGAGCTATACCAAGTATTAAATCTAGCCTATATCCACATATTTTACTTTTGAATGCAATAACAGTCTGTAATATCCCCAAAAAAGCTTGAGAATTAGCACAAAAATAAACTTGAAAAATAGTATAATATGTCAGTAATATCATTATCATTACTTTCATATTAATTTGGATGTATCACATATTTTTAACTTTTGGCCACCTTACTACTACTCTCCATTAATCTACATACACATGTTATTTTATGTTTGCATATATATATTTTATCTGATGGGGAAATACAGAGTAAACATTTTTTTACTGACAAATTGCCAACCATTTCAACAAGCTTTTGGGGTTTTTGAGGCTTTCAGCGAGGTTTAAACAGTTACAAACAACCAATTAGCACCTCATACAAAGATGATGATTAATATTATTTTATATATTGGTTTCATGTTTGGTTTAAAAGTATCTTTTTATGTCAGCACAATTTTATTTCAGTTACAGTAATTAACCAGAATTTCTAGTGCAATTTTAGGACAATAATTTTATACTAAATTGCATTGGAATTACTGATGGTACACAAAAGCTACATGTACTAATTAGAACAGCTTTTAGAGGACATAAAATAGTGACGTTTTTGGTTCTTCGGATCAGAAGGAAATGGAAATTGTGTGTAAATCAATGAACATATTTTGTTGCCACCGATTTCACTGTTCACATAGATCAAAACTCCTCGGAGTGGTTTGCAAAATATTTCCGTCAATCATGTCATGTCATACCTTATAGGGAATTGGTTTCACGCACGATAAAATCAAACACTTGCATAATGATATGCATATAAGTATATAATATATATGACATGTATGATTGACAGAAATATTTTGCAAAGCTCTCGGAGGACTTTTGATTTAAAAGTTTGTATAACATTGAAATCGGTGGTAATGTTCAGAGCAATAACAGTTTTACCCATTTTAACACTGATATGTACAGAAATGTTTTCCTCAATATCCAAAAACCTGTTTGCAAAATAAGTTAAGATTTCATGAAATAGACTGCATCAGTTGAGAAAGCTATTAAATACAATATATGACGATTTGGAAAGGAAGGAACGTGTAAAACGTAAACGTGTGATCCTGCAACTAACTCTTTTAATCACAACTGACATGCAACACATTACCATTACCAAGCACATGCTAGATAATTTACATGTTAAGGGTCTGATTGGAAGAGACAGTTGGCTCATCTGAGTGGCAGAGCTGGCTAGTTTCTGTAGCATGAAGTGTCAAGGAGTACTGTTACTTCCCCTGGATGGGATGCTAATCCATCTCAGGCAACCCTCAGGGCAGCATTTTTGTCAGGCCCTGTCAATACCCAGTTATACTCCTGGGTCCAGAGGCACTGTGAGAGTAAAGTGTCTTGCCCAAGAACACAACACAATGACCCTGACCAGTGCTCAAACCTGAACCACTCGATCTTGAGTCCAACACACTTAAATACATTGGGCCACTGCACTTCCCATTTTCTTGCCCACTGAACACTTGAAGTGGGGGCATCAATGTGTTGTTGACCCACTAGATACTGAATGAGTTATTTTGATGTTATTTGATCATGTTGCAGTTTGCCCTCGACCACCAGATAGACAGTGGATTTCTCTACAACCAGACAGATCAAGAAATCCTGCACGTGAGTTGACTAGATTTTACAAGAATTATACTGTAATCAACAGAACCAAAAATCAATAATTATCTAGTGTCTCTGCACGCATTGCAGGCCTATTGATGCTAGACTATCTAGCATCAATAGGCGCTGACCTCCATTGGCTCGAGTCTGTAACTTTTAGCCACATTTAAACAGCAAAGAGGAAAAGTTGTAGTAATATTTAAAAGTATGTCGACAAGCCAAGTTCTATCAGGCCAGCTTTTTAACTCCAGTTTCCATAACATGAAGAAACTAGGCAGGGCTTCTGACAGGGTGTGGGAAAAATAAATAAAATTGTGCGGGATTTTGGGGGCAAATTGTGCGGGAATAAACTTTGATTGTGCGGGGAATTGTGCGGGATTGACCAACCAAATATTCGGTAATTAAATTTAATGTGAACAAGAGCTCCCTGAGCAATACATTACTACATGTACATGTATATGCATCAAACCTTTTCTTCAATCGTATCACCAAATCTGGAATGTTTACGAATCCAAATGAGCAAAACGGAAAACACTCTAAGTTGATCGCCCTATAATGCATTGCAAACCTCTGTTCGTTATTTGCAAAACAATTGCTGCAATCCGCCAATGAAAAATAGGATTACGTGTAGAAGTCGAACTGAGACAAGTGCCCAGGACTGCACAGAGCACCTGGTTGTTTCATATCCGCTTGAGCTGTTTTCAATGAAAGCGAGGGATTTCTCTATTGTTCTGAAAATAGCCCAAAAAGTTTCTAGAAATATTGGAAATCAATAGGAATACCTGTATTCATTAAAATTTTAAGCAAATCTTTCAGTGTGCGGGATTTTGCGGATTTTTAGGAATTGTGTGTTATTGTGCGGGTCTGACCGAATTGTGCGGTCCCGCACCCGCGCACCCTGTCAGATGCCCTGACTACATGTAGGGGTATCACTACTCTCCCTTGTATGGATGCTGGGTAGAGAGAGGCACTTTATGAGTAAAGTGTCCTCCTGGCCAGTGCTCAAACTCGGACTTCTTGATCCAGAGTCCAATGTGCTAACCAATAAGCCACCACATCTCTTTGGGACTGCATAAAATAATATACATACATTTTATTATACATGACTGTATGAGATTATTGTATGATGTCAGAAGCTTATCACCTAGAAGCGTGTAACTTCTCTTTATATGTTTGGGACAATGCGTGGGTTTTTTCCCCGACCAATCAGAATCGCTGAATCAATTTTGCCCTTATATGGAAACTAGGATTTTCGCGCTCCTCGCGGCTCCTCGCGAGAACTACATCTGTAATGGCGGCTTCGCGAGGAAAATTTTCGCCCGAAGAAAATATTAGGACATTTCTGATTTGTAATGCTGGGAAAGCGCTAAGTGTCGAAGTATTATTTGGAAGAGTTCCCGGTGAGTTGACAGAAACCTTGAAGGTCTATTTCGACTTGTCCCAATGAGTTTGAATCGGTGAAATGCATGGCAAGTGACCATTTTTCGATTTATTTAAAAGTTCTCTCGGGATACTCTAAATACGCTGTGCTTCAGGATTTCTTTGATTTTATATTTTCGGAAAGAAAAAGACTCGCATGTGGTACGAGTTGAGGAGCTAGGCAGCTAGCCGGGATATGTGAGATACAGTAGAGGAAATGCCATCGCCGGGTAAGGATCTTGTGTTATGTTTTTGATCGCTGCCAACAGTTGTTGATTTCAAAGAACCGCAGGTAAATCTTTTTTGCAGATTTTTTGAGCAAGAGGACATTATTATAGTCAAAATAACGGCAGTATCAATCGAGGAAACAAGAAAACTACTCCTTTATCCGAAAATTATGAGTATTTTTGTAAATATGTTTTGGTGTTTACTTAGCGTGTTTGTCGACTGAAATAGCGTTCGGTATAGGTAAATTGTGGTTGTTTTCAAGTTCTCTTGTAGATTTTTTCTGAGAAAGATAATTTTAAAACTTACAGTCAAAGTAGCGACTGTATCGCTTTAACAAAATAGAAAGCTATTCAGTTACCTAAAAATGTGGAGTATTTCGCTGCAAACGAATTTGTAAAAAGGTGTCGTTGTGTTTTTAACGAGTTCTAGATCGATCTATTAACACGCGGATGATAATTATTATTGTTGTTTACAAGTTTTGTTTATATATAAAGAGCAAGGTTTGAGAGCCGACAACCTCTTTAATCTTGAAATGGGTTGTTTAACCTGTCTAGTTAGTGTACAACTGAATTGTATAAGTCGATGATTCATTTATTTCACGAGCTCGTAGCTGAGGATTTGTGTTCGCAAAGCTTTCTTTCGCTGTCAAACTGAGTTATTATTAATTTCAAAATAACCGCTTTCAGTAGCTTTAAGACTTTTCCCAACAAGATAACAACCGTTATTTCGATCAAACTATCAACAATATCGCTTCAGAAAAACCAGATAGCTTTCCTTATCCAAAAATGTGGGTTTTTTTTTCTCGTGGGTAACGTTTGTACAATGTTTTTGTGCTAAGTTTTTGAGAGATTGTTGTCGATCACGTGGGAAGAAATTGCATTTTTCATGCATTTGCCGTTGCGCTTTGAGAGCAGTTCTTCAGACCCGAAAACCACCTTTAACACTTTAAAAAGTTGATTAACCTATACTAATATTAGCGTTTTACCGATTTGTCTTTTATTTAGCCATAATTTATTTAGTGAGCTTGTCGCTTTAAATTTGTATTGCGGCAAGCGAATTTTCCACTCGTAATTTTTCGAAATTTTGTGGCTAGAAAACTATCGTATCATCAAGTTGTAGTACACAATAAAACACTTGCTTTTTAAACTGTGGTGTTGATGTTTGATTTTTTTTTGCTAGAAAAGATATGTAATGAGTGTGTATACTTTATTAAAGGTGGCGGCTGATTCTCAGAATTGCAGACAAGATTCCCGGAAATCGACTACGCAGTACGCACTTTTACGCACCTCGACAAATAAAAATATTCCCGGGAAAAATCCTGCGCACGAACACGCGCGTTAAACCGCATCTGCCATTCCATATAAGGAAGTTAATTTTGATTGGTCGGGAAAAAACCCACGCATTGAATCAAACTTATACGCTTCTAGGTGATAAGCTTCTGATGATGTACATAGTGATACATTGTTGCTGTTTCCGTTTCCGTCAGCTAAACATTTTGTGTGTTTTCTTTTTATTTAGTCACATTTAGTGTCATGTGCTATAATGTGCTCTGCGACAAGTATTGTACACGGCAGATATATGGCTATTGTCCATCATGGGCGTTAGATTGGGAATACAGAAAAACAGCAATTTTAAAGGAGATTCTTCATTATGGGGCTGACATTCTTGGCTTACAGGTATTGTGCAAACATTGCTCTCACTGAATTTTATCATTTTCTCACAGTTATAGTGTTCCACAATACAAAGAGGTTATTCCATGGAAAAATTTATATAAAATGTTGACACTGGCTTAAAAATGTAAAATGGACGTTTCGGTTGTTACTACAACCTTCTTCAGCTTGAGAATGTTAATAAAAACGGCGTCCAGGATGTTATATGAATAAAATTATGAAATATAACGAACGTGACAATGAATGTTATAACATAGGGCGAGAACTATAACAATAGTGTGACAAATTATGAATGCTTCTAAAAATTCTTAAGGTTTTTGTATATGTCCGGAAAGGCAATGTGTTCATTAATGGAGTTCATTTCCGAACGGAATTAAGAATTTTTAGAAGCATTCATAATTTGTCATACTATTGTTATAGTTCTCGCCCTATGTTATAATAGCATTCATTGTCACGTTCGTTATATTTCAAAATTTTATTCATATAACATCCTGGACGCCGTTTTTATTAACATTCTCAAGCTGAAGAAGGTTGTAGTAACAACTGAAACGTCCATTTTACATTTTTAAGCCAGTGTCAACATTTTATATAAATTTTTAACTATGCCTGGCTACAGCCCACATATTTTTATTCCATGGAAATTTCTATTTATAATGCTATAGGTATTTTAATGAGTCAGTTTCTATTTTTTTTTTCAAAAATAAAACTGGCCTCATTGTGAGTTACTTTTAAAATCTAAAAGACACCCATCCATGCTATGTATATAGTGTATACATACATGTACATGTATTTACTCGAAAAAGCGCCACCCCTAAATAAGCACCGTAACAGCAAAAATACTAATAAATGCTGCCCTTGAATAAGCGTCGCACCCCACTACAACAACACAGCGCTTATTCAAAGCACTTGAGCTCTAGAGTGGCGCAAACTGAGGGTAAATTAAAAGTAAAAATGTACAACAATATGGTTCATTTGAAACCAACTGCGGCAATTTATTCTCATACAGTATATAACAACAGTTCGTAATGTGTATAATAATAATATTAACTTATTATTATAATATTATTGTTCTCCCCTTTAGCTCTCTTGTTTTTTTAAATGAGATTTTAATAAGCACCTCCCCTGATTAAGTGCCACCCTCGAATTTAAGCACCACATAAAAAAGTTAAAAAATTTACTAAGCGCCGCTGCACTTTTTGTTGTAAATACGGTAGGTGCAGTGACCTTTTAGTTTTTTCTGTTGGAAGCTACATGCATTTCCTATACAGACTGTATATATAACCTTTTGCAACTTACATACAGTAGTTTATAGAAAAATTTAGGGAATTACAGATGTACATGTACCCTTTTTAATTGCAGGAAATTGAAACAGAGCAATTCTTCAACTTTTTTCTTCCTGAGCTTCAGCAGCATGGCTATAATGGAATTTTTAGTCCAAAATCCAGAGCGAGAACAATGACAGAAGAAGATCGCAAATATGTCGATGGTTGTGCAATATTTTATAGAACATCAAAGTAAGTCATCATAAAATGAGTTGCAATGTTATTGAACATTTTAAATATCAGAAATAATAATTATTTCAAATTAACCCTGGTGTATTCACTGTACAATGTATAAGTGCATGTCAGATGCACATGTGTATGGAATGTTGTGCGGGTCTGTTTTGTTAAAATCTTGTTTGGTATTAGTCTCCTATGCAGCCGTTATTTGGCTCATTACGCTAGTGTGAGGAGGAGAGCATTGCATGATGAGCCAAATAACCACTGCATAGGAGACTATAAGTTTGGTATGCGAGTGGCATTAAAATAAATGCATTCAATTTTGTTATTTGACATTGAACCACCCTGAGGCAAAAGCCTCAATAACAAAAACTATTTACATGTAAGCTTGAAGAAAATCAAATACATGTAGTTTTTCTTAGTTTTACAATGTTAATTTTATTTTACATGTACATGTAAACAAAATAAAATAGCTAACCAACTCATGCTACATGTAAATTGTAGATGGCCGAACAAACATGGTACCCATTTATACTCCTGAACAACCAGGCCCTGGGTGGAGAGAGGCACTGTGAGAGTAAAATGTCTTGCCCAAAACACAACACAATGACCCAGACCAGGGCTTGAACCCAGACCGCTCGATCCGGAGTCCAACGCGCTAACCATTTGGCCGCCATGTCTCCCAGATAAGATTCAAGTAGAGTAAAATTAATCCATTGATTGTTCTCCCCTTCAGATTCAGCTTCGTCAAAGAGTACCTCATCGAGTTCAATCAACTAGCAATGGCAAATGCATCAGGTGCCGACGACATGCTCAATAGAGTCATGACAAAAGACAACATCGGCATCGCAGCATTGCTGGAGCTCAAAGAGGGCTACCTTAACTATGGCAATGATGTTAATATGCCACGGCAGCAGGTGCTTGTGTCCAATGTTCACATCCACTGGGATCCTGAGTTCAAGGATGTGAAATTGATTCAAACAGTGATGCTGATGCATGAGTTGATGAACATCATGCAAGAGATCAATCCTGGCTTCATGGTTCAGGGAGGTGAGTTTATTCTCAAACAAGAAGTACACCCTCACTTTATGACACATTTCTCAAGAAACTGTGGATTAAGAACCTGCAGGCTGAAATTTGGCAACTTAAACCCCCAATAATAATAATAAGAACCACTTCAGTCTGACAAATGAAACTGGTTCTTATTTGGAAAAATGAGCAAAACACAGAAAACACAGACTTAGACCAAAAATTAATGTGCTCTGGAGGTCCATTTAATCACAATGTACAGTATAATTTGGATTGCCTCGGCTGATTAAAATAATATTATACATACGTGTATGTACACTTCACCCATATTAATTTTTTTTGTTTATGGCCAGCAGC
This sequence comes from Desmophyllum pertusum, assembly GCA_029204205.1. NCBI lineage: Eukaryota > Metazoa > Cnidaria > Anthozoa > Scleractinia > Caryophylliidae > Desmophyllum > Desmophyllum pertusum. The sequence goes on along the minus strand of MU827786.1, from coordinate 920,675 downwards.
AAGCATGTGTATTTACCTAAGAACCTAAACAGCCTGATTTCTCACTAAACATCCAAGAACCATTTCAGCCTGCCTTGGATAAATTGTTTTGGAAAAATAGTTGTTCTGACTTATATGCAGGTTTTTCTGTATTACAGATGAATTTGATGGGTAACCGAAATTGCCTGTAAAAAGTAAATAAAAATGAGAAAATTAAGAACCCAAAGCTCCTACATTATATGCACGTCGCTGCAATGAACACATTTATTGCAGATTTATGATGCCTACATGTACAGTGTAGTTGTGTCTGGAAGTAAACCTTGATGTGAATAGTAAACAAATCTAGTGTATTTTTTAAAATAAAACCATGTTAATAAAACAAGCTTTATTGTCCGTGTTTAGGAGGAAGCATTTGTCCAGTCTATATGCAGCATTTGAAATACATGTAACATGTGCCAAAACCAACAAATCTTGTCATTCTCTAACTCGTCATTACAGGTAAAATGGCACTCCACCAAGCAAGTCCATACCATTGGTGTGCTGTGGTGATCTTAACTCACTACCCGAATCAGGCGTGGTTGAATTCCTGGACAATGGTAGAGTGCGGATCGACCATGGTGACTTCTTGGAGATGAAGTACGATGGATTTCTGTCGCGTCTCAGCAACAGTAAGAATGGCGAGAAGTGTGGTGACCTAACACATTGTTTTAAACTGGACCGCGCCTACTCCGAGGAGCAGATGTCATACAGCAACCTTACGTATTCATTCACTGGAGTCATTGATTATATTTATTACACGTCTGACCTGCTCATTCCTGTTGGGGTGCTCGGCTCCGTCAGTCAAGATTACATCAAGGAAAACAAGGTCATTGGCTGGCCACACCCTCATTTCCCGTCAGATCACCAGTCGCTGCTCGTAGAATTTGAGGCACTGAGCTTCAGCAACGGGGTGCCAATTTATGGGTATATGCCAGGTTCTCACCACCCCAGGTAGTGTTTCATGCAGTTCTCACATCAATACAGTATTATTGTAAATTTGTAACAAAGATGTAAAAAGGCTGACTTGAAGCAAGCCATTTTTAAGGATCTAGTCGCAAGACTTATTTTGTATTCAATCTGGTAGACCAGTCGGCCAGTGGAGGCATTTTTTTCCTCATTCAGTTTTATAAACATGTTTAAGTAAAAGGAGAATGGGAGCTACCTTGATGTTTCAGCAGTGTTGGTTGCCAAACAGGAAGCGATTGTTAACTTTAATGTTATGTTTGTAGTAATTTATTGAATTACCGATGATGTGTTCATAAGTGCAAAACGTACACTGTACTAATGATATTTAATTTTCTTAGTTTAGCAGACATACTGTACATCTCTATATACTCCACTCAGGACTAACACCCAATGCCACAACAACTCAAAAAGAGCAATGCGTAGAACTTGCAGCCAAAATATTCTGCTTTAAAAAAATTTACAATATGTACAGTGTATAAACAAGATGCAACTCACCACTAAAAGAGATTGTTTTTGTTACTTTAGAGTTTACACGTTTCTATTACACAGCCTCGTACATTATACATGTACTTCAATTTTGCACTGTTAATTGAACATGCTTCCATCAAATGCTGCGTCTATTTTCTTAAATACGATTGAAATTGCATGGTATTTAGTACTGCAGTGGCATTTACAATGTTACGCATATGCATCATTGAAACACAAAGTACACCAACAAATGTATTTATGTACAGGTTAATTTTAACACATGCATGCGTGGAGTTAAATAGTAGAACCAAACTGCTTGAAACAATGCCTTCTCTCTGGCCACCATATTGCAACATTAATGTAGCTAAGGATTTTAAAAGATTCTAATGTCAGTCGATTTTTTTTTTTCCTTTTTTGGCTTTTCTTTGTCAGTGGTAGAAAAGCATCTGAACGTTTCGTTATTTGTTTTGTTTTAGTAAAGATTAGTTGTGTAGATGGCGTTGTGTATTTTGGGCATAGTATTTTTCAAGGTTAAGCTTTACTTTCCATAGTGACAAAACGTAAACAACAGGCTCTGCCTCGGTCATGGTTCATACAAGGCTTCACAAAGTTTGAACATTGTCTCCCATGATCCATTCTCCTACAACGGTGGGAAGTAAAGTTTTCCTCTGAGAAGAAACAATTCTAGAGATTTTGTCCAAACAACACAAGCTGTTTCGATCATTGGCAATAAGCAGAAATGCGTTTGAGCCAAACGTTTTAGTCGAGGAAGGCTCTGAAATGGAAGCAACATATTCTATTTTTGCTGTATCTGTATTCTGTATCATATACTGAGTCTGAAAGAAAAATGAATTTTGTTTGGAACATGGTAGGAACTTACATGTATCTTGGTGTGCTAGGAACAAACGAACCAGAGAAATCGACGCATTTTTAACATGGCACTGAAAAGCCTCATTAATTTTAGTATCACAAGCTCGGGAAGTTTGCTGTTTTCCGCTTGGCAGTGTCACCTTGTACTTTTAAGATATAACCTGAAGCCAAGAAATATCCAACGCCATCCACACTAACTACTCATGTCTCTACTACAGTTTAGTGCTAGATTGATAATTTGATTTGTAGAGTTGTAGAATTTTACGAGGTATATTATTATTATTATAGATTTGCCAACCGTTATTTGGTTCGTCACGCAGCGCTTCTCCTGGGAGAAGCGTTGCGTGACGACCCAAATAACGTTGCGAAGGAGACTACCAACCGTGTGGTGCAAACACAACTGAGGTCGTCAGCTTATGACGTTAGCCTCTTGTAAACACGAGAGTGCGTTTGTGAAATTCGGAAGTTCGTGTGAACCGACTAGGTTTACACGAGGACTTTTAAACTTTCCCATAACTCACTCTACTGTTTGCATCAGGTTATGGAAACGTAAAGCGGCCGTTTTCTGTTTTGTTTATGCAATTCACGAGATAAATTTAGCGTAACGTCATAATCTTTTTTCTTTTTAATGTAGCTTCAATGCAAAACACCTGGTTATCCAATAAGAGTGCGCATTATATAAGACCAAAGTTTTAAAATTGATGGTTTGCTCCACATGGTTAGCATGTAAAACTGTTACAAAAGTAATGTTTCCGCAAATACGATGGGGGTTGTATTGTAAAGCGTTTTTATCTTATATTTATGTGTAGAATACCTGGTTTTTTTTAATTATAGGATGTAGTTAGTTAATTGATTTGTGAAACTTGCAACATTTAAGTGTAAAGTGTTTTCTTTTGGCAAAGGACTGGTGAAATTACCATGGATGAAATCTCATCATATTGGTCAACTTCTCGTTACATCGCCTTGATGAAATTTTCAATTGTTCCTAATAAAGGAGCACAAGAAATCTGGCAGTTTTATTTTTTGCATTTTAAGAGAGAGTTCGTCTCCCATTGGCCTTGATATATCAAGCGAAAGGTTTTGAAATGCCAGTAACTCGTCCATTCGTGTCTTCAGTTAAGCCTCTAGTCTGCTTTTGTTTTTGTTTTTTAAGATTAATAACAGCATTCTCGCAGTGTATCATAACGTTCTATAAGAACTACAACAAGCCTTCAAAATGTCTGAGTACTTTAACCTTCCCTGGTAGCCTGTGCGGCAGGCGTAGAAAGGGGAGAGAGAAGGGGATTTCGAGCGCGTATAGCGCGAGGAGAGATCGCAGTTTGTGCTATCTCCTCACGCTCGCGCCCGGTCACGCAGGCTGGTGTTTGTGGATTTGCATGCATACACGGTAAATTATTGTGGCCGAGGAAAATGTGATAATGGATTTACGAACATTATTTAGAACATTGTTTTACCGAGTTAAAGGATTGAAGGTGCTGATTTCTCAGTACGAGTGATGTATATTAGATCTAAAAGGACCTTGCAGGATGTGGTGCGTTATTGTAATCATGTAAAGCCACCTGTTTTCATATTTCCGTTGTTGGTCACTGATAAATGTCCATGTAGTTTTACGATTAGTTTTAGTGTTTTTAAATTATGAGATTATTTAATAGTAAACAAATTAAAGCCATGTTTTCAGTTTTCCTTGGATTTGTTTAATTTCTTTTATTTGAGAAGACAATCGTGGTAATCGATGATTTTTAGAATCGGATGGGAACTCATCAGCTTTTTATAAATTAGCTCTTACACAAATAATCCGTCGTAACGAAAACCCTGAAACAACGTGAACATTTTCCAGTGACCAATTAAACTTCTCGGCCATCATTATTATTATTATTATTACTATTATTATTTATATGCGTACTTTCATCTTGTTGCCCCTAAACATGTTTTTGTTGTTGTTATTTTTTGGATAAACAAAATTCGCACACTGTTGATAAGTATTACATTATCAATATTATTACTTATTTAAAAGGCCAGGGTTCCATTCAGTTGGTTTTGTGCAGTTTTAGATATTAGAAACTTAATTGTATTGAATTTTCTTCGCGTGGAACTAACTATGAACGTATTTCATATGTAGTACAGGCAGTTAACTGCCGTATTAGATAAAAGTGTGCGAGGTTTGTTTTGATTAGCTTTGGGGCGCACAGTTCTTGCCATTTTCATCATGGTCCGTAGGTTAGAGTGGGTTGTAAGTTTGTAGAAAGTTTGCAAGTACCATTGTAGATTGTAACTCATTCAACTAAAGACTTTTTAATCGAAACTGGCATTTCTGAAGAAAAACGGAAAACGACTGGAATAAACTCCGTGAACAGATTAAACTTGGAATGTGTCTTTTCATCTGTCTTCACTCTGACATAGAGCTGACACTCAAAACGTCAGCTTTTTGAATTCATAACGCCCAAAGTGTGACCACTTTAATTAATTTGCATTCTTTCGGGTGCGCATACTATCCAATCAGAAGTCGAGGATAGCTATCTTTGGCTTCTGATTGGTAGTCTGCACGTACGAAAGAATGTGAATTATTCAAAGTGGTCCTTGCTCCTAATTCTCGCTGATGCAACACAACAGAAAATAGACGGTTCTGGCTCAAATTTTGACTGCATTTGCCAAAAGGGTCAGTTGTTGAGCATCGACTGAGAGAACGAGTTGGCGAGGCTTGTAGGCCATTTGAAGAACCCTGTCATGCGACAGTGTCAATACAAAATGGTTGCCAGAAATGGAAAGAACGTGATGCAATGATTGAATGATTGCCATTGAAAAATTAAGAAGATTTGTATGAGAAAATGTTGCTGGATGGCAAGTTAAGGCTACTGCTGAATCCTCTAAATTTTTCAAACTGCATCAAATCTCAGACTAAACAATTGGCAACATTACTCTTTCCATTTGTTGTTGTTGTTCTGCCGAAAGGCGATTAACGCTAATCCAGGATTAAAAGTTAATCAAGGTTTTAATTTCTCTTGTGAGTGTTTTTAGCTGCTAATTTTTTTGTGGTGTTTGGCATTAGTCGAAGTCAAAACCGAAGAACAAAAAATATAAACAAAAAAAAATTCACTGAAAAGTTACAAAATTGAAATCAAAATTCACACTAATCCTGGATTACCTTAATCGTCCTTTGAAAACCAGCTACCGTGACTAAACCGGATGATAACTTGATCGCGCCTTTTATAAAGCTCTATAATTTGGCGGACAAAATCATATCTTATGCTTCGCTTCACTTGGGCCCACTATTTAATAGTCCTTCCATCATACATTTTCAAACGATGGACGGGATGGACAGCTCGTGCCGCGGGTCATACCGCAGGAAGCAGCGGGACGGGGAGCGGGACTAAGAGCGGGACGGGTATCTACTTCCCCTCGTTCCTTCCCCTCTGATTACCAGTCCTCCCCCGATTGTCACATCCGAGTATTTATATCGCTGTGTCAATTCATCGATATTTTGGTACGGCTTCGTTTTCCGCATTTCGACCTAAAAAAGCACCTCAAAGTGATAACTGTAGAATACAAACAGTGACGAAGTCGTTATTTACGTTTTTGCCGCCGTTGCGTGCTTCTTGCAGCTTCCAATAATAATTATTTCAACAGCCAAATCTGGGAGCCAATCCCAAGAACTTTGCTTTGGTTTGGAATTAGCGCTTTAATACGTCTTGTTCCAGGTGAGGTGCATGATTAGTGGTAAAAATAATAGGCTTATGTGAGACATTGATGTGATTTTAGAACAATATTTGCAAAATTACATCACGGTCTTGTGGTACGTTGGCACTGCTTCAGTATAATATAAAGCTCATATATTTTCTCGATCAAGGGCCGATCAAATGATCAATGTTTACTGTACGTCTTCCATTTTATACGTTAAGTTAAACTTAAGCTTATATGTGCCTGCACTCTCTTCTTTTGGAAAGTTTTACTGTTAACTTGTATTGTTATCAAATGGATTTCAAGATTCCAAAAGTTAGGTTTTGTCAAGTGAATGTCAATTCAACAGCTGCCAGCTTGAAATAAGCTTATAAACTATATAGCTTACTATTAAAATATTGATGCTTTTCGTACTCATCAGCAAAATAATCCCACACAAATCTTTTTTGATATATATTTAACCCCTAAAATGCAATAAATACACATCAATTTACTATTAGAAGTAGTCACACACGTAAAATTTATTATTTTGGACTCGGTATCACAAAATAAAGTGATTTGCATTATTTTGATCATAATTAAACGCATGCTCTGATTAGATTGGTTGTGCAGTCGGTTTACATGAAGCTATGTAACACAGTTAAGATAATTATGACATAATATCATTGCATAATTTTGTTGGCTATAAAAGAAATAGAAAACAGCCTGATGCAAACACTTGAGAAAGTTTGGGAGAATTCAAAACTTGTACATTTACTGTACTTATGTAAACCCTCGCCTGTGGCACGTGTTGACAAAAACCTTCAAATTCTCCCAAACTGTCATTCTGATATTTACTACATGTACATGTATATTGATCTTTTTAGGAGTAGCAGCTATATAGTGCATAAGAAATGAGTTATCCACCACCAGGGGGCTTTCCCATGTATGGGGCCCCACCCATGCCAGGAGGAGGAGCCCAATATCCAACACACCCTCCTGGGGGTCCAGCACTAGGATTTGATAGCTTAGCCAGCCAGCCTTCTATGGGTGCCCCTGGGGTAAGTATTGGAAACCAAATCACATTCTTTCGTGCACATATACTATCCAATCAGAAGCCGAGGATAGCTATTCTTTGGCTTCTGATTGGGTAATCTGCATGCCCGAAAGAATGTGAGTTAATTAAAAGTGGTCACACTTTTGGGTGCCTTGCTGTAAATGGGTAGGTTCAGTCAGGTTTGTTTGAGATGTACATGTATCGAGGTAGAATATTATATACGTTTACAAAATTAATAAAGGTAGAAAAATACCAAAGAGGTATTAATAAATACACTAAAAGGGAACACGGATAGTTAGGACTGGGAAAGATTGAGATTCAGTCACCTGACTGATCTGTGACATAGCTCCTTTAATGACTACAGTAACGCATCGTTTGTCAATATTTTTTTCATCATGATGACTATCAACCAATCTCGTACCCAGAGTCAATGGTCTCCTCCACAGCGGTCAAATGCACTGCGCCTGCGCAGTTCCCGCCAAAACCCCACTGCGAAATGTCCTAAATTTACGAAGTCCTCCACTTCTCTACACTTTAAAGCTCAAACTTAAGAAATTTACTGAAAACTTAAGCTTTGTACTCGGAGTATGCATAGAAAATTTAAGAATTGTTATCCACCAAGTGTCTCAGCTCGTATTTTGGCTTACCACTGCATGTTCTTTAACGTTTCCTTACAAACTTCGCAGCCATTACGCCGCCATTACGCTTCAATCTCTTGCAAAATCAAGGCAGCGAAAACCGGAAGTGGCGCCAGATTTTTGCGTTTGACCGCTGTGTGATGGTCTCCTCAGTCAGCAGTAGTCGTCGCCAGGTTAGACTCTGGGGAATGGAATTTTGAATCCCAGAAATCTGGTATTCCAGCCGTTGTTTATCACATGAACAGCCATACGATGACTACCGCTGACTGAAGAGACCGTTGACTCTGGGTACGAGATTGACTATCAACCTTTACAGATTTCCTTTTTGCATTTGGACACCTAAATAAAGAGTTATCTATTTTGTGGGTATTTTAGTGCTAATAACAGTTTGTACAATTCACAGTACCCTATGCCAACACCTGGAGGAGCTGCTATGTATCCTGGGATGTCAAGCCAAATGCCGCCAGGGATGTCAAGCCACATGCCACCAGGGATGCCAAGTCACATGCCATCAGCCATGCCATCAGGTGTGTTCAGTCATTTAGAAAAAAGATACACAACCTCTTAGCACCTACATCACATCGTGAAATACTAGGTGACGGTACTTTTCATCTCAAGTGATTTACTTGTAGAATAAAATTGTAGCTTGCTGAAGTCAAGACAGTCATGTGACATGCACATGTGTGCCATAAACTACATGTAAACTTGGTACACTGCAGTCAGGCACTAATATTGGAAGATGGGGGTGTATTGTAAAGTGCACTTCAGTATTGGAATAGGGGTGTTTAGTATAGGTAATCGCATGATTTCGAGTGCAATTTGGAATAAATAAGCACAAGTAAATTTTTCAAAGACTAACAAAATTGCACGAGCCCGTAGGACGAGTGCAATTTGTAGTCTGAAAAATTTACAAGTGCTTATTTATTCCAAATTGCACGAGAAAAATCATGTGATTACTTGTTAATAACACACTTGAAAAATACCGTTTACTGATTACTTAGGCTGAGGAGCCCTTGGTCTTCATAAAAATTCCGGAAGTATTCCCAAACTTTCCGACAAAGTTGGGAAATCCTTTGGATGTATTCGGGTGATCTTCGGCAACCTTCGTAAATCTTCGGGTGATCTTCGGAAATCTTCGGAAATCTTCGGTAAACTTCAGAAGTCTTCGGATGAAGTTCAGAAATCTTGGAAGACTTGGAAGACTTGGAAGTCATCGGGTGATCTTCGGAAACTTTCGGAAGGCTTCGTGTCAACTTATGTATTTCGGCATACGTATGACCGTCGGGAGCCGTTAGGGGTCTTCGTACTAACTTTGGAAATCTTCAGAAATTGTAATTTGCACTGGTTTTACACTTTTTGCACTGGTTACACTTTGCACTGGTGTTACACTTGAACTGCTCTTAGCCAATCAGAATGGAGTAATTTTTTCAAGTGTATTATTTATTATAATATTAATAATAATAATATTTTTTATTTATATGGTGCAAATTAACATGTATAGAATATGGGGAGCTTATTACAAACACACGTACAAATTGGGGGGTGGGGGAGGAGGATGGGTGCTAAATCAAATCATTACCATGGTAACCAAAACTCCGACTCCTCAAATTGAAATTTCAGTTTTTGTATTTCCTAACTTTTTTTGTACTTGAATGTTCTTTTTTCCCACAAATATCAGGTATGCCCATGCCTGGGATGCCACCACCGCCAAGCTCAGGTGGTTTATATGGTGCTGCTATGCCTTCCATGCCACAGCCTGGTGGAGGTTATCCTGCTGGAAATTTATCATTTGGGGTGAGAATCATATCTAGCTCTAGCTTTTGCCTTAGAAATATAATTTTATATATTAGAAAATATTTAATTGTACAAGTAATTATTTAATATATATTTTTTCTTAATAATTAATGCAAATAAATTAGTATGTACTGGACACTTGAACCATGTCTACTAGGGCAAATGTAAATTTATTATTATTTATTATATTATAATATTAGACAATAATTTTAATGTTTTAGGGTGCAGCCATGGCCACTGCCTCATTTCCAAGTCAATACAGGAGTCAAGTCGGTCCACCCCAGCCTCAGCCTCATTTTCCATGGTGAGCTGTCATTGACTGTCTCTCTGATGAGATGTGACTGTCTCTTTCTCTGTCCTGTTTCTCTGACAGTCAATACTTGCTTATTTTGCAAACTACTGTACACTGTACATAACTAAAGGCATCTTTATCTGAACCAGGTGAAGGTCTTGCTAACCATTTGCAAGTAGCAGCAAACCGCTGATGTCTTGCTCTACATGTAAATCTGGAGATTCCAACGTGGTTAGATCCCTGTTGCTTGGCAGTTAACTCAGTCAGTCAATCTTTCAGTCAGGGGGTGAAATTAGTCTCAGCTTGACAGAAGTGATTTCCTTCTTACTGTAGGCAAGCTTGTAGCCATGACAGTTACTTCAGTTCGTCCAGCATAGTACAAATTATATTTTGTACATCATACGTACTCTCAATCTCGTACCCAGAGTCAATGGTCTCCTCGGTCAGCGGGTTGTCGCCAGGTTAGACTCTGGGGAATGGAATTTTGAATACCAGAAATCTGGTGTAATGGCCATTGTTTGTTACACGAGACAGCCAATCAAAAAATTCGATATTTATTCCAATCCCCCAGAGTCTAACCTGGCGACGATCCGTGACCGAGGAGACCATTGACTCTGGGTACGAGATTGACGTATTCTTGACTATGTCATTTGAAAACTTACTGTTCATTTAAGTAAGTTCTGAAGCCATTTACCATCCACTAGTGAACACGCTCATCTATAGTCACTCTGAGATGTCCAATTGTTACTAATAACAGTATGTCCATGTATGTCTTCAGCTTGTAGTTACACCAGTAGGCATTAGGAACATTGATGTAGTCAGTTTATGTCAGAGAGTTTGACTGAATAAGAAACAGTACAGGACTTCTACAACACCTGAAGCAATGAAGCTTGAAGCTTCTACTTGTAAGACTTGAAGCAATAGGCATACATGTATATTTGTATAATTATCAGTGTTGAACTGGACTTAGCTGGTAGTGGAGGCTAATACGGGGCATCTTATCAAAATTAATGCAATTGGATGAAGCTGCTTTTAATAAAATGTATTTGATTCCTCTGCATTAGCCTCCATTTTAAACTAGTTCTAGTTCAATACTGAGAATACAAAAATCTGTGTTTTCTGATAATTATTAGGTAGAGGAATTGATTTTTGAATTTTATTGAATTAGTTCTGCAATAGTTGGTACAGAAAAAAGGAAGTACAAAATGCTGAGTACAAATTATAATTTTTTTATTAGGGTCCACCCCAAAATTTCCCTCCATCAGGCCACATGCCAGCCATGCCAAGTGCACCACCCCCGCATGCCGGTACAGGAACAACAGTATCATCATACACATCATCATCGTCACACTCGTCGTCATACTCATCTCACTCTTCATCTGCTGCAAGTTCTGGCCCAAGCCAAAAGGCACACGTATGTACATTTTACTGTATGTATAATTTTAAAATTTAATTGAAGCAGATCATATATTGTTTAATCTGAAATGGGTTTTGAAACAAAGTACTGCAGTATTATTAAACTTCTCTCTTTTATTTTTTTATTTTTTTATTATTTATATTTTATATATTATATTTTATTTTCAATGTTAAGCTTAAATACATTTTAATTTTATACATTTAAAACTTTTATTTAGTTTATTTGTCTGAGAAATATGTTAATTCAATTTGTCATGAGGGTGGGACAAAGAAAAAATCAGAGTCCCTGACGGGAGTTGAACTGGTGCACACCTTCTGCTCACTGGTCGGATGCCTGCCTTGTCCCCAGGTGTTGCTCCTTGGTTGTGGGCAGTGTGCGTGGGGTTGTGGGACTGTTTGCAGGCCCCCGCGCTCTCGCGCTCTCTGTTTTCCCACCCGCAACGGCGCCTGGGGATGAGGCAGGGTCGGATGCTCTAACCACTGAGCTACAGGGAGACTCATGGCGAGCTAGCTCATTAAACCAAGTTCATAACATGCATGCTGCATACTTCTACAGGGCTTATGGTAGGATGCGGGGGAGAAAAAAAAAAAAAAAAAAAAAATCAAAATTATGCGTGATTTTTTTTGCGAATTATGCAGGAAAAATCGTGAATTATGCAGGGAGGGGGGGGGGGGGGGGGGGGGAAATAGACATGAAAAGAAGTCACATTTTCGCGTAAAAAAACCCGTAAAAACAGAGCGTTTTTTCTATTCCAAATTGTGATTCGCCACTTAGGAAACATTATCTCTAGATTTTCCACCAATAATGAGGCACGTTCTATCGAAATTTAGACAACAGGCCCCCATGGTTTTCAACATAGAATGCCTTGTCATTCCCGTTGTGAATATCGTCCTTTCGATTGCTCAATGTTCGACGATTTGGGAAGGAAATCTACTGTTAACTTAGGATAAATTGGGTAAGAAATAGCGAAAATAGATACCTGTTTTTATGATTTTCTACACATTTCTCCAAATTATGCGGGATAATGAGGGAATTGCCGGATTATGCGGAGGAAGCCAAATTATGCGGGTCCGCATCCGCGCATCCTACCATAAGCCCTGCTTCTAGGATCAGCAAATGTCAAAAGCACTTTCGGACTGATTGCCTGAGCTACCAAATAGTTCATGTAAATGTATCAATCGATTAATTAATCATTATTTTTTTGCAACATATTCCTAGTCTCCTTAATTTTAGATTTATACAGAACTTTTAATTTGAATCTTTCCAGTTTGGTATTGTGGCCATGTCAAAGTTTAATATTGTATAGCAAATACTTCGAGCGCCGACAACGAAAGGCAACACGCACGGAATGGCTTGACATCCACAGGAGAGCTGTAATACGATAATGGCCCTGCAAAACCCCCAGGCCACCCGCAACCCTACGATCATGCGGGGTACCGCTGGCCACTATTGTCGTGCGTTTAACTTAGCTTTAATTCAAATAAAACCCCATATAATTTATTTTTCTAATTGGTAGCAATCAACAAGAAAAGCCTCTGTCAAACATCATGGAAAATTTGATGCACAGAAAGATGCTGAACTATTAAGAAATGCAATGAAAGGCTTAGGTAAGTTTCTAGCTATGTTTTATGAATTTAATAAATTTAATGATAAAATACACGACTTGTGAATGAATATTATTAAATGCAGTAATGTCACATGCAAGCTTATCTTGATTGAATTATTCTAAATACATGTAGGTTGTGATTCCAAAGCCATCATCCATCTATTGTGTACAAGAACAAATGCCCAGAGACTGAAGATTGAATTAGAATACAAGACCATGTATGGGAGGGTAAGATGTTTGATGTACTTGAGCATTTCCTTATACTAATCTAACAGCTGAGCTATTAGATTTTTTACAGTACTAAAACGTTATTGGCGCTCTTTGCATGAGTAAACACACATCGGGGTATCTTTTTGTGTGCTAAATTATTTTTGTTTATCCATGTAATGTCTTGGCCATGGATTGGTTGTTACAAATAACTTGAATTGGCTACACACATAATCCAAAAACCAAGTAACAACCAACCAGAGACACTTGACATAGGTAGATCTCTGAAGAGCTATGCCATAAGTATATGGAATTTTTCAAATTTAATTCTCAGACAGACTTATTGAAGTTGCCCAGACCCTACATCTAGTGTTTGTATACCCTTGAGCGTGAGTACCAAAAAGGCGAGTGAACAGTCAACAAGATTGTTTTGAGAGAGAAAGAGACGGCAAACAGTCTATCTAGTGTACATGTATGTTCTCTGTTTTCAAGAACTTATTTTTTGATTTCTATTTTATACAATTACAGGATCTGTTGAAGGATCTCAAGTATGAACTTGGTGGCCATTTTGAGGACATAGTCATTGCCCTAATGATGCCTGCAGCAGACTTTGATGCAACGTCACTGAGGAAAGCGATTAAGGTGGGTGTTGATATTTAATAAATATCAACTTGCAGATTCTTCTTGCTACCCATGTAAGGGGTCCCGGAGCTTTAATTGTGCTGTTTCTGGTTCCGGTCAAATAATACATACATTTTGTATCAAGTCTCAATTATGGCCTGCACAAGAAAAAACCTCTGGTAGGCAGGGTACACTTTTGACGCCTTAATAATGTGCCAGTAGACATACTGTAAAGAGGATGAGTGCGTGAGTGACCCAGGTAACATGACCAAACACCGCGGTAAAGAAGGTGCGGTAACAGGAACCATTTTATGAACAGGCCTCATTTGAAACAGAGGCCAAACTACACTTGGTAATGGCCTATATTGCAGCTGTCAATCATGATCAATGTTTCCTCTTCTTGCACAGGGTCTCGGTACAGATGAAGGTTTGTTGATCGAAATTTTGTCTACAAGAACCAATGCAGAGATCAATTCAATCAAGCAGTCCTACACAAAACGTGAGAATGTAATAACTTAGCTTAATCACCTTCACAGCCGTTATTTGGGTCGTCACGCAACGTTTCTTTACAACTAACATCGTGGGGGAGATTAGCATTGCGGGACGACCCAAATAACGGCTGCGAAGGAGACTAACTTCAACTGTGCTATCTTGTTTTTATGTATTTTGTCGCTTATAATCATGGTGTAAAACTGTGTACTGTACGATGCTTGTTTCTGGGATAATTTAATGTTCTTTGTTTGCTTTGTTTCTTAAAAATAAGTGTTCAGCAGAGACGTGGAGAAAGATATTTCAGGAGACACTTCTGGTCATTTCAAGAAATTTCTCATTTCTCTTCTTCAGGTACAGTTCAAAGTGTGTAAATGAAATGGTTATACATGTACATGTATATCCATACCTGTGGCTGTTGAACAGCTGCGATCCTTTTGTAGTAGACTGCAAGCAGTCCCTTTTTTCGGGTAGTTGGAGGGTGAAGCGCGAGTGAACGGAAATGGGTTAAGAAGAAGTGAACAGAGAAGTTAGCCTGGATCTGCCACTCATGAGGGTGTCTTCAGGTTGGCCAGTGACTAATTCCTCTTGCTTTGTTCTGATTGTTGGCAGGCTTACAGGGACGAAAGTCATACAGTAGACTTGGCAAAAGCTGAAGCAGATGCAAAGGTACATGTAATCAGAAGCGTATCACCTAGGTGATAGGCTTCTGATGTAATCACTCAGTTACCCTCATTACCCTAAGTTACCTTCATTACACTCAGTTACCCTCAGTCACCCTGAGTTACTCTCATTACCCTCAGTTACCCTTGGCTACCCTCAGTTACACTCATTACCCTCATTACTCTCAGTTACCCTCAGTTACCCTCATTACCCTCAGTTACCTTCATTATCCTCATTACTCTCAGTTACCCTCAGTTACCTCATGACCATCATTATCCTCAGTTACCCTCATTACCCTCAGTTACCCTCATTACCCTCAGTTACCCTCATTACCCTCAGTTACCCTCATTACCCTCAGTTAACCTCATTACCCTCAGCTACCCTCATTACCCTCAGTTATCCTTATTACCCTCATTACCCTAAATACCCTCCGTTCCCTCATTACCCTGACAGTTAGTATAGGAAATCGTATGAACGCGAGTGCAATTCGTGATTTATGGGGCACGAGTGATGTTTTGAAAGTTCTCAAAATTGCACGAGCCTTTAGGCCGAGTGCAATTTGAGAACTTTCAAAACATCACGAGTGACCAAAATCACTAATTGCACGAGCAGTTCATTACGATTTTTGTTTATAATATTCTCAACAAAATTTTGCTGCGGCCATCACGCTACTCTGCCACACGAAACGCTTCACTAGTTTCCAAAGTGCTCACATGTTTTATTTGAACGCGCAGGCCCAAACCAAGCGTGAACTTTTTGAAAGAATTACAGTACTATAGTTTAGAAAATATTTAACCATTAACTTGAAAGCTTATTTCAATTCCATTAAGCGGCAAAAACGTCTCTATTTGTCCGGTACCGTTTATCACAATTCCGTATTGCCACTCTATAAACCTATTTATGCATTCGGCCATTGACCAATCAGAAGCTCCATATTTGTTGAGTATATTATAACACTCATTACCCTCAATTACCCTCAGTTACCCTCATCACCCTCGTTACCCTCAGTTACCCTCAGTTACCCTAAATACCCTCCGTTCCCTCATTACCCTGACAGTTACACTCATTACCCATTACCCCTCATCACCCTCATTACCCTCAGTTACCCTGATTACCCTCAGTTACCCTCATTAGTAACCCTCAGTTACCCTCAGGTACCCTCATTACCCTCAGTTACCATCATTACCCTCAGTTGCCCTCATTACCCTCAGTTACCCTCATTACTCTCAGTTAGCCACATTACTCTAAGTTACCTCATTTTCCTCAGTTTACCCTCATTACCATCATTACCCTCAGTTGCCCTCATTACCCTCAGTTACCCTCAATACCCTCAGTTACCCTCATTACTCTAAGTTACCCTCATTTTCCTCAGTTGCCCATTACCCTCAGTTACCCTCATTACCCTCAGTTACCCTCATTAGGTATTTACCCTCATTACCCTCAGTTACCCGTGTTACCCTCAGTAACCCTCAGTTACCCTCGGTTACCTTCATTACCCTCAATACCCTCTGTTCCCTCATTACCCTCAGTTACAACTCATTACCCTCAGTTACCCTCCTTAACCTTATTACTCTCAGTTTCCTCATTACCCTCAGTCACCCTCAGTTACCCTCATTACCCTCACTTACCGTCATTACCCTCAGTTACCCTCATTACCCTCAGATACCCTCATTACCCTCAGTTACCCTCATTACCCTCCAGTTACCTCATTAGCCCTCATTACCCTCAGTTACCCTCATTTCCCTCAATACCCTCTGTTCCCTCATTACCCTCATTACCCTCAGTTACCCTCATTACCCTCATTTACCCTCACTACCCTCAGTTACCCTGATTATCCTCATTACCCTCAGTTACCCTCATCACCCTCATTACCCTCAGTTACCCTCATTACCGTCAGTTACCCTCATTACCATCATTACCCTCAGTTACTGTCATTACCCTCATTATCCTCGTTACCTCAGTTACCCTCATTACCCTCATTACACTCAGTTACCCTCATTACTCTCAAGTTACCCTCATTACCCTCAGTTACCCATTACCATCATGACCATCATCACCCTCAGTTACCCTCATTTATCTCATTACCCTCAGTTACCGTCATTACCCTCAGTTACACTCATTACCCTCATTACCCTCAGTTACCGTCATTACCCAGTCACCCTCAGTTACCGTCATTACCCTCAGTCACCCTCAGTTACCCTCAGTTACCCTCATTATCCTCATTACCCTCAGTTACCGTCATTACCCTCAGTTACACTCATTACCTCATTACCCTCAGTTACCGTCATTACCCTCAGTCACCTCATAACCCTCAGTTACCCTCATTACCCTCAGTTACCCTCATTACCCTCATTACTCTAAGTTTACCCTCATTTTCCTCAGTTGCCCTCATTACCCTCAGTTACCCTCATTATCCTCATTACCCTCAGTTACCCGTGTTACCCTCAGTAACCCTCAGTTACCCTCGGTTACCTTCATTACCCTCAATACCCTCTGTTCCCTCATTACCCTCAGTTACCCTCATTACACTCATTACCCTCAGTTACCCTCCTTAACCTTATTACTCTCAGTTTCCTCATTACCCTCAGTTACCTCATTACCCTCACTTACCGTCATTACCCTCAGTTACCCTCATTACCCTCAGATACCCTCATTACCCTCATTACCCTCAGTTACCATCATTTTCCTCAGTTGCCCTCATTTCCTTTCAAAAAGGAAAGAGATCCTCAATTCATAATCAAGGCAATTAGTATAATTTATTGTCTAAGATTTTTAATTGTCATTTATTCTTTGTATTAGTTAATGTTCAACCTTTATTGTAACTAAACCAATACCTCCCTTTGGAGAGTAAGGCGCAATAAAGATATACTATTACTATTATTATCATTACCCTCAGTTACCGTCATTACCCTCAGTTACACTCATTTCCCTCATTACCCTCAGTTACCCTCATTACCCTCAGTTACCATCATTACCCTCACTACCGTCAGTTACCCTGATTATCCTCATTACCCTCATTACCATCAGTTACCCTCAGTCACCCTCAGTTACCCTCATCACCCTCATTACCCTCAGTTACCCTCATTACCGTCAGTTACCCTCATTACCGTCATTACCCTCAGTTACTGTCATTACCCTCAGTTACCCTCATTACCCTCAGTTACCCTCAGTTACCCTCATTACCTCATTACACTCAGTTACCCTCATTACCCTCAAGTTACCGTCATTACCCTCAGTTACCCTCATTACCATCATTACCCTCAGTTACCCTCATTATCCTTATTACCCTCAGTTACCGACATTACCCTCAGTTACACTCATTACCCTCATTACCTTCAGTTACCCTCAGTCACCCTCAGTTACCCTCATTACCCTCAATACCCTCAGTTACCCTCGTTACCCTCATTACCGTCAGTTACCCTCATTACCATCATTACCCTCAGTTACCGTCATTACCCTCAGTTACCGTCATTACCCTCAGTTACCCTCATACCCTCAGTTACCCTCATTACCCTCGTTACCCTCATTACCTCAGTCACCCTCAGTTACCCTCATTACCGTCATTTCCCTCAGTTACCCTCATTACCCTCATCACCCTCAGTTACCCTCATTACCCTCAGTTACCCTCATTACCCTCAGTTACCCTCATTACCCTCAGTTACACTCACCCTCATTCCCTCAGTTACCCTCATTCCCCTCAGTTACCCTCATTACCCTCGTTACCCTCAGTTACCCTCATTACCATCATTACCCCCAGTTACCGTCATTACCTTCAGTTACCCTCATTACCATCATTACCATTATTACCATCAGTTACCGTCATTACCCTCAGTTACCCTCAGCTACCCTTACCCTCAGTTACCCTCGTTACCCTAAATACCCTCCGCTCCCTCATTACCCTGACAGTTACACTCATTACACTCATTCCCCTCATTCCCTCAGTTACCCTCATTACCCTCAGTTACCGTCATTACCCTCAGTTACCATCATTACCCTCAGTTACCCTCAGTTACCCTCAGTCACCCTCATTACTCTCAGTCACCCTCATTACCCTCAGTTACCCTCATTACCCTCAGTTATTCTCAGTCAACCTCATTACCCTCAGTTCCCTCATTATCTTCAGTCAACCTCGTTACCCTCAGTTTCCCTCATTATTCTCAGTTCCCCTCATTATCCTCAGTCAACCTCATTACTCTCAGTTACCCTCACTACCGTCAGTCACTGCTTCTTGCTATGGGATATACAAACCAGGAAACGGCAACTCACTTGTGATAAGATAAAGAAACAATGAATTTTAACTATAACACCAATGAAGGTCATCCTCTCTTGTACATATATGATTAACGCCCATTTTCTTTAAATTACAGGTTTTGTATCAAGCAGGAGAAGGCAGATGGGGTACAGACGAATCAAAGTAAGGTTTTATTTTGTTCTTCTGTTGCAAAAACAAAAAAGATGGACGAGGGGCACGCATCTGTTAGAATGTTTATTACATGTTGATTTTGTTCTTTCTATAGGTTCAACACCATCCTTGTCTCACGAAGTTTCCCTCAGCTAAAAGCAATTTTTCAAGAGTACTCCAAGGTGAGTGGTATTGGTGATGTTTTTTTGTGTGTGGTATATTACATTCCTGTCTAAAGGAAGTTGGAGGTGAAGTACCGCCTACTAGTGCTCGATAGAAGGGGCCGCAGTGTCTTCAAAAGTAAGCTTACGTTTCTTTGCAGATAAGTAAATATGACATTGAAGAGTCGATCAAGAGAGAGATGTCTGGAGACCTGCGAGATGGAATGATCTCAATAGGTAACAAATAAAATAACAAAAGGATCCAAATGTGAGCGCAGTTTCCATTCGTATTTGTTTGTTTTGCTGGCATGAGGTTGCAGGCAAGTCAAGTGGTTTACACATCTTATTGTTAAACAGACAGGTAATAAGAACAAAGAAAATCCCTAACTAGGGGATGTTGTCAGTCTTGATGTAGCATCAAAGTCTCATGCAGAGGTGATATTAAATGAATGTATGGCAGTCACTGAGGGAGAATTAAACATTACAAGCCCGCACTGAAAGGAGTAACCCTTTGTTTTGATCGCTGATGATCCAATATAGATTCGAATTCCGGTTATATTGATGTAAATAAGTCTTCGCCAAGTACATGTACTTTTAACGCCATCTGTTTATCTTACTGTACGTAGTTACATGTATATCAGAGAACGACACAATACAACTGTCTTAGCATTCTTTTATTGATTTTTGTTTCAGTTCAAATTGTAAGAAATGCGCCTGCATTCTTTGCTGTGAAGCTGTACAAGAGTATGAAGGTAAGACAACTGTTAAATGTTGGAACCCGGATACATTTTCGCGCCTTTTTATTGTCTGAGGCGAGTGACGCAGTTCAACCTCGCAGAATGCATGGTTATCAGGCGTTATAATCTATCAAATATTTTTCTCGCACGCGATTGGTATAAACACGTCACGTGACGCAGCCAAAACTGGGGAATATCCGGGTGATATTCCCCAAGTGATATTCCCCAGTTTTGAAAATTTGCGTTTCACGTTCGCAGGTTCAGTTTCCGTCTCAAATAAATTGCTAAATTAAATAAAACTGATTGTTTTGAACAGACTAGAAATATTTTTGAACGCCAACAGAATTATTTTGATGTTCAACAGCTTGGCCGACCGAGATCTTCCACGGCAAACAGAGCGGCCTTGTGAAAAAATATTTGAAGGATAATAACTACAATAGCCTCCATTTGGCTTCAAAAATATGCTCGGATATTTGTCCTTGGACATTATCTGTTCCTCGAAGCTCACAGTTTTCCTCGAGCTTCGCTCTCGGAAAACTGTTCGCTTCTCGGAACAGATAATCTCCGCGGACAAATATCCGAGCATATGGAGGCTATTGTTTATATATACCCCCACTGGAAGATAAGGGCTCTTTATAACTAGCCTGTTCAGCTACACAACTAACAGATCATCAGAACGGTTTTCAATTGAGTGTCGAAAGTGACCCGGAATTGCTTTGGTTTTGTTGTACTACGCTTGATTGGCTTAAAAAAATTTGCGCCACCTGCTCAACCAATCACGAGATGCAGAACCAAAACCAATCGCGACTGGTCGCACGCGTTTTCCCGCGCTTGGAATCGATATGTATATTTGTTTCGTTGTATAGTTTTCGTTTGTTGTGATTGGTCATTGTGATGGTTTTGTTTTTCGACACTCAACTGAAAACTGCTTTAATAGACGATCTCAGAGATTTACTGGCTAAACGTTTTTTTTTTTCTGGTTGTGGTTGTGGGTCTTTCTCAGTTAACCTTTATGTTATTTTCCGCCGCGCTACAGGGTCTGGGAACTGATGACAACACGCTTATTCGAATCATTGTGACGCGATCAGAGGTGGATCTACTGGACATTAGAGACGAGTTTGCTAAGCTCTACCATTGCTCACTGGCTAAATTTATATCGGTAAGTTTTGTGTGTGTGTGTGTGTTTGTTTGTTTGTTTGTTTGTTTGTTTGTTTGTTTGTTTGTTTGTTTATAAGATCCTGCAAAAGGGAAAAAGTTTAGTTAGGGTGGATCTGTTCACATCGTAGAATCTGGCCTCCCCTTGTAACTTGCTTCACAGCTTCCGTCGGTGGCACTCCATGCGCATGAGCTGCAAAGCATGTATGGGTTTCACCTTTTGTATGTTTCGCATTCTTTAGGGCGTAGTGTTAAATTTCAAAGTTGAGTGCAAGTCATTGGCACAGTTTTATCCCCCCCCCCCCCCCCCGGTCTATTACATTCTGTAACGTACTTTTTCAACCATAAGTCAAATGCAAGATGGTGTATACAGCTGTTTCGAGAAACGTTGTCGGAAAAAAGCGCACGCGACAATCCCGAAAGGTAATCTGGGATATGATCAGCAAGGTACGTTCCTGACACTGTAGCTGTCGAACCTACTTTTGTTGCTTTCTTTTAGCACTCGCAAACATACTTCCATGGCGTCTCGTGCCATTTTCTCAGATTTCCCTGAAATGCTGAAGTCAAGGAACCGTGAACTTAAAACTACCCACAATACATTTCGGGATTGTCGGGTGTGCTTTTTTCCGACATCCTTTCTCGAAACAGCTGTAGTTGTGAAACACTACTGATAAGCCCACACATGCATGCACAAAGATTCCTGTACGCTAGACTACTGCATTGGATATAGACTTTGGGAAATCGCTGTCAGTACATATTGTTGTTATGAACACTCTCTCCACCAAACATCAGTTTCCGTAACTGAAGATATTTTTTTTCTGCTTTCAGGACGACACACGTGGAAATTACAAGAAAATACTTATTCAGTTGATTAGTGAAAAAAAATAGACATAGATAGATCTTAAAATATTTGCGATAAAAGCAAATGTTTTTTGAAAGTGCTTTTGAGTTCTGCTCAGTAAAGAATGCGAAACGGGAAGGACCGTCGCAAAAAGCCAGTTTCTCACTCAGTGTTTCAGTCTGAGTATTACTTGTTTGCAAGATAATTGTTTGGTATTGTAAGTAGTACTGTTCGTGACATTATATATATCATCCATTGCAGTGTTCGGTTGGAATAAATGATTATTTGTTGGGTATATATCTCAGTAAATAGCCTACAATGTTATTATTCTCGTTTCTTGTCACTCAGAGAAATTCCTCAAACATACACATCAGCCCTTTTTGGCTGCCATGCACTTTTACTTAACCTACTTATCAATTAAAATGGTTTGAATACGGTAACAAGACTGCATGGCTAGTTTTGGGCCGTCGTCCAAACAGTTAAAATATCTAGACAATAATAAATGGTTAACGACAATGGTTAACGCTTTCATTTCCAAGCTAGAATTATTCAATATTGGCTTGCTCTGTCAAGATGGCGGGATAATGACCAAGGTTTTTTTTTTTGCGTTTTGAAGGAGAATCCACAGGTATATGGGAGGAGTCTGGACAGGAGGGCGGGGATGGTGCAGTTACCATCAATTTCTCAATAAACGCCTCAGGGGAACAACTTTGTTAGCACATGTCAGTTGTTCAACGGGAATTTTACTTGTTTCTGTGTTTTAATTTTCGAAATGTCGCTTGAAGGGCACTGCCACCTAATTTTAGCAGAATTTCTCGACGTTTGAATAAACAATACCAGTAAAAACACGACGGGAATGACGTACAACTGAAGTTTATTCTTCCTGAAGCGTAAATTGTGTAAATTGTTTCATAGTTCATATTTGCACTTGTTTAAAGAAGCGTAAAGTCCAGTAAATCATTTCTGAAAATTACGTTTACAATGACTTCACCATACTGTAAATTTTACTACGATAGCTACGTAATAGGAATCCGAACAATAAATTAGGATAAGATTTCAAGTTCTAAAAAAACATACTCGATAAGTGGCAGATACCCATTCGGAAGTATGCCGGAAATAGATTCAAACTCAGTATTGGCAACGTAAGGCTTAAGTATTTACAGTGTCGTCTCGGATTCCGTTAGAGGTTCCCGAAAAGTGTTGCTAGAATTTGGACTTATATTTTTATGCTTTCTATACTTAGCAATAATTCTCATTTGCTAAATAGCGGGAATTTTTCCTTAATTTATCCAACCTCGTTCCCAGGGTCTCTCTTCTTCCACCAAACGCGATTGATTCAATCGCGTTTGGCGGGAAGAAGAGAGACCCTGGGAACGAGGTTGTAATTTATCACGGACATAACCAGGTGAGACCAACAAGTTCTTAGTTAATTTGGTGTATTGATTGTGCATTTATTAAATTGAAGAACTACCTTGCTTTAATAAATGAAACCTTCGTAGTGAATGGTCATTCAAACAAACCTTTTAAAAAATACATTTGTGGAACTCAATGAAAAGTTTGGTATCTCAATTCTAGTCAAAATAATTCTTTGGGGAAGCGCTGTAAATTAATAATTAAGCTCTGGTAGACAAATCACAATTCGCGATCCTTTCAACACGTAGTTTTATTGTTTAGTTTCTTGACAAGTTCGCAGGTGCGTTATTATCCGGCTAAAGTGGAAAATCTTGAAGATAATCGTTTTATCGTCGAGCGAGCGTTACTCCGTTTGCGATTCAATTACAAGATTTCCTTGCCGTTGTGTTATCGGAGAAGATTTAACCTGATAAAATGGTAAGTACTACAATCGTTTGTGTTCATTTATTGACCGCCTATTTTTGTGACTCTTCGTTAGAGCTTAGCGCGTGTCGCCATGTTTTGACCTGTAGCAAATCTCCGTATAAAATGTGTTCAAAAAACTGCCTCTAGGTTTGTTTTCAATCCGTTAGACTTGTTTTAACCAATTTATGGAGCATTTAAATGCTGTATTAATATATACATGTAAATGTTGGGGTATCATTTAACAAATGATGCGAAACAAAGTCAGAGATTTGTATTTGGTTTTAAGTCCTTAGTTTATTTTCGGTGGCCAAGCATTGTTTATATTAATAATCTTGAATCCGTCATGTATAGTCGGGTTGAATTTGGATTTTCAGTCAGATCCAAACCACTGTAAACTTAAAGTTCTCATTTTCTCCGTCCATTTAATCATTACGAGAAACCAATGGTACGGAGCTACATGTATTTATAATTCGAGATCGCAAATTTCCGCGTAAAACGTTTTAAGTTTTTTTTTGACGCACGGAAAACGAAGCACTTTGGTGAAAAAAATAAAAAATAAACCAGCTTTCGTTAGTGGACTTGTATGATTTCGTTTAGCATTCTTTGTGCAATCGATACATAAGAATTATATTCTATTGTTTGCACGGTTCTAAACGGTAGACTGGCTAAAGTTAACTCGAGCAACGGGTCAAGCCAGTTGCTAATTTTACTCAAATCAAATAACATTTAAACAAAGTCAACGTGCCTAGTGTTAAGTAGAAAGTATGTACATCGAAATGATCTCCGCTCTGTGTGTTTACAGCGAGAGTGTATTTCTGTTCATATCGGACAAGCAGGCGTTCAAATTGGGAACGCTTGTTGGGAACTGTACTGCTTAGAGCATGGAATTCAACCGGATGGACAGATGCCCAGCGACAAATCTATCGGCGGAGGGGACGATTCCTTCAACACGTTCTTTAGCGAGACTGGAGCAGGAAAGCACGTCCCTCGAGCGGTAATGGTCGACTTGGAGCCTACGGTTGTTGGTATGTACGAAAAAACGTTTATTGTTCTTTTGACGGCTATTAATATTAAAATATACCTGTATGCTTTATTGTGGTTTAGTTGATTTTAGTGTTCAGTCAAAGCCGTACAAGTTCACGCTCGAGGTATAGATTTTGTTTTGTTACGATTTGTTTTGTGAACTGCGTTTTATTTAGCATTTAGCTCATGATAATTTCTTCGAGTGAAACAAAGAAACAACGGCCTCTTCTACTTGAAAAAAAAAGAAGAAAAACTGAAGAGAGTTTTTCATCTACAGTAAGTTTATATGATGTGTGGACTGGTTGAAACAAATTTGCTGTATTTTTAGTTGGACCCTATGCATCCTTTCGCTTCGCGTGTTATCGAAGATTTTAGTTTTCCTGTTTAATCTACCCTAATTTTTGTTTAACATTTACTATCATTATTATTATCATTATCAAGCTAGGCGACCATGACACTATGATAACGCAACTAAAATTGTTAAGCCGAGCGGATGAATTGCCAGCCACACCCACAAGTGTTTTACTATTGAACTTTTGTTCATGTTCGCCTGCCATTGTTTAAACGCGGTAAAATTTGTTTGATCCGGCTTTGTGCGGAAATGTTGGAAGGATATCGAGATGAAAGCTTTTGTAATCGATTGGTAACTAGGAGCAGGTGTTTACAGTGTTTTGTTCGAATGTTCTCAGGATATATAAACATCGGAAGAAGCGTTGTAAAACGTAGCTTGTTTTCGTAGAATTTCTGTATCTCTGGGATTTAATTAAAGTATTTGATACACGATGCAATTTTCTCTTTCTTTCTCTCTCTCTCTCTAGCATTTAATAAATCGAATTTGTTTAACGAGGGTATCACTTAACAGTCTTGCGACTGTCAAACCTGTGGCCCTCGGATCCCAGATCAAATTGGAATTTAGAAGTGTTGGTTTTTGAGGAGGGAGAAAAATCGGAGAAAAACCCCGGAGCAAGGACGAGAACTAACAACAAACTCGACCCGCATATGTCGCTGGGTCCGGGAATAATATTGGTTAATGTTTTTGTTGTGAAGAAAATCTGTCATTTTTAGTAAAATCGTGCAATTTTCACGCTATGTAATTGCCTTGTTCCATCTATTGATTTATTTATGATGTTCTCGAACACTTGCATACACAAAAACGCTTCCAAAGTTGATACCGAGTGGTTCACTGTTAGTTTTCTTGTTATTTTGACACAGATGAAGTCCGTACCGGTACATACCGCTGTTTATTTCACCCCGAGCAGTTGATAAGCGGTAAGGAGGATGCCGCTAATAACTATGCTCGCGGGCACTACACCGTTGGAAAAGAACAAATCGATATTGTTCTTGACAGAATCAGAAAACTGGTAAGTTGTATAAGATGGATACCAGAGATAATCCATCATAACAATCAAAAAGCGAGTGTGATTTTAAAAGTAAAACATTCAGGGCTTGTTCGAAGTAAATCACTATTCAGTGGATGTCAGTGGATATTGATAACAAATCACCAACCATGGCAACGCACGCGTACGAGTGTTCACGCTATTCTCTTTTTCCGCGGACTGATTAAATGAAAAAGAAAGGCGTTTTTAGAAACCAAAATCTTTCTGATGCCATGCAAATCATGGTGGTCATGGCTCTTATAGCAGGCGTTTCTCCCCAGCCCCCTTCCCGCCGATCGCGCCCGAATTCCCCTCCCCTTTCTTCGCCTGCCACGCAGGCTATGAATTTTTTCAGGCTTCTTAACAACTTCGTGGATCATTTCTCCACTCTATTCGCAGTTCATACATGATTCATCCATAGCTTCACTTGATCGAAATATGATTTTTCTATTCAATTCTTCTAATCATTATAACTTCTGAAAAGATGTTGGTGCATCACTAACAACAAAAAAAGCTTTATTCTCCTTACACGGTCTGTTTCACAATGTAAGAAAATCGCACTGACGGAAAAATTAGATTGTTACCATTCTTGAGAATGATTTTTTTAATTGAGCGGTTGACGCATCTTAAAAGAATAACCTAACATTTTCAATTTCTACTTGCGTAATCCGTCTCAATCTTCGTGTTTTTTGTTTGTTTGTTATCACCTCTTTGTTGTATTTCTACCTCGATAAATTGTTATGTTGAGGGTTTTTTATTTAAGATAATTTTGTACTTCCTAATAGTGGCTTTAGTTATGTACATAGTTCCTGTAAAGGCAATGAAGAAAATCTGAACATACCTGTCGAGAAATGCATGGCGGCTTATGCTTCAGTTTCATTTCAGCATAGTTAATAGAGGGAAATGGTTAAGAAGCCCGCAAACTTCAAAGGAGCAAACAAAGAGGCCAAGATTTATGTTGGAAGGTCCATGACCGTGCACATCTTTTGTTTTGCGCTCATACACTATGCATGAATTACGTAATCGCAACGTTTCTATTGGTTAGTTACTTGAGCACACGTAACCACCTATTGTATTTTGTCAGGTTTTGTGCACGGTCAACCCCCAAAATAGCGAACAAAAACATATAACAAAGAACTTTGTCGGCTTCATAACCATTTCCCTCTATTAACCGTGATTTCAGTAATGCCCAACATTTTGTTGTGTTCGAATATACTTGAAATATCTCCGCCAATGTTCCACTGCTTTATTTTGTACAGTCAGACCAATGTACCGGTCTTCAAGGCTTCCTTATCTTCCATTCGTTTGGCGGTGGGACAGGCTCTGGCTTCACCTCTCTGCTCATGGAGCGCCTCTCGGTTGACTACGGCAAGAAATCCAAGCTGGAGTTCTCTATCTACCCCTCCCCCTGATAGCCACAGCAGTAGTAGAGCCATACAACTCAATTCTCACTACTCACACCACCCTGGAGCATTCTGATTGCGCGTTCATGGTCGACAACGAGGCTATCTATGACATCTGTCGTCGTAATCTGGATATTGAAAGACCGACTTACACTAATCTCAACCGACTGATTGGTCAGATTGTATCATCCATTACTGCGTCTCTGAGGTTTGATGGAGCACTGAATGTGGATTTGACGGAATTTCAAGTGAGTTCATTCTATAGGAATATCATTTCCTGAGGTGAAAATTCCACTCTAAATTCTTCGCGATTAAAGACAAACAAACTGCTAACTACAAACAAACAAACAAACAACAACAAAAACAAACGGACAATATACGATATGCAATATCTGAATTTTTTGAGTGAAATTTGACGTGAAAGTCACAAGTCACAGTTGTTCAAAGATGTTTTAAATTAATCCAGGATGGATTCGCGTAAACTTTGAATTGCGCAGATGATTAGTATTTCTTAAATCTCGTAGAATTTATGAACGCGAACAGCAATTTAGTCATTAAATGCTATGCTTTCTTGTCTCCCACGCGATTAAAGACAAACAAAGCCCCAACATTGCGCCAGCACTCCCAGTACCCCGTTAAACACCTCGGTTCAAAGTGTGAGAATTCTGTGGACCATGAAAATGTATATTTTTTTCTGGTTATCTTCTACTGATCGCCTCGTTTCTTTTGATGTTAGTTCGTGAGATTTGTCGTACACCGATCGCGAGTGACATTTAGTCCTTATTACACTTACACTATAAAGTAACTCAGGTGAGGCCAGTTGTTCAGAGCTAAGTAGTTGTTGACTAACCGCCGCATTTCGCGCTTAACAGACCAACTTGGTACCGTACCCCCGTATTCACTTCCCTCTCGCCACATATGCTCCGGTTATATCAGCCGAGAAAGCTTACCACGAACAGCTGAATGTTGCCGAGATCACGAACGCCTGTTTTGAACCGGCCAATCAGATGGTCAAATGCGATCCACGTCACGGCAAGTACATGGCGTGTTGTCTGTTGTTTCGCGGAGACGTGGTACCGAAAGATGTGAACGCCTCTATAGCCACTATTAAAACCAAGAGGACGATACAGTTTGTGGATTGGTGCCCGACTGGATTTAAGGTACTTTGAATATGAAACACTGTGAATTGTTGTGTCTACTCTGTCTCGGAGATACATGTACAATTAGCCTTCTTTACGCATACATTTGGCTTGTAACGCAATCTTTCCGAAAAATGTTCAGAAACCAACGCCTCTTTTTTAGTCTCAAGAAAAAGAACGGTGTTTTATCTACAACCCTAGACAGAAGTAGTTGGAACGCTCTCTGTATAAGAGACAGAAATTACACTTCACTTGACGCTGAAACGTTTTGCCCCTCCCCCTTTCAATGTTGCACCTCGTAGGTGAGTAATTTTGTTGGCAAGTCAACAGAAGAGGGGAAAATAGATGATACTGTTGATCGTGCCAACACTTCTGTCTAGGATTGTAGATGAAGAAGAAATCACCCCAATTTAATAAAGCCGTGTTCATGAGGCCAAACCCAATTTCAATGATACGCAGATTTCTGGAATATATATCCCTCAATCTTCTTCTTTTATGTTACTTCCAGGTTGGAATCAATTACCAGCCTCCCACGGTCGTCCCAGGCGGCGATCTGGCCAAAGTACAACGCGCGGTTTGCATGTTAAGCAACACAACAGCTATCGCCGAGGCCTGGTCTCGATTGGATCATAAGTTTGACCTGATGTACGCCAAGCGTGCGTTTGTCCACTGGTATGTGGGCGAGGGGATGGAGGAGGGAGAGTTCTCTGAGGCACGTGAAGATCTAGCCGCGTTGGAGAAGGATTATGAAGAGGTCGGGGTGGATTCGGTTAACGAAGAAGAGGAGGCTGAAGGCGACGAGTACTGAACTCGAACCTGCTCCGACAATTAAATATATAATATTTGAAATAAATAAATTATTTAAACGCGTGCGAGTTGTTGGTGTGGTATGTTAATCGTATTGTGTTGGGAAACCGTTCACGCCACCCTTCCCTGACAAGTGAGCTAAGATCATTATTATCAAGAGAATATGAAGGGTGTTCTCTTGTTATTATATATTTGTGCTGATATCATTTGTATTAGACCTTCATAGCTTGCGGTAGCACGAGCGTCGTATTGCCCACATACACTAGCATGGAATCTGGTCACGTGTTTCAGTGGAAGCCAGCCACACCGTTCACTCCACTGTCCCCTGACAAGCGACCCAATATCATTATTTGTGCTTTATTATCTTCTTACTGGGACCTTTATAGCTGGCAACATATACACCAGCATGGAATCTGGTCACATGTTGGAAAAGCCAGCCACACACTTCACCCCACCCTTCCCTGACAAACGACCCAAGATCTATCTTCTCTCTTAGACTACGTTTACACTAGAGAAAAGTTTCCGGATTCATTAATGTTTCCGGATTCATCACATTTGGGATATTCGGATTCGTCGGCGTTTACACTGGAGGGTTATTCGGATTCTCGACTGTTTACACACATCGATGAATCCGGGGAAATTCATATGATCTCAGGCAGATAAATATCCGGATTCATTCCGGATTCATTCCGGATTCATTCCGGATTCATTCGAATAACCGTTTACACTACAAAACATTCCGGATTTAAAAGTATTCGGATACAAGGTATAATTCACTTTGATTTCCGGATTCAAAATCTCCGCACACGCGACCAAACCGGGACAGTTTTATCCCGGATTCGTTCCACCTGTGTGTAAACTGAAAAAACGAATCCGGTGCCAAAACGACCCGGATTCGTCATGAATCCGGAAAAATCTCCTCTAGTGTAAACGTAGTCTTAGACGTTCATAGCTTGCGGCAGAAAGCCAAAAAACAACGCACGGTGCGTTGTTTTTTGTTTGTTTTTTACCAAAATAGATATTTAGTTATTTTCATTTGCAATATACAAAATTAGCTTTAAATTGAAGGAAACTTAAAACTAATAGATTATTAAGGTTGAAAAACACCAGAGTTAATAAGAAACCAAACAGGAACAATGAGGGTTAAGGATGGAGAAGATTAACCCGGACTTATAAATTTTTCAAGATGCACACATTAATGTTTGTAGTTTTTCGGTGCAGATCGTTCTCGCTATCGACTATCTCGTTGGTTTTTAAGCCAGCACAGTTATTACGCAACTGGAAGAAATTTCACCTATAATAAATTATAATAATATTTTATTAGGAAAACCAACGTCACCATAAGGTGATTTACAGAAGGGTCCTATTATAAAATACAATGAAAAATTAAAATAATCTAAAGTTAGCTAATTTTAAATGTGTTAAAATGTCTTTAGTAACACGAACCGAACCAATAATTGGCTTGCCACTTTGTTATTTTTACATGTTCACCTTTGTTATTTAGAAATGGTTGTTTAGACCATATTAATTCAATTAGAATCGTCAGCTTATTGATCAAACAAACCGCTGCATTAAGTTGTCGCTAATCCTCCTTTGAACAAATCGCTAAATTTGGCGATCGATCACTATTTTGAGGTATCTTGTCCTGACCTCATCGTGACTGTCTATTCCAATTTCTGGAACTAAAACGCCAAAGGATATGTTTACGAAACTGAATATTGTAAAATCTCGACTGAAATAAGCCCCCAGCCCCCTCCCGACAAAATATGTCCACAAGACGCAAAACTATTAGTACTTACGATAATTAGCCCTCTCCCCCTGAAGATAAGCCCATGGGCTTATATTTGGATTTTAAAGAAAGATACAACATCTCCGATTACAGCATGTTCAGAGACTTGTACGCGTTTGCGTTTCTTATAGTTATGTTTAGAGAGTTATACTATACGGTATTCTCGTATGCGCCTAAACGTTCCAGACGCAATATAAACCCAAACATTTTTGAAACTCAAAATTAATTCCTATAATAGCCACTCCCCTTCCCAGGGCTTACTGGTAAATTGGAATTTTACGGTGCAATGAAAAAGAGCCTTGAAGACAAAGGACGTCCACGGTGAGGAACAACGGGTGTGGTCAAATGGATGTGCCGATACTACTTTCATTTGTGTGTGAGAAATACCTCATCACACACTGGCCAAGTTATAGCTATTATAGATATGTTCGTTCAAATGTAATCCGAATTGTGGAATAGAGGCAAAATGAAAAGAAAATAACTAAAACCATGCAAAAAATGAACCTTCTCCGACTAAAAATAGCGAAACAAGAAATATGCAACATTTTTAGTATTTTCATTACAGCAAAAAGTCCAACCGCCAGTAATTTATAGAATTATCATGGCAGTTGACTGACAGCTTATTAGAGGTGCGTTGACGTGCAATAAGTTCGACTTATACACTCGGAAACATCGATGTGATCCGGATATCGAATAATATGCGGACCGCTAGAATGGCGCACGCTAAAATCATGCAGTTCTGGATTTTCTTAGACAACGAGGAGCTTGCTCTTCTTTCGTAAAAGAGGAAACCAGTAATGTGATGACGTCGCCGACGTAAACAAGTGTTTGTTGTCACGTGTTTCCGCAGCGGTTCCACGTGTTCACGCTATGTTTCAGTTTGCGGATTCGAAAAGTTCGACCTGTGGTTATTTGAGGTTACGTTATCTTTGCGTGCTGATTCTTGGGAAGAATTGAGCACGCGAAGAGAAACGTCTATAACAGTTAGTTCAATCGAGACTTTTAACCAGAGTGGAATTCACGAGTTAGGCAATTGATATCGTATAGAGTTGATGAAATAAAAAATTAATTTAATTCAATTTCCTATGCGATTTTTTGGGGTATAAAACTAATTAGGCACGTGCCAGCCTGTCGACTTCCTCGCTAACTGTCTCGCTTCGTTAGCCAGTAAGAATGCCAGATTTCTCCGTTTTATTCAATTTATTTGTTTAAATCAGATTAAATCAGACCCTTTACTTAAGATTGTTTTCCCGTGCTTGATGCCCTACTTAAAAACAAACACGTACTAATTGAAATCGTTTTTGACACTATAGACATAAAACGTTCCGACCGTCTCTGAGTGCTTCTTGTCCGAATTCTTCGTTGTAATTAACCATTTTGTTTGTTTAAAGTAGATTAGCAGATCACGCCTTTACATAAGGTTGTTTTCCTGTGCTTTGTGGCAATGTACAGACCAGGGGCACAGCCTTTTCCAAGACTTGAAAAGACACAACACGATAAACTTTCATTCTTCTGTCTTCAGTTGAAGGTAGTTTTAAAGTTTTGTGTGGGAAATTCGAGAAAGAGATAAGTCGTTGGCATACATTTTTCTACTTTTGATAAAGTTGTTGTTGTTGTTTCTTAATAGTATCTATCAGTCATGCGAGCTTTGAAAAGCTTATCAAGAATTCGTGTCAAACACAATGTACTTAATGCTAAGCAGGCGTCAAGGAAGTCACTCGCCTGGAATTGAAGAGGTAATCCAAAATCCATGCGTAGAGGCAGAAACGAAAAGGGCGTCGAATAATTCACGCGTTTTCCGTATTTTAAAAGGCCAAAGGTTGCTTGATCAATATTTACGAAGTGCAGAGCAGAGTTACTGTAAGCCATGCTACTGTTTCAAATCATTATGTTTGTTGTCGCTGAATTAAGCTGTCTTCGACATCCAGTTGTTTATGGAGAGGGGAGTTTGGAGATTTCGTCGCAAACGACTGACGTACAAACCGTGCAGCTCAGAACAAAGCGATGGCTTTGGGGCGGTAAGTTAATGCTCTTATTTCCCCCAAACCTACTGCGTATGAAAATTTCCGCCCACCCAGTTTATTCTTCACCCCAACATTAATGACTTTGCATTCACTGAAATCACGAAATATACCAGCGTGTTACAAGCTCACTAACCCGCTGAATTCGAGCAACGTTTCTTGATAGTTTCAATTGATAACCAGTAATTTTTTTAGGTGAATGCCAAAAATCTTATTTCCTGCAACCGCCATTTTTGTGGAGCTTTTCTCGAAGCCAGACTGTTCTGGAAATACCGTGGCAAAATGATCAGTCTTGCCGCCCTTATCTAGTAAGCCTAGGCCCTAACTCAACAGAGGTCCTTTTCATGTGCCGAAGATGAAAGTAATACAATCGTTTCGGGTTTTTTCGCGGTCCACCACTCAGTTTTTTTTTTCTGCCAAGTCGGTTTCATAAAATTCAGGAAGGTAGCTCCCGCATTCTATAATCGTCTCATTTGCAATGACTATATATATCACAAGATATAATGCGAAAGTGTTTGTATATACAAAACGATATGTTTGACAAGTTGCCGCCATCATGCAAACTATTAGTTATGGTGCAAATCATTTGATACTGTGGGAAGGACAGAGTAGAAGTTGTGGGACATACGGTATGTTAATACGTATTACCCTTCTTGACATCTCTTCCATCACTTCAATTTTTCTCATTGAATCTTTTAGAAAATCGTTCCTCTGGCAAATTCTTATCGGAATTCTGACATTCCGGAATTCTGGCCTAAAATTAAATCGAATGCTATATTTAATGAAAAGTAATCTTCAGGAATGGATGGGAACAAAATGCATGCAAGCTTAGCGTGTGCGAAAATCGTTTCCAAAATAGACCGTGAGCATTTTTATTGTTAAAATCGGATTTGTGGTCTATTTGTATAAAGAAATCGATCTGCTTTTCAAGATAACGTGGTTAGGTCACTCGCCTGGTCGTCTCGAGCTCAGTCATAAATTATCTTAACTGTCTCCTGGGTATCAAACAAATCAAAACAACGTTGATTTGTCTTTAATTCATTTTATAATACCAACGTTCGTAACACGACGAGAAAGGGGTAATAATTTCACCAGGTAACCTATATAATATTTAAATTGTCTTAACCCTTCCATTTCCAGGCAACCCAATTTTCAAGTCAATTAATGTGGTTCTAACTTTTAAGTCTGTGGATGAAGCTCAGTCTTGTTTGGTGACCATTCAAATGAAGACAAATAGAGAAGTACCTTAAAAAAGGACATGTCAGTGATCCTAGCTTTTCGTGGGTCAATATTTTTCAAAATGAAATTTAAGATTTTTTGTCAATTTGAACTTGGCATTAGTATAGTGAATTAAAAGGTTAAACCATTCTTTTCTTGATTATGCAATTCGTACCGCTGCTCAGTCGTGAAAGCCGATTAACAGGTTATTCAGGCTTGTGTAACCTCTAGAATGCGCCAAATTGGGCCCTTTCCGTTTCTCGAAGCAGCTTATTAAAGAAGCATATTGATGGTTCATCTTGATAAAAATTACCTTGAATTTTTCAAACTTTCTTAATCCTTCTCAATCTTACCAAGTCTTAACCATCCTTGTTCTTGTTGGGTTTATTATTACCGCGTTGGTGTTTTTCTACTTTAATAAACTATTATTTTGAGGTTTCCTTCCATTTGCAGGTAATTTTATCCATCGCAAAACTGACTTAATATATCGTGACTGATATATCCTTTTAAAAAGAGGATTGCTTAAGAGCGATTTTATCACCATGCATTCTTCCTAAATGTGATAAATAGGGTCTAAGTGCCTTCTATAAACACGAATAAACGAAGCATCACCTCAAGTACCAGCATTTTCAAAATGAACTTTAAGTCATTGAAGTCTCAATTTATTCACGTCTTAACTCTAATATCTGAAGAATACGTGCTCCGGCTTCGCCTCAAGACGGAAAGTCTGAGGTTCTTTATCGGAATTTTAAGCCTAAGAAACAAACCCAAATAAAAATATTTACACGAATTTCAGGTAGTTCAGGAATGTCTCTTTAACCCAAATGAAACCACAGATAAGTTCAAAAAGAAAGGTTAACTGTTATTTTTGTCAATAGAAGTTTGTTTAATTTATTAGTTAAACAACGTGTCGATGTTGACTGTATCAAACTCAACACATCAAACATTGACACTGGCGCTGTGTTTCAGGAAAGATAATTAGCGAAATCGATTCTCCGGAAATTGACTCAAGATAATCGGCGTCCTTCTTATGATTCGTCGTGTACGTGTAAACATGTTTCAATTATACGAAAGCGTTTTTGAGAGCAGCTACGTGCCCTGCGGAAAATGTCAGAAATTGTAGAGCACATCGCAGTAGGTTTTTACTTGCCTTGTCCGAAGTAGTTGTTTTTCTTAATGGAAGCCATTAGTAGGTGGAGTGAAGCACCCATTTTTGGACAGTTCAATAAAAGAAAAGAGAGTCAGCTACCCCCAGGTCCGCTTCACACTTATACATTTCCGTTTGAAAACAAATACTTTTTTGATGCTTGTGCACGCTATTAAATCGTTTAATTTGAGACATTTTGTCGTTTTCATCGAAAATGGAGACTTTTGAACGCTCTCAACTTGAACTGAAACCCAGCTCCATCGTTCCAGTGTGGATGGGTGAAAACGGAGATTTTCGAAAACGCTCTTACCTGACGCCTCAGAAGTTAATTAATCGTGCTTCGTTGCACTTTAACGCCAGCGTAATGTCAGACTCCCATCGCGCAACAAAACGGAAGTGTGCACAGAATTAGTGATTTTGGTACTGGTTTTCTGTTCGAATGAAAACGGAAACGTATTAGTGTGGACCGTGCTAGACGGTATAGGTTCGAATGCGATCAGTCAACTCAGCAGTAAAGTAAATAGAGTAATTTTCCTGGCCAAGGGCCTTTACTAAGATTAGATAAAGCATGATAAAGCGGCTAGAATAACTGGCCTGTAATAAAACAAGTATGTGTTACACGTTGTGTATTTTCCTCATCGTGGCTACGTTAAAGCAGCCTATGCTGAATTGTATTTTTACCGTGACGAAAAAAGGTTATTATTATTATATCTCGCCTTTCATGCTTCAAAACGTATTTCAAATGAAAACATCCCTAGGCATTCAGTGCAATAGAATGGTCTTTTTATTGAACAATGTCTCTTGTAAAAATTAAGAGGAGTTAGACAGGATTGTCCCTTAATATCCCCTCTTATCTCTTTATCCTGGCTGAAGAAGAATTAACTTCGAAGTATGTCCAACAAGATAAGAATGTGAAGGAAATTGCATTACAGAGTCAATTAATTTGCCATTGACACCTGCGGTTTAAATTTTTGTTGGCCTTAACTGAAGGTAGTGGTTAGGGTCATTTTGAGATAGGGAAAATACACTTCTCAACTTAAAACGAAAGAACCTTTTAGAACTATATAACACAGTCTCAAGCATGTCCCAAGGTTTTCATGGAAATCCAGTGTCCGCAAAGAAAAACTAAATCAAGTAAATCAGCATCAATGTTGACCTTTAGAAATAATTTCGACGTAAATATCGAGCTAACGTGGTCGATTTATCTCGCATCAAAAAGAAAACCGGATTAATGTCGGTTGCCTGGGGACTTTGTCAAGATCAAGCTAGAAAGGATTACGTCGGGCAGAATGGTTTTCCATGACGGAAGCTAGACTTCTTACGAATCAACGAGTGGTCGCAGAATTGAAAACTGTGAATCAATTCCTAACTGCTCTATATTTGACGTCATAACTTGCCTTTTCTAAAAAAAGTATTGTTAACTTTTTAAAACTTATAATTCGTAATGAATGAAGATGGAACTTGATGATAACACACACACCGTCCTTCAACTGACCTAAAGTGGTTTGTAATAGAGCATTGTTTGGTTGACGAACTTCTATCTGCAAGGTAATTAAGAGCTGCGCTTGTTTGGAATTTCTGATGAATGTATCACGTATATCTTAGAGGAAGAAGAGTGGACAAAACGTTAACTCGCAATCATATTTTTTCTCCGATTCATGTTACCCCTCATTGTAGATCAATTCTGCTATGTGAGTTTTTCTTTTGTTACATTTCTAATGACTATATATATTCAAGAGTATACAATTCTTCTATATATACCATTTGTCGATCTTGTTGTCGTTTATATCTCACATTTCCTTCGTTCAAATTTAGGCTGTGGCTTCATTCCCGGATGTGAGAAATGCAACGATGGACTGATTTGTAAGAGATGCAGACACGCTTTCATCCCTGTAGAGTACGAAAGGAACACTAAGAAGATCATAAGATGCATTCGCTCGTGTCCTACGGGCTACAATATCACATCTAGAAAGGGATATCCCATGATATGCGTGAGAACACAACTTGGTAAGTTGGTGGAATTCAAGTAAAGCATGCACAATTCCCCACTCCAGAAAATTCAAGGAGTTGAGCACGGAGTAAGATGTCTGGGATCGTTTTGGGTTAATAGCAATAGGGCATGCACGTGTTTTTCCAAAATAAGGCGCCTAATCCAGGATAATTGTTGTGCAGTGTTGTTATGGTTGAGCTATAAACTTTGGAAGCAAACTAGCTTGATTATATATTGTCGAATTTATTTTGTTTCTGCTTCTTAATTATTGCCGCCATTTTAAAATTTTGCTGCGTCTACCTAAATCATCCCAGACACGCTCGCGTGTGCCACGTTATGCACTTGCTTTTGCAACAGGGAGCGTCTCAGAGCCATTATCATTCCGTTTAAGAAAAAAACAATTTCGAAATTAGGGCTAACGGCCCATTTTGCTGTTACATTATCCACATTGCGTATGACTGGTAGGTTGGCAAAGAGCCACGTTTAAACAATATATCAAATGAATATTCTACATGGCTCCGATGCTAACACAAATTCCCACGAGAGACTTGGAAAGAAAGAAAACCAGACCAAGCATAGACGTTTGTCCTGTTAGCCTCAGAGTCAGGTTAGAATCAGTTTAGACACATACAAATAAAATAAATAAAATAAATAAACAACTTTATTTAAGTGTCAGAGGATTTAGCATAAAACGTGTCGCCTATTCACAGCCCATCTCACAAGGCTAACACACAACTTCATCTTATCGGTCCTGATTAAAATTCACTGTTTTGTTTGTTTGCTAAGGTTGCGCTGCACGAAAACTGTGACGATTGTCACCCACACAACCCAGTCAGCTGCACAAACTGCTCCCTGGGATATTATTCACTCCAGAAAAGGATCATGGGCAATGTGAAATGTGTGAGACAGTGCCCAACTGGCTTCACGCCAACCGTGAAGAATGACGGGAGAAAGATGTGTAAAGACAACAATCAAGTAATAAACAATACTAGTTGTGATTTTTTCCTATCAATCGGTAATAAGCAATAATGTTTACATTTTTGCCAGGTTTTAAGTTATGGGGGGGGGGGGGGGGGGGGGGGGGGGGGGGGGGGGGGGGGGGGGGGGGGGGGCACTAAACAATATTTTTCTTAGTTTGGGGTGCCAGCCTCTGGCATCTACACACCCCTAGCCCTTACCAGACCTAAAACGTCATTTCCCAATGTACAACTACTATATAAGAAAGAGGAAAGTCATTGGATTCGAAAATTGAAAACGAAAAATGATAAACCCTCTCAGTTTTTATAATGTCGAAATGAGATCTTCAGCATATATTATTCGATCGGAGTGCCAG
Organism: Desmophyllum pertusum; assembly: GCA_029204205.1. Taxonomy (NCBI): domain Eukaryota; kingdom Metazoa; phylum Cnidaria; class Anthozoa; order Scleractinia; family Caryophylliidae; genus Desmophyllum; species Desmophyllum pertusum. The sequence continues at coordinate 881,555 of MU827786.1, read as the reverse complement.
TCCGACTTCCACTGAGGCGAATATACAATTGATAAACTGATCAATACAATAAACCGCTGGCATCATTGCTTTGCTTGTTCACAGAATGTCAAGCCATTGTACCCCAACTGTGCCAAGTGCCTTGATAGTTTTCCGTTGTCGAAAATGCCGGAGTGATCTGCACGCCTTCTTCAACAAATCCGGCATGGTCTGCGTTTCGGAATGCCCAAGAGGGCCTTGTCGCCGCCAACTCAAGCTACTTTGGAAAATACTGTAAGAAGCCACTCGTAGGTAAGAACTTTTAAAAACGCCGGGTTGAAATCCCATAGCTCTTAAATGCAAGAGATGTCAGAGGGCAATCAATAGGAAATCACAAACCGCCAGGGAAGCCGAAAAAGGCATAACAAAGAAACAGAAATAATTTATGCTAGATATAAGGGAACCAGTTGGCAGTGGAGGTACAAGCCATGGGTGTTGTGCCAATAATATTTACGTTCCATGTGGGGCAATTATTTGAAGTGATGATACAATGTATTTTAAAATCAGATCTTTGTACAAATAAAGTATATAGCAGGCAATCGTTTAATCCTTTATCCTGATGTTCCAGATTACGTTGAAATCTTATCAGATTATAAATCAGATTAATTTATGTCCTCTGAGGCCAAAATATTCGACAGGAAAGAATTAACTACCGAGCCAAATTAAAAGGATTTACCTGTTTACTTCTTTACTTTATATTTTTTTTTCTTCCTTTCTTTGCTGTATGGAAAGAATGCCAGTCTGTTTTTAAATTGCGAGAGGTGCCCTGACCAGATCAACTGTCGCAGATGTAAGCCAGGTTATTTCAAGCTCAAAATATCGGCTTTCGCCAATTTCGACATGCGTTTCCTCATGTCCTTCCTCGGTTTGCAAGAAAAGGAAGAAGATGCCAACGGAATATGGAAGGTAACAAAGGGAAATAACGGTAGACAAAATATATTGCAATCATCTCCGGTAATGAGGCCACCAAAACACAGTATGACGGGTTTTTTTTTTTAATTTCTTCGTGTGCAACCCTAAACGATACTTGATGGCTAAAAATATCGACGTTTCGTCCTGAACACCCTATAAGTGAGACAAAAGCCGTATTTAGAACCCCTAAACGAGACGACGAGCATCCCCGTCACTTATATGGGAGTCCCCCCCTCCCCCCCCCCCCCCCCCCCCCCCCCCCCCCTCCCCCCCCCGCTGACTATACATGAGTATAGAAACTGGCAAGTGGATACAGTTGTAATATATGTAACAGACTGTTTATGTAATAGGTTCACAATTCCTTTGAGCTGACACAACAACTGAAATCACTATATCATCACAGACTAGACAACAACACATTTGGTATTAATTTAATATTCCTAAATAACAGAGTAGGGGACAAATTCTGTGTCAGTGTCTGTGTGCAGTGATATTCGAAAATGCTGGCGTACCAAAATTTCTCGAATATACCAAAGTGCTTCACAATACTATGTTTAGGCAAGAAAGTAACTCGCACTAAGGTACAGTCATGGACAATAGTCCTTTGACACTTTGTACTTTTAAGGTATTTTCCTGCCTGTTTTAACAAACTACCCATATTTTTCACCCAGTACCCCTCTCCCCCCCCACCCCCAGACAATGTTGAATCCGTGTGGCCAGAGTGCTGCTTACATTTCAACATTGTTTGGGAGGGGGAGTGGAGGCTTAGCGTTAAAAACATCGCTTTCGTGTGGACAACTGCAATTGCCATGTTACGATAGTAATTGTGCCAAGTGTCCAAGGACTTTTGACCATGATTGTAGGTCATCGATTATTTACTAGACGTTTTCATTTGTCGTCTCCTTTTAGATGGCTGTTTTGACGAATATATGTTTGACGTGCAAGGAGGCTGGTTTCGGAGTCAATTACAATAAAGGCATTGTCAGCGCAAGTGTCCCAAGGCTTTTTGTCCTTGGAGACAAACAAAAGTTTTGTCTAAGTAGTATATAAGCAAGAGATTATAATAAGAAGAACAGACATCGATTCGCCTTTGTGAATGGTCTTTCTCAAATTCACACCCAATCCTGTTAACGTGTAATTTATTTCAAACCTTTGGCATCTTCACACTGTTTTCTTAGAAATTCGTCGATGAGAATTGCACTTGAAAGCCAGTAGGCTTAGGAATGAGATAAGCTAGTCTGACAATTGTAGCTCACCATGTCTGCCCATCTTGTTGAACTCTATACCTTCACTTTGAGAGTGTTTCACTTTGAGAGTGTTCATATGGATATCATTTAGTAATGTTTCACTTGAGGAGAAAATATAAAAGGAATTTTAAATTAAATTAAATATAGGTTACAGTATTCTGCTTCCTTGCGATCTCTGAAACCATTTTCAGTCACTTTATTTGAGTCTTAATTCCGTCTTCTTTCCTCTTCAATGGATTTAATAATAGCTCCTATTAATTCTGCAGGATGTTTAGCCAGCTGCGAAGAATGCATTAAGGTTATGACTGTAGCAAGTGTAAGCCAGGGACCTCGAAATTTGTTCAGGGACTGCTTCCCGTTACGTCTTGCATGGCAAGGCTGTCCGTTTGGTTACACGAGCCATGGAAACCCGAAAACGGGACGAGTCTGCTTACTTAACAGGTTAGTAAAATCCTTGGGCATGGAGGAAGGGTACCGAGGTCAGAAGCTTTGTCAAAAGCATCAAATGCTTTTCATCAAAAAGATGTCAAAAAGTGAGACTCAGAAGTCAGGGCGGATCCAGACCGTCTTACACCGTTTTTAACGGAAATCGGTCAAATTTTCCAAATGACTCAACATCGAGGGAAATGGCATTTTATAGACTGCGAAAATCTAAAAAACGTTTGCCTCCGACTTCTAAAGATTCGGCGCTCAGACTCTAGTAAACCGGTCAAGTTTTTTCGTGGATCCTCGCCTGGAAGTATTGTTGTAATGGTTCCTAACAAAGACAACACTTTTAGCCAGGCTTAAAATCGCAATCTAGAATCAGATTGGGTCCACGGTGTTATAATTGTTGAAGGTAATCATAATGCTGTTGCCATATGTATATGTTACACGCGTAACAATTCAACTCAGGGGTGAGATCGGACGTCAGCATGTAAAGGCACCTTATATGGGCAGCTGCTATCAATCCATTTTAATGCCCCCCCCCCCCCCCCCCCCCCCCCCCCCCCTCCATGAATAAAGTACACGTGAACACGCCAGATCATCACAATGCCGAGGACTCGGTTCTTTAACTTCCTCTTTTAAGACCCTTGTTGGTGGTCCGGGCCGAAGAGACAATAATCACGCTATAAAATTAAATTGCTTTTAATAGCTTGCCTCCAATTTTAATCTAATACTGTTGTATGTTACATAGTCCTCTCGGTCATCGTGGTTTTTTAAATTTTAATTTGAAAAGAAACGTTATAAGCTGGAAAAAGTTTTACCATTAGTGACGTAACTGATGATTGTTTATTTAATCTCAATTGTGCTATTGAACTGTTGGTTAATAAATATTATTTCTATTTTCTCTTTACAGGATCACGTGACCGTGTTGACGCTATTTCGTTTGATGACAGATAAATGGATAAAGAACTTAAATGAACTAGCCTGGCCAGTTCAACGACTGCAAATAATTCAGAATTTGTTTGAGATTACTCTTTGTATTTTTTAAAAGTTAATTAACGTATTTGAGTATATCCATGTGCAAACGTAAACCACTTTTTGTTTTCGGGTGGCTTTCCAGTGACTTTCGAAGAACCTATGCAGTTAAACAAAAATACATTAGCCAATTAGGAGAGGCAAGGCTACTTGCTTTAAGTTCACAATGACTGAGTGACCGAAAGTACAAACTGAGTGAAACGAATGAAATGACAAAATGGGCGAATGGCAATTAATTAATTTGGGCGACAATTAAGTGAAAGCAAGAGAGGATGATCTAGAGAACACATTCCCCATACACGGGCCTCTTCCAATGATAATTGTTTTCAATCTAATTTTAGCGCGTGGTCATACTGCGCGCTATTTTAAGGAAGACACCTGATTGTCAGTTGTAATGACGTATGAAATTTAAGATTTGGCGGCTTTGGATTACGATTTCAGTAGATGGACGTCAACACGACGGCGAGAAAAAAACCTGTTTGCAATGACATTTGATCCTCTGATCATTGGCGCGCGCGACCATGGGGACGAGAACTAAAATAACTTTCACAGCGTGGCGCAAAGCTTAAATAGACCACGATTGAGTGAATGAATCAACTACATGACTGGGTGAATGAAGCCACAACTGGAGTGTATGATACCACAACTGAGTCCACAGTGAGTCCACAACTGAGTGAATAAAAACATCACTGGACTAAGTGAAAGGGTGGGGACCACAAATGGGTCAGTTAGTACACAATGAAACAACAGCTGAGAGAGTGAGGACCAAAAAATAGCAGTGCTTAGTGGATGAGACAACACAGTTGTGCATAGGTGTAATAACTCCCATTCACTCCGTTTATTGAGTGAATAAAACCACAACTGAGGGAGTGAGACCAAAATCGAGTGGCTAAGCCACACAGTTATCAGGCAGTGGCGGAATCCCCCCCCCCCCCCCCCCCTCCCCTTATATGCTGGTCTGGTCTGGATCTCCCGCTGCTTCCTACACAAATAGGTAGACACTGTGAAAAACGATGGAAGCGGATACTATTGGTTGTTATAAGGAGAGCTCATTTGGCGGTATATAGAGAATGCCTTTTAGATTGCAGCTATTCATGTAACTTTCTTGGAGTACTTGCAATCCTCATTAACTGATACAGTACCATTACTTTCGAAAGTCACCAGAAACTTCTTGAAGGCGGTCAAGTAGAATTGAAGGGACAATGTGCCAAAACATTGACACTATCACAAATTGTAGTTTTAGTCATTTGAAGCTGTATATATATCTCAGGTCGTAGTTTGTTCATACTGGTGTTATACATCATTCCCCACAGAATTGTTGAATAAACCTTTTTATTTTTCCAAATTCCGACAAAATCTATCGCATCGGTAGTTTCTTTAAAAGAAGACAGGTAAAGAAAACAAACAGCTAGTGAACGCAAACCGAAAACATGCATGATCATGTTAACAATATATATTGTTTTCCTTTGGGAAATTATTATGGTGGACCATGGAGTTAACCCTATTCAGACCGGGCTTTTTTGGTATTTTCATACGGCAATATAGTACCTCCAAAAGTGTTTCTGTTAACGTATTCTTCACGTAATGATGACGTAGAAATTACGTCATGACATTCGAACAGACGCCATCATGGATCCGCCATCTTGGATTTTCCCAAACGTCAGTAAACCACCAAAATGCATGACTCAAAAGTAATCAAAGACAATAAAATAATGAAAAATGATCTAAAAGGTCAAAGCTATTGCACAAAAGTTATTTTCTTCCTTAAAAATAAAAAGGAAAATTCCAAATTTTGAAAAATATGCCTGTCAAAATATGGTTGCCATGGAAACAGAAGGTTCCGTGAACAATGACATGTCATACCAAATTGTTCCCAGATAAATTTTAGGTAGAGTCGAAAAGTTTGGCGGCCTTTACTTTAATATTAAAATATAAACGGTCAAAGTCCGGGCGGGCAGATCCCACCCCTCCCCCCGGTCTGAATAGGGTTAAAATAGTCCAATTGAAGTATAGTGGTAAATTGTAAATAGCTTGATAAAATAACTGATACATTTTGAATTTTGTGTGATCATTTAAAATTGCACGGCATATGTACATTGGTTTGCTTACTTAGTAGACTAAACCTAGGAGGCTCCACGATTGTCAGTTGACAGTCGGACAGATCAATGCACAAACAAATAATCTAATTCTATCTCGTAGCCTGTAATTAAGGGGAGGCTTTTTTCTGTTTTTGTTTGTTTGATTTTCCCTCCCAGGATCCGTTAAAGCGAAAGACAGTGTATTTAGTTAGGGAGTCTTAATGAGAGTCTTGATTCTGGGTTGGAGGTCATTTGGAGTAAAGAGTTTATAGTTGTCGGATATTTCCAAGTCGGGCTATTGGTGGTTTTCATCAAAGTTACAAAACCTTTTTGCTTGCGTAGACAACATTAGAAAAAAACTGGTTATAAAGCAGGCAGAAATAAACGTTTTGTTTAAATTAAAGCTTTGTAACGTTTTTCCTAACCGAGTTACAGTAGACTCCCGCTATCTCGAACTCTCACTCCGCAAGGGGAACGAAAAACAGTTCGAGATAGCGAAGAGTTCGAGATAGGCGATAGTAAATGACTTAAAAACAAAGGCAAGGGGAATGGGTTTGAGTTCGAGATAGCGGGGTTTTCGAGATATATATAGCGGGAGTCTACTGTATTCCAAATGAGTTTTAGAAAAATTACAGTATTTAGTATGCAGCCGCCATGTTTGTGCACCAGCATTGTACAACATCATCAATATTATTAGCTTTCACTTCACTTTAGACACCACTTCTAATTTATTATCACGCATGTAAACTTGAAAACATAGCATGCAAACATTGTTTTTTTTGACAGTTGAGATACACGTTTATCCGGGCCATCACAAATTTCAAAATGCTTTTTCCGAAACAAAGCACTGAATTGATACCAAACTTTACACTCAGTGTGATAGAACATTCACTTTCGAATGGCCGAATGGCGAAATGATTCGACTTCTATCCGTTGAAAAACCGGTTTTATAACTCAAATACCCAATGTACTATCGGCTGAGATAGTAAGAAAATACAAAAAACTACTTCCATGTAAGTAATTTGCTTTCATTTATCTGATAGCTCATGGAAAAAAAAACACTTCTCGCTGATAAAGGAAATGACGGTTATGCAAAATTCTTTGTTCCATGCTTTTGTTCGCATTTGTTTTATTACGCGGCCCTAATTCCGGTCACATTTCGTTAGCTTTCGTTCAACGCATATTAATTGATATATTTCCTCAGTAGTGCTTGGTGGCTTTCCTGTTGTTGTTAAAGAAGAGAATTTCGAGTTATCGCGAAGGTAGGTGAATTTGTTTTGTCGGCCATTCATTTGTTATTACATGGTTAGATTTAGAATTCCCGTCTTTTAGAGTCTTTTTGCCAAACGAAAAAGAAATATCTACAGGTTGAATATCTATCTAAAATTATGACTCAAATATCAGTTCGATACTTTGTTAGGTCGAGGTCCCCAATATCTGATGCACTTATTTCGGTCCTAAAACAAAGTTCCCCTGGAATCATTCGCCTTTTCATTTAATCGATGAATGAAAAATGATTAAAAGTCACGGAAAGTTATACCACTGTTTATGCGTACATTTGCATGCCTTTCGTTGTGGCCGGAATTATACAGTTCGTTGGCCGCCAAAGCGAACCGCTATTTTTCGACACAACAAGATTATCGAAAAAGAATAAAAGCAGGCTGTTCGCTTTATTTATGCTACCTTATTCGTACTTAATTTCGCGAAATCGACAGATCCATATTTCGCGAGGCTTTATTTTCGCGATATCAGAGAAAAAAGGACTCAAAGGCTTAAAATTTTGCGAAAATACAGTCCAAAGCTCCCTGAGCGTACATCTCTAGTTACGGCCGCCTTGACAAAAACCCGTTTTAATTCAGTATTGTAGCTCATAGGCACGCAGTATTTCCGATGCGAGAAAAACACGTCCGTCTCTTTTCTGGCAGAAATTAGGACGACATCGACACTACATTTTGAATTGTGTCCGAGAAACGCACTACTAGATGAGACACGTTTCGGTTATGCAATTCAACCATAGTGTGTGATCTGTTGCATCGTTATTTGCTCCTTTGAAGTTTGCCGGGCTTTATAACCGTTTCCCTCTATTAACTATGGTGAAAAAAAAATAGAAACTTTCAGTCGTGTCTAACAACAACCGAAGACTCGATCGTTCTTGCAATTTGCCGGAACACGAATAAATCCTTTCAAAGGGTGGTTAAATCAGACACTTCAAACAAATTACAATGCAAGGCGCCCGCTATGGGGCCGATTTCTTCTACATAGAGGAAACATTTTAGGCATGTTATGACTTTCGTGCTCATTACCGCTTTTCTATCGCTCCAATTGCGTACATCATATCCATTTCCGTCTGTTAACTGGTTTGAATTGCCGGATCTCATAATAAAGTTGCGTGTTAAAAATGTTACAACCCGCTGGAGTTACTGCGTGTTAAGCCGTGTTGGCAGTTTCATCGTTACTTTTCTATTGTATTGTACTTACTTAAATACGACGAGGCCAAGATTTATGTTGCAAGGTTCACGATCTTTTGTTTTGTGCTCATAGACTATGGTTGAATTACTTAACCGAAACGTTTTCATTGTGGTTAGTTACTCGATCCAACTCGAAACCTATATTGTGCTTTGCAGTCAAGGCCAAAAAAAGCGAATAAAAACATATGGATCAGTCAAGGCCAAATGTTGCTGGCTTCATAACTACTTTGGAAAACTTGATGATTTCAATTTCAATCGCAAAGTTCCTTCGTTATCATTCATTGTGATTTACCTCTTCCCAAGAACAACACTTTTAAAATTTCATTTGAATGATTATTATTATTTTTTATTTCTTGTGGGTTCGTGTATTACAAAGAAAATATACTCCTTTCGCGCCCAACGCGTGCCCATAATAATTGTTGGCCATTATGGATTCCAGGGTCATGGTGAAAAATATTATATTTCAGTCGACAAAAATGAGATATAAATATTCCACAAGATTGCGTTTATTTTTCAACAAATTTTCAACGTCATGGTGGCAGTTTTACAGCTAGCTAGATCTACAGGTAATTGAAACTGTGATTGACCCATTGTCAAGCGCAAAGTAATCATAACACAAGAAACTGAACAAAAATTCAAACGTTTACTCTTGCAAGCCTAAGAATATTTACAGTATTTACATTTCTCAAACCCAATAACTGATTTAATCAAGTTATAACAAAGGACTGATCATGACAGTGAAGAAGGTTGTTTGGATACCTGGTCTTTATTACTAGCATAGACTATCACGATTTTATTTCACCGTTTACTTCTTGGTTTTTGTTTCGATTGAGAGAGAAACGACGCTTCTATCCCTTACCGAATTGTAAGCCTCTCGCAAAACATTGGCTGGCCTCTGTCGGACGATTCTTCTTGAGTGCACCTTCCAAAAAGAAAAACTACTTTTATTGCAGGATATCCGTGTCATGTACGAATAGCAGATAATAAGGGCTTCCGGGCCATGTGGGCATGCATCAGGGCAATTTGCCGATTAGCAAAATGCGGTATTGGCGTCTACGGCCTGTGATTGGTTCAAACATTACAATTGACAACGCAGCAAATAATTGGGTTCCTTACACCTACGTACTTACGTACGTGCATTAAAATTAAACGTTTTCTTCGATAAACAGAAAGTAATGTTTTATTCTTCTCAGAGTTCCACTGTTCCAAACGTTTTCCTCTACAGACTGTGATTCACCACTACAAGCTACTCAAGTAAAAGGTATTGAAGACAACTAATTGTTCCAATCCCTTCAAAACATTTTGTAAGTTATCTTCCGTTTGAATTCACGAGGCGCGCGCTAATTCCAGATTAGGCGGGGTAGTTAATTAATGTAAACGTTCAGTTTCATTTTCGCTCCACACTTTGGAAAACTTCATCTACGTTGTCCGAATGAACGAATTTACGACAGAAAAAGTACGAATTTACGGATCGGCGGAGATAGAAAAGAAGTCTCCGAAAAAGGATTCGCGTACAGCATTTCGTGACTTCAGTTAATTATACTGTAAATTGGTAAAATGTCGACATTGCCATTGCCTCCGGCATAGTGGAAGATTGGCGAAAACAGCTGGACGAATTTCAGTGTGGTGTATTCTAATAAATAAATTAATGATTAATGTGGGAGGGTTAAAGAGATAACACCACCGCTCTGATCAGAACAATTATTCGCAAAAGGCGAAGTGAACATAATTATTTTTCGATCAGTCTGCAATTCTGTCTTTCTGATTGGTTCCCGCGCGATCAGCGATTTTAAACCCCCTTTTTAACTAAAGTGGTAAAGAACGTGTTTCTAATTTTGTTCTTGGCGATGAGAAATTTCCACAAAAGATGCCTTAAACCAATAAACAAACAAAAAATTATTTTGACTATCAAGTAACAAAGTAATACAATTTCGTAATCGAATCTACCAAATAATGTACAACGTTTCTAACAAAATTCCCGAAAATTTACAACAAAAGCGCTGATCGAAGGCATCAAACGAACCGACTATGACCACATTTATTATTTATGCCACTATTCACAAAAGCTTTTACCTTATATTTCAAAGTGACTTGTCATATTCCAGCATAGTCAAGCCAGTTTCAAAATCAGCACAACAAACAGGTAAACCACTGTGTTCAGCCCCCTAGCTTTGTATCATTTCCCAGAATCTATCTTAGATAAGTTTGAGCAAGTATTTTTTCTCGCTCGCTACCATTCAACCTCGTTCCCAGGGCTTTTCCCTAACGAGGTTGGCTACCATTTCATTTCACTTTCTCAATGCTGAAGACCGAACCACTTGGGTTTGTCCGGTTTGTCTTCCTTTTTACAGAGATCATGTGATCAGATGCAGTTAAGCTGCCGCACACTTGAGGAAAGTGCTCAGCAAATTCCTCGCGAGGCAGTTAACTCAGCTATTTCCTCTCGTGTGCGCTGGAGTTTTCGTGCGTTTTACGCCTCGCGAGGCCGTGAGAAAAATATCTGTCGTGTTTGATATTTCACTGCCTCGCGAGGCGTAAAACTCACGAAAACTCCAGCGCACACGAGAGGGAAAAGCTGAGCTAACTGCCTCGCGAGGAATTTGCTGAGCACTTTCCTCAAGTGTGCGGCAGCCTTTACTTCAGTTATATCGAACTGAAACATCAGCCAGTTGATTTTTAATTTTAAAATATCAAAAGTAATGCCGAAATAAGTTAGTTACTAATAAGTATTTATAAAATCATTATTTCACTCGCGCTTGTTCGATATGAGATAGTTATATCCAACACGCGCTCGTGGAATAATTGTTTAATATTCATAGAGACGATGTCGGGGGAAATATTCACCAACTTTCACTGAGTATTTGTATTTATTATGGTAAATTATAACAAGAAAATATCACGGAAATATTTTAAGGTAAATAAATCACTAGGAAAGTCCTACTAAATCAATCAGATGCAAATTAAACCAAAACCAATCGCTACTTGGTCACACGTGTTTTCCCGCTCTTGGCGCCAGTTACGTGTGTTTCCTTGTTTCCATTGCTGCAAACCTTTTTTTAACCAATTGGATTCGATAATTTTGTTATCAGTTATGATTAAAGTAATACCCAGTGAAAGAAACCCACAAAAAAAATAATTATATAACATTAATTTAAATGTGAATGTGAGACGAGACATGCTTTATTATGCAAAGCCATGCCACCCACATCGGACTCTTTTCTACGAATGAACAATCAGATGAAAAGAAGAAGAAGCGAAGTAAATTCGTCATTGGAGAATTTCTAATCTCCCGATCACCATATCTCGGTTGACTTCTGAATATAAAACTATTTTTCGAAAAATAGATCGAAATTATATTTTGCCAAATATACGCCAAGTCAAATTAAAAAGTGAAAAACATACAAAGAAGAAATTATTTACCGCTATAGAAAATAAATACTAGCTACAGTCTTAACTACTAGAGAACCGATTGCCATCTCCAAAAATATCCATACGTCTGTGAGTAGAAAAACAAAAGAAATAAAACGCGAAAGTCCTTATCTTCATGACTATCTCGATTTACAATTCAAATTTGAATCTGAGTCGATTTAAAACTACTTCCCCGTTGAGATTACAAAAACCTTTATCAGTTGGCGACTGATGTTACCAAAGGCAAGAAACAAAGAAACTTAATTATACACCAAAAAATTAGTTTGCTGCAAATGGCTTAGGTAATTAAATCTGACACACTGAAGAAGAAAATAAGCCGCAACACTCAAAAGCTGCTAAAAGCCACAGTAACTATTAAATTAACAACCAAAGTTGTGCAATATGCTATCAATATGAACAAAAACATCTGAAAAACGAAACTTTTAGCTGAATTTGTAATCACCAAAAGCACGAGTATCAGTTGTTCTCCTTAGCATTTCTCAGACTGGGAAGGAAACGAAAATTTAAGGTAATTGCAGACAGACGATTTCGAAGAATCTATTCCCCAGTCAGAAACTCAATCTTTGAACATTTTACATATTTTAAACGATTTAGAAAGAGATAAGGGATTTTTGTATGTTTTTACGAACTAACATGGAAGAAGAAAAAACACGGCACGGAAGGAAGAATTAGTTAATTGAAGGGATTGGTCTTTTTAAGTTTTGGCTCCAAATCGATCACGCGTCTATTCCTTCCGAGTATCATGTAACAGGTTAAGAACTTTCTAAGCTGGGGGGCTGATATATTGTTCATAGATTCATTGGCACTGACTGTAGTTATTAGGTTTTATTACAACTTCAAAATCTTACCAGTAGGGCATTAGAAATTACTAGTCGAATAAATTCTTCAGGCGAATACGAACGTTGTCAAACTGTAAGATATATGCAGAAAGTGATACCGACACCGATCACTGAGCTTATGACTCGATTCACCAACTCAATATTCAGTTTCTTGATATAAAACTCGATAAGTTTCCATCATACCATTAAGCCCTGGCCAAACGGAGTCACAAGTAGTCGCAATATTGTTTCGCCTGATTGGGAGTTCGAGTTATAGAGGGTAAAATTAGTAAAAAAAAGTCACCTTCGAGTTAGCGGGAGGTTCGAGTTATCGGGAGTCAACGTCTGTGCATGTATGAATCCGGGGTATGAACTTGCGTACAGTTTCAGTTCAGTTTCAGTTTTTTTATTATTATACACTGTTTGTCAAAAAGAGAAAATACAGAAATACAGTACAATCAAAATACATAAAGAAAAAGCAGATAAAATCAAAATTGTTACAGAATATGTGCACAGTGACCAAAGTAGCTTTCGCTTTCGAGTTGGCCACTGTCATGTAGAGGTTAATTGGCGACAGGTTGTATAATTATTATATATATATATATATACTGATAGAAATATTTGAAGCGATAATAGTACATAATAATAATAAAAAATGCAGACCTGCATTGGTGGCAAATAGACTCACAGGCAAGTTGCCAAATAAAAAACATTTCAATGCTACATTTCGACGCTGGCTCCTCCTCACGCTGCCATTTAATCTTGCGTTGGATTGCCAAACGATTAAAAACTTGCGTCAACTTGTGCGAGAGAGAACTTGATCTCAATCAAAGTACAGCGCAAGTCAACGAAGGTGCGCAAACATCCTGGCCAAAGATAGTCGATATCGAATTCGTTTTTATTTGTATATATAAACACTGCATTTGCACGCCATGTCACCTCCGGAAATATGGCGGGAAAGACTTGAAAGGCTCTATTTTATTTTTACCATCTACTTGTTTTACTTTTAATAAACAAACAAAACAGGAAGAACAAAATGGAACTCGAACTGATTTTTGTTTGTTCACAAACATTGCATTTGCGTTCCATGTTTGCACCTCCGGCAATATGGCGTTGAAAAAAAAAATTGAAAGGCTCTATTTGTTTTGACCCTCTCAATACTCGTTTTGTTTTTACGTCAAAAAACAGGAAGAACCAAAATCAGAATGCATTTGGTATCAGGTTTATTTATAAACTACAGGCTTATCTCCCACCATATTTCCCACGTACGTGAGGAGAAATATATGCGATGACGATGATGACAATGACAGGTTTACAAATAAAGCACAGGTCTAAAGTGCCGCTTTTGATAATCCAGTCCATCCAAAATGAATTTCACCCAAAATGATTTATTGAGAGGTTACTTCAATCTCATGGCGACGATTTTAATCTGATAGCATTGAAACCAAACACTCAATCAGAAACTTTGACACGGGATGTGATAAAACACGCGGCGCATTTTGAAAGTAAAGCAGTTCAAACACAATACATCCCAGTGTTAAGACAGATTTCTTTTTTCAAGACAGACATCGTGATCAAGGTATTCACTGCTTCAACATGGAAGGAAGAGCTTTCATTCTTCTTGTCATTTGGGCCGCCGTCTTTGCAACCGATCAAGCAGCAGCTACAGAGGCCGGCAACAGAGATTCCAGAAGCGGTAAATATACATAAACAGGCTCCTGACATAAATACTGTTTTTCAAATTGTTATGTTTGTACCAGCCAATGCTCTTACTAGTTGTACCTTCTTTTCGTCTCTGTAGCCGTCAGTCTATATTTTTATTCTTGCTTGGTGTGTTATTAGTAACTTTTAAACATTTAAGTCAAACCTCTCGTAAGCAATCACCCAAAATGTGAAACCCAGGTGGTCGCTTAAAAGAAGGGTCGCTTACGAGAGGAAAGACTACAGGGGGGTCTAACTTTGAGTCATAGCCAGAAGTAATTTCAAAGGCTTAATCCACAGGCAAATACATCCATAAACCCAAAATGCTGAAAAATGGGTCAAAAATATCCTACAAGAACACATTTATTAGTTCGAATGGATCTCAGTACGTTCAGTGCAATTTCCAATAAAACAGTGTCATGCTGAACCAATGGTGACTCGTTCATCTTAAATGTATATCGCTACCTATATACAGCGAACATTGGATATCAGAAATTAAAAGGTATAATGTAAATTCAAATTTATCGTCATTTCAGGTTGTACGGTCTTTCAGAAAGTTTCAAACCATCGCCCAAAAGTGGTCCCGATCGCTTACGATAGGATCCAAATATACAGTGATTTGACTGGGAAACTTTTGGTGGTTGCTTGTGACAGGTGGTCGCACAGGGAGGTCCTATAGTATATATTAATACAGTCGGAAGCTCTTTGAGCGGACACTCTCATAAGCGGACAGTTCTACTTAAAAAGCATACGGCCGCCTTGACAATACCCCGTTTGAACTGTAGCTTATGCAAACTCTGTATTTACATATTTTCGTAAGCGGCCAGCTCCAGTTGTGGACACTTTTTCTGCTTCCCGAGGGTGTCCGCGTACGGGAGTTTCGAGTGTACCTTTAGGCAGTGTCCGCAATTAGTTTTTACGCTATACATGCAAGCAGTGTACTACCGGCAGCGCGACTTTTAAAAGGCTGGCGACAGCAACCCTACAACCTGGGAAGCCATGGCGATAGATCGCATCAACTGGAGTCAGATAGTCATGACTGGTGGGCAGAGTAGCGACCAGAAGAGGAATGAGCAGTATAAAGAGAGGAGAGAGCGACGACGCGAGAGGACAACAGCAGCTCTGCCACCAGATCCTGCTTTCACCTGCAGTAACTGCAACAAGGCCTGCCGTACCTTCGAGACAGACAGACAGACAGACAGACAGACAGACAGACAGACAGACAGACAGACAGACAGACAGACAGACAGACAAAAGAAAAAAATTATTAAAAGAGCAGACAAAATTACCAACTCCCGGACAACTAGACTGTTCACAGTCCTCTATTTTTTCGCTGAAATCGTCGCGCTGTCACGATCGATCGTGGAGCCGCCATCTTGGATTATTGGCGAGCGAATCTGGGGAGAGGACAAAACTCCCTGGGTACGTGCATGGTGCGGCCAAATAATCCAAGATGGCGGCTCCACGATCGATCACGACAGCGCGACGATTTCAGCGCCAAAAAATAGAGGGACTGTGAACAGTCTACGGACAACAGCCTCGAATTGAACAACCTCGTTCCCATCAGGGTGTCCCTTCTTCAATCGCTTTTGGCGGGAA
This sequence comes from Desmophyllum pertusum, assembly GCA_029204205.1. Classification (NCBI taxonomy): domain Eukaryota; kingdom Metazoa; phylum Cnidaria; class Anthozoa; order Scleractinia; family Caryophylliidae; genus Desmophyllum; species Desmophyllum pertusum. The sequence goes on along the minus strand of MU827786.1, from coordinate 865,824 downwards.
GAAGACAGACCCTGGGAACGAGGTTGAGGCTCGAATTGCTATGAATCCATATTTTTTCTAGTATATCCTGCGAACAAGCTCTCTGGGGGTGGCTACATGTATTTCTAGTACGACTTTCTTACCATTCTTCGCAAAGAGTAAAATATATTTGTTTTTCATTTTACAGCAGACCAGTAATTAATTAACTAATTATTCTTCTCGTGCCCGGGCATCTTATTAATTAAAAACTGAAGCTCTTGGAAAATGGCCATCAAACTAGCAAAGACACATCAACGGAGGCCAGCTTAAGATTTATTGATCTCTTTTGTTGTCTAGTTTGATCAATCGGATACAGCAACGCTAAATGTTTGTAGCGTCTTGGAAGTTAGATCATCTCAGTGATTGTATGACTGACAAAATTACTTCATTATGATTGGCTGGGAGAAAGCAAATTTATCATTCTTTTTTAATTTGCACTGCAGTGCAAATTAATGCGCGCAGTTCGTAATTTTTTAGTCATATAATAAATTAGTAATCGTATGAAAGCTCGAGCAATTAAGGAGGATTTACACTACTCGTGATATTTGAAAATTCTTTCAAATTAACATAATTTTGAGATAATTTTCAAATATCACTTGTAGTGTGTAAAATCTTTATTGCATTCGCATTCGCATTCATACGTTTACCGATACTAATTAATACTGAATAACATAATAAAAAAGTCACTTCTAAAATGAAAACTTGAAGGATAGGATATATAAAACTGACATCAATAACAAAATGAAAAACACAAATCTGAACATCTTTGAAGAGAAAGAGCTGATTAGTGACGCCGTTATATAGTTAAATTAATTTGTAAAAACATTCCGGTACAGTAAGTGAACGATTCTCCTTTTGATAGGTAAAAAGGACGATGCCTGGACCCTGGCTGTATCTATTGCCGGCGGGTTCGTACCGAATGCGTACGCGGTATCGCTATTACTGTCTCGCGAAGTGTCCAACAGATTTTATGGGACCGTTCGAATGTCCAATAGCGTCCCAATGTGCTACGTAAGTATATACATGGCAAATAGTGACGTAAAATTTCGCAGTATTCTCCAGGAGTTCGGTAACAGGGGAGGGACATGACTGGAATATCGAGGACTCAGGATAGGGCGCGAAAGAACGCCTTTGATCTTTTTTAATAAAAGCTCATTACACGGTATGCCAGATTCTGGTATATAACTCCTAATGATGCATTATATAGTGCTCTCTAGAGACGCATACAAAGTGTAATAGGTCGGAAGACCGACTTTAATAGAGAACAACAACATACGGTCGTGAATGTCACCTCAGTTATAACTAGATTGAAAGCCACACATCATGAATAAATTCGGTTGTGTTTATGGAACCATGGTATGCGGTCCAAAGTGAGAGGAATTAACGAGACTTTGTTAATAAAGTTCACACTGAGTCATTCCCTCGCTCCCTCTCCCGAGTCCCTTAGCGTTTTTTTCCACTCAATATTCTTCGCGCCGTCCCAACTGACCGATCGCGTGAAACAGACTACCGTAAAAGCTCTATTTAGCCACCCTCCTCTCTATTAAGCCCCCCCCCTTTCGTCAGGCTGATTTAAATGACTGTTCAGCAATTTTCTGGCGTTTCAGTCACCTTGTATCGAAACGTGGTCTTTAATTTCCTGAACTATCGTTGAGTTAGGGTATGAATGACGTTGCATTTGTAAGACGGTCATACATAACCCATTTCTTGTTCTGTTTTAGTTAGTGGTGTAATTGAAAAATTAATGTGAATTTTCTCGAAAAATTATGATTTGAAATAAGCCCCCCCCCCCCCTCTCTATTAAGCTCCCTCTCTAATAGGTCCACTGATAGCGTTTTGCTTGTGGTTTCTCCGTCTATTGTTCTCTGTCATTGTTCTCCGTCACTTCACTTCACCACTTTACTACTTTCACCATGTAAACCTTACATTTACCTAGGTAAAGTTGCCTCGTGTGTAACCACGGCTCGTAATATACCGGCAAAAATTAAGCAACACCAAAGAAGAAGGCGTCCGACCTTGGTTGGGAAGATAGAAGTGGTACTTGTTGACTGATTACTTTGTTTCATAGCGTGCCCGTATAACTGTCAAGAATGCATTTCAAATGACCAAGGGAAGCCCGAGTGTACACAATGTAGGAAGGGTTTCTTCAAACTTCATGATCGCAATGAAAAATTGCAAGATTGTCTTCTGAGTTGTGCCCCACATTACAAGCTGCTCCGGATGCCGACCATGAGTGCGTGGAAGGTAAAAACCCACTTTTATTTCTACTTTAAACGGAAAAAAGAAGGATAAATATTTCACTCTTAACCACGTCAGCAAGTCATCATTAATCATTGTAAAATCACTTTATTTACGATCAATTGAAGTTCTCTTGAACAGCAATCAGACAGAGGTTGCTTTAGTGCACTCCCGCGTGTTCGAATCCTGGAAAGTGTCCTTTATTACCGACCGTGTTCTTGTTTAGAAAATTAAACAATTTACTTACACAGTGCCTTTTACTCCAAAGTGCTTTTTAAAAATATAAACATGTCGGCGAATTTGAGTTCGGAACTGCTGAATAATCCCTATGCCCAATATCCGTAGGATCTTTATCCCTGTCGTACAGGGAAAAATAAAGAGTTGATGCAATCTCGTTCCCAGAGTCCTACGTTACCCTTGTCCAGCGGTGAGCGGCCAACAAGGACCTCTGGGATAAAGCGATCCGCCATGACCCATCCTCGTTCCAGAGCTCCTCGGTTTTTTTGTCTTTGCCCGGAAACGAGTAGCCCTGGAAGCAAGGAAAAAATCGAATTTTTCATTGGCTGATAAAAAAAAAGCGCAACACGAATTAATGAATGGATGTCCGGAATTTTGGACATCCGGTAACGGCTGAGACCAGATCCTCCGTTTCCGCCACCACGTGACCAAAAGAAACAGAGGATCTGGGAACGAGAATGGCCAGACGGATTTTAGGACTTTCGGCTCTACTGCGCATGTGTTCGACCCCGTGTTTCAACTAAACGGACGCCAAGATTCTTGGACTTCCGGTCTTACTGCGCAGTAAGGCGGATCGCTTTATCCCAGAGGTCCTTTTGGCCGCTCCACCGCTGGACAAGGATAACGAGGACTCTGGGAACGAGATTGGAGTTGATGAGAGTTGATGTTTAAAGTATAGTGACCTTCCCAGCTTCGACGTTTTTCCATCGCAATGGTGAAAAGAAAATATTGTATAGAATTGCGCCGGCATCGCTATGAGTAGTTGAAACTTAGTTTATGGTCGTCAAAATAATGTTTAAAAATCCTCTGATATATTTCTTTGTTTAAACAGATCCAGCAAGTGGAAATGATCGCTATGGTGGTTACACTTCATATGTCGGGGCAAGCTACCTGATTGGGCCCGTAGATTTGTTCAGGAGACCTCTTTAGCTTGGTTTGTTTGTTGCCCCATTTCAGACCATGTGACGTTACACTAGAGAATTGTTTCTTTCAAATTGTTTCATATTCACGTGTGTATGAACGCATAATTGTTTAGATACACAAAGGAACAATTCTCTGTAGAACGATCACGTGGTCTGAAATGGGCAATTTACATACGAAGCTAAAGAGGTTTATTCTTCTGCGACGAACATCCGTGTATATTGTCGCGTCAAATGGAGGTTATTATTTATGCATACTTCAGCAATATTATAAGGTAAACAGCTAAGGATAACGAAAACTACAAGAGCTGTATGTTCTTCTTACTGTCATATCAATAAACTTCACTGAGATAAATCCTGTTTGATGTCTGTACTAAGGGCCTATTTACATGGAGAAAGTTGTCCCTGGTAGGAGGGTTTACCCTCACCCCCGAGCCATGTTTTACCGAGCGTTTATATGAAAAGTTGTCCCTGTTGACCGAGCCAAAACGTGGCCCTCTTGGGTTTGCGCATGCTCTGGTAGGCGAGTCAAAAATAGTAGTGTTTATATGGAAAAAATTTGTCTCGCCCCCAGAGTCACCCTACCTTCAAAGCGAGTGACCCTCCACCCAGGGTCACCTGCCTCCTGAGCCAACTTTGCGATTCCTCATGTAAATGCTTCGCTGCCATTGATAAAGAATTGTATGAAAAGTTCTCTCGCCGGGTGGCTCGGTAAAGTCGGCATTGATGGTGACCTTCCTATCAGGGAAATCATTTCCCATATAAACAGGCCCTAAGGTTCTTTTCTAAAGTACAACACTACATTGCACATTCCAAATAAGGTAAAACAAATTGACATCTCAACTCCAGCAACCATGACTGATGAGTTGCCGGTCGGACTAACAGAGCTGGGCAACCGCTTACAATTAAAGATACTGTCAACTACGGTTATATGTAGGCCAGAAAAAAACCTGTCAGAAAAAAAAGGTCCTGGTCAGTCCTTTTCAATATTTTTCTGTTATACATTTTTAAACATTTTTATTGTGTAAGCTACACATGCACCTCGGACTTCTGTCCCTGATTGAACATGCAAATAGCATACTAGTACTTTTACTTGCTTTAGATCGAAGGAGCGAAATTCGAGAATTGGAGAATGTCTAATCTCCCAATCACCATATCTCGGTTGATTTCTAGCTGCCAAAATCCTTCGAACACGAATTGGTGGAACCCTATAGAAAAATACGTTGCTATCTCGAATCAATTACCAGACTGATTTGCTACTCTTAGTTAAGTCGAATAAAGATGGAAAAGACCTTATCTACACATAAAATATCGCGATTTACAATCCAGTTTGAGTCTAAGTCGATAAATATTTTTTTAGTTGAGATTATAAAAAACCCTTTTATTGACAACCGACGATTTTATGAATTAATTAAAAACTTTATTATTGCGGTGATTGTGTCACGAGATATTTGTAACTGAGGGAAAATTTACCCTCTACTAATTGTGGAGATCTAAAATAGAAAATTGGAAATACTTACCAATAAAAATTGTGTCGTCTAAGTTTCACGAGAAACTGAATGATAAAGCACGTCCGATATCCTCATCATCAAAGGTATTTTTAGAAAACCGAAGCAGAACTAAACAAAAGAAACGGGAAGCGGAAAGCCGAAACGACCAAAAGCTGCCAAGCGACGCTAAAGTGAACATTATGTTGAAAACCGCAGGTTTTTCCCGTTTTCCCCCGCTTTTTCTGCGCTTGGCAGCGGTTACGTGTAATTGCTTAGAGTTCTCACGGCTTCGTTCTGTAGTTTCTTGTTGTGAAATGTCCAATGTACATTGCTTTGTTCTTGGTTTACGACACTCAATACATTGTGTTTCCTCAAGTTTAAACACTCAAACATCTGCTGTAACTGTGGTACTGCAAGACATTGCCGCTGCAAAACTGGACATGGCGCAGATATAAATTATAAAATTATTCGCCCGATTACTCAATCATTTGTACTTCACTCCTGATAACCAATTGGATAGCCAGAGAAAGAAACGAATAAATATAGAAACTACTACTAGTAGTTTAATTTAATTTGACTGTGGGAAGAAGGGAGTCTAGTCCGGATCATTATTGTTATTATCATAACTTTGTTTATTATTTTTTATTATAAAAAGCCACAGCACCCTACTTCGGACTCCTGTTTACGAATGAAAAAATCGATGCAATAATAAATGGTCAAAATTATTTACTTTTATTAGATCAAATGAGAGAAATTGGTCAGTTGGGCGGATAATTCCAATCTCCCGATAACATGCCAGCCGATCTCGGGTCAATTTTCTGAATATAATATCTTTTTTCAAAAGTAGATTTTTTTTCCCATATATACGCCAATTTAAATTGAAAGTGGAAACAGACAAAGAAGTAAGAAATTATTTACCCACTTTATAAAATAACTACTTCAGTCTACTACTATGGAACCGATTAGCAAGCTCCAAAAAATTGCCAGACGCTTGTTACCTTGTCTCTGAGTTGAAAAATAAAAAAATTAATAGAGGCGTCCTGTTTTTTCCCCTTTCTAATACGCAAAGGTCCTTATCTTCAGGACTATCTCGATTTACAATTCAATTTTGAATCTGAGTCGGATTTTAAAACTATTTTCCCGTTGAGATTACAAAAACTTTTTATCAGTTGGCGACTGATGTTTATCAAATTAAAAAAGCATTACGTCCTCAAGAAAGAAAGAAACTTCCATATAAACACCATGCAAAGCTTAGTTTCTTGTCTATTTTAGAAAGAAAAAGAAAACAAATAGTCTGTAACACTCAAAAGCTACTAAAAGCAACAGCAAACGAAACATTAAATTTGACACTGGCAATTTTGTAATATGTTACTAATATTGAAAGCAAAAATATCTGAAAAAGGAAAAACTTAGCTGAATTTGTAATCATCAAAAGCACGAGTATCAAATGTTCTCCATTGCATTTCTCAGACAATGAAAATGATGTATGGTAATTGTGGACATGACGATTTCGAAGAATCAGTACCCCAGACAGAAACTCAAGGTTTCAACATTTTACATAAATTATTTTAAACGATTCATGGGCCTGGCGCCGAGAACTCGGCAACGTCTGTTAAACGCAACAAAATCAACTTTGTTGATTACATGACAACCGGGCCAGCTGGTTAGGCCGGGATCCCGGTATCGCGTAGGCTCGATTTCCGCCGATCTCCTCGTGTCCGTTCCTCCCGAGAAGCCTTCGGGGGATGAGCGTGGGCTCATTTTCCCGAACAGCGGCTGGTAATTCAAGCCTAGGTATCGCGATGTCGCAGGATCCCGGCTAAACCGGGCTGAAATTTTCCAGTAATCACGTTCACTCGGCCAGCAATAAATGTCTCTTCCGAAGCACACTATCCGAACAAAAAAATCAATATTTTTTCTTTTCTAAATACTGCTAAATAGGATGTAGAGTTAAAGCAGCCCTGGTCAGATCATCCGACACATTACTCGTGCTGAATCATTTTATTCTAATAAAGCAGCAGTCCTTTGTCCTTTTAATTGCCATCTCAGACTATACATTGGGTATTTGAGGCATAAAACCAGCTAAAACCACAGCTTTTGACCCTTCATATCCGTCGCGATCGTGTTTCTTCGAGACTGGCTTTGGTAAACAAGCCTTTTTTGGAATGAGAGGCCCGGATGCTGAGCTAATTTGCATCTCGGCAAACCGGGCCAGCCCGGCTAACCAGGCTCATGTAATACCGGGCTGAAAGTCATCTCGGCAAGACTGAGCCCCGCCGGCTAAACCGGGCCAGCCCGGCTCATGTAATTAGGCCCTTAGAAAGAGATAAGGTTTCTTTGTATTTTTTTTACGTACCTAACATGGATGAAGAACAACATGAGTGCGGAAGGAAGAATTAGCTAATTCAAAGGATCGGTCCTGTAATCAGTTTTGGCTAAAAAATTCACGCGTCGTTTCTTCAGAGCAGGGGGGGGGGGGGGGGGGGGGGGTGGGGGGAGCTACTTCCCATACATTCTCTTAAATCAAATCCAACTTGCATGCTCTCACAACTTGCAAAGCAATCATCACAACTTTAGCCAGCGGATTCATAATCTGCACGTGCGTAGAAGTTGTGTAAAGCCAAGTAAAGCCAGAAGGAAAGCTATAAAGAAAAACATGGCGGCCGATGAAGGCGATGGAAGTGCGTACTGATGTAATGAATGATTATTGTATTTTTTCACTTTTTGTGATCCTTTAAAAAACCAGATAAACTTCTTCCTCAAGTTTTTTGTTCTGTCCTGGACTTGAACTCGCGAATTCAGCTCCTGGAAAAGTTCGGCCACATTGGACAAATTGAACATGTTGGAAATAATCTCGAAATAGTTTATAGGAACGTTAATTAATTTTTTTTTTTTGCGCGAAAAGAAGCCTTTAAGAAAACACCGACCAAAACGAAATTGATCGCTTTGCAAGTTGTGAGAGCATGGTTTCTCGGTCCCAGGCCCTGTCTCTACCCCCCCCCCCCCCCCCCCCCCCCCCCTGCTTCAGAGTATCATGTAACAGAAGTATTAATTTTTGCGATTGAATAAAAGGCGCGAAATTAAATACCCCCCCCAAAAAGGTTCCGGGAAAATTGAAAACGCGAAATTTAATACCCTCAGTAAACAAAGAAAATTGACACAGTGATATTCGTAAAGAGGTCGTTTGTTTCGGAAAAGTCCATTTATATAATGGATGAATATTGTCACAATTGTGTTCATAATGATTATACATCTCCACATTCTTCTTTAAACCTTTTTATTTTTGTATGTTTTTTACGCACTAACATGGATGAAGAACAAACACGGTACGGAAGGAAGAATTAGATAATTGAAGGGATTGGTCCTGCATCAGTTTTGGCTCAAAATTCACGCGCGTCGCGTCTTTGAGAGTATTATGCAACAGTGAGATGTCACTTATTTTCGCAACTGAATAAAATTCGCGAAATTACATACCACGAATAAAAGGTGCCGGGAAAGTTGAAAACGCAAAATTTAATACCCTTATTTCACAAAGAAAATTGACCCACTGATATTCGCATTTCGGACAAGTCAATTTTTATAAAGGGTAACAATTGTAACAATTCTGTCCGTGATTATGCATCTATACTTAAAACCGGGTTTTAAATATAGATATGTTATGTTACCAGCTTTCTCATTTACCTGCGTGTGATTTTCTAATGTGAAATTAGTTTTGTATTGAAAATCGAAGAAGAACAAACTTGGTACAGAAGGAAGAATTAGCTAATTCAAGTCTAGACTTTTCTCAAAGTCCGTTTTTTCGCGTTTTTGGTGATTTTAAATTCACGCGTCGCTTTCTTCCAAGTATCATGTAACAGAAGCGGAAGCTTGAGGCCGACATATTTTTGCTAGATTCATATGCCTAGAGATTATTCCATGGAAAATGCGGGCGTGTACAAAGCATTTTCCGTGGTGTAATTTATTTATTTTAACGGATACTGAGATTTTGAAAAAGAAAAATTGTTCGACATTTTATCAAATGCGCGCGCCCTTAGGAAACCCATCAGCTGCTATTAAGACGTATTAATAACTGTTTTGTCTTTTAAAATCAAAATCAAATCTTTAATGAACACAACAAAATCAAAATTATATACGTACGTTAGTTACTTTCACAAGTTTTAAGGCAGAAAATCTGACTGAGGCTTACAAGTGCAATGTTATTATACCTCGGTGCGACGATGGCTCGTATCAGATTCTTGTTCTTCCTTTGTGCGGACGCTTAATATAAATTCACTCAAAAGTTCATGATTCAACTCGACAGGAGGAATTTCGGCTATCTCGCTTCGTGTTTCTCCTTTTGTTTGAAGAAACGCTGTCAACAAAGAACGTCTCGTTTTGTTTTCTTTACAGTGTTTTTGTTCTTGTTTTGCAATAAACGACACAATAAGAGCCGTCCAAAGACGCGCAAAACCTTGAAATTGTCTCCGCCATGTCGGCGGTAACCGTGTCCAAATTCGGAATCAACCAATCAGAAGCTCTATCCACTGACCTTATTTCCACCGTAATCAAGTCACTGACGTCATTTGCCCCAAATCAGAACAGTTTGGAAAATAAACAACAAATTCTGCAGATTAGAGCTGGGCATATATGTTCCCAAGCAAATTTTTACGAAATTACATGCAGTTAAACTTAAAACAGAAAAATGTGTACGAAGCGAGTAATTCGAGGGAAATTTACGAACAAAAACTAAGCCAAATGTCGCGCTAAAAACGCGGCAGCTTGTTTCACTAAAAACGGGAAGAACAAAGAGTCAAAATCGAATTGGTTTGTATTTTTGTACAAAACACTGCATTTGCTCGCCATGTTAGCATCTCCGGCAATATGGCGTTGAAAAAAAACTTGAAAGGCTATATTTTTTTTTACCCTCTACTTGTTTTAACCTTTAAGTCAAAAGCAGGAAGAACAACGACGGTTTTACATTAACCGCATTGACAAAGACACCCAATTCATAAACTTCGAAACGGATGTGATCAGCTCTCCATTTAAGAGAAGTTCGTGTCGCGCATTTGCCAGTAAAGGAGTTCAGACAAACCAGTGTTAAGACATTTAAAATTTAAAATGGCGTTGATATTCACAAACAGGTCGTTTTGTTCGGATAAGTCCATTTATATAAACATGAAGGGTAAAAATTGTCACAATCTCCGCATTCTTCCTCTGAATCGTTTTTTTATTTATGGTACAGTAGTCAAAGCTTCTTGTATATGTTAAAATGCAGACTTAACTGATCATTATATTGCTCGTGTGCTGACGTTGATAACGCCGGGATAACCGTACCGTGTTATCATGTGTTGTTAACTTTCCAATTGATCACTTTATTTGTGATCATTCCAGTGACGGACTGTTTTAGGATGCGCTCAAAATTTGGTGGCATTTTCTTGAAAGTTAACACCCTGAGAATCATTTTTCCCCCCGATAAATCAGGTGCAAAATTACTTCTCGCTCTGTCATTGTTTGTGAAATTTAGTACGCGCGATAATTAGCTTGAATAAGGAAAGAGTTTTCTCTCGGAAGTTGGACGAGGCCGATTTATTAATTTTTCATAGATTCATTGGCACCGAATATAGTTAACAGGTTTTATTACAGCAACTTCAAAATCTTACCAGTAGGCGTACGTATTAAAAATTACTGGAACTTTTAGACGAATACGTTATCAAACTGCAAGATATGTACGGTGATAACTTGTGACTCGATTCGCCAACATAAAATTCAGTTCTTGATATAAAACTGAACTTGCAATTGAAAGGTAGCTCATACCCTTAACCGCGTTGTATTGTTTCTAAAAAAGTTCACGCAACCTGCAACCTGCAAAATATACCAGCCCCTTATAATAAATAACTTCTCCGGTTGTTTGGGCAATTTTTGCCACGACACGAAAAACTCCTTTCAAAAGCTAAATCAGACAACCATTATACCGTATATATTTTTGAATGCGGTGCTTTGTCAGTATTGGCATACTGACAAAGCACCGCATTCAAAAGGAACCGGTTTTTTTTTACAAGGCCGGTATAAACTATAGTGTGTTATGTTACTACTTTCTCCTTTACCTGCGTGTGATTTTCTAATGTGAAATTAGTTTTTGTATTGAAAATCGAAGAAGAAAAAAACTTGGTACAGAAGGGAGAATTGGCTAATTCAAGTCCTGCGTCAGTTTTGGCTCAAAATTCACGCGTCGCTTTCTTCCAAGTATCATGTAACAGAAGCGAAAGCTTGAGGCCGACATATTTTTGCTAGATTCATATGCCTAGAGATTACTCCATGGAAAATGCGGTCGTGTACAAAGCATTTTCCGTGGTGTAATTTATTAATTTTAACGGATACTGAGATGTTTGAAAAGAAAATTGCTCGACATTTTATCAAATGCGCGCGCCCTTAGGAAACCCATCAGCTGCTATTAAGACGTATTTTAAAATAACTGTTTTGTCTTTTAAAATCAAAATCAAATCTTTAATGAACACAACAAATCAAAATTATATACGTACGTTAGTTACTTTCACAAGTTTCAAGGCAGAAAACCTGACTGAGGCTTACAAGTGCAATGTTATTATACCTCGGTGCGACGATGGCTCGTATCAGATTCTTGTTCTTCCTTTGTGCGGACGCTTAATATAAAATTCACTCAAAAGTTCATTCAACTCGACAGCGGAATTTCGGCTATCTCGCTTCGTGTTTCTCCTTTTGTTTGAAGAAACGCTGCCAAACAAAGGAAACGTCTCGTTTTGTTTTCTTTACAGTGTTTTTCGTTTTCTTGTTTTGCAATAAACGACACAATAGAGCCGTCCAAAGACGCGCAAACCTTGAAATTAATATATTGTCTCCGCCATATTCGGAATCAACCAATCAGAAGCTCTATCTACTGACCTGATTTCCACCGAAATCAAGTCACTGACGTGGTTTGCCCGAAATCAGAACAGTTTGGAAATAAACAACAAATTCTGCAGATTAGAGCTGGGTATGTTCCCAAGCAAAATGTTACGAAATTACAGTTTAAACTTAAAACAGAAAAATGTGTACGAAGCGAGTAATTCGAGGGAAATTTACGAGAAAAACTAAGCTAAATTTCGCGCTAAAAACGCGGCAGCTGCACTAAGTGCGTTGCGGCTCCTTCTCGCGTTTGTCTCAAAAGATCGACTTCAAAACACTTTTAAAAACGATAACATTCGACGTTTTTTTTCGTCAAATTCGCAGAAGGAGAAAGGAAAGAGAATACTTAAAGGGACACTGTCCTCATTTTTAGTATGATTTTGGGAAGCTCAAAAACACATCTAGATTAAGTTATTGAAATCTGAACAATAGTGGTTTGAATTTGTAGAACAGCACTCTACAAATGACAAGTACCCATTAGGAAGTGAGGATGACTAACGATGGCGCGGATGGAAATGGATTACAAGATGGATTTTTGAAATTAAAATGACAGGCTGTCAGTTTTTCAAAGTTTCAAGATTGGCTCGGATATCTTTGAAATTTTGCACAAATGTTGTTGCAGTATGGAATTTCTTCAAGGAAATTACTTTTTATCATTTAGTTAGAGTTTATTAAGGTATCAGTATACACCAAATTACCATTATGCGTTGGCGCTGTTTTACGGTCGGACGTTTAACAAAAACCCCAATAAAGTATATATTTCCTGAAAACTTAAGAATTGTAGATTACGAAAATGTATTCATTTGAAGTCAAAAAATTAACGTGTTTCGAATAAAGCGCTCAATAGGGACCATTCCGTGCATTTATAACAGTTTTTGAGCAAATACGCCGGGACAGTGGTTAAAGATGATGGAAATTCTGGACCATAATCAGTTCATTTTCGGTTTATTTTTCAAACCATAAACAATCACATACTCGTTTGGTCTGGCCATTGGTATTTCCATTCAGTCTTGCGTTGGATAGCCAAATGATTAAAACTTGCGTCTACTTACGTGAGTTTTGATCTCGATCAAAGTGAATGCAAGTTCATCGAAAATCAACCTAAGGGCGCGCAAGTCCTGGCCAGATGGAGTCGAGATCGAATTCGTTTTCATTCAGTTGCATTTGCACCTCCGACAATATGGTTGTGAAAAAAAAATTGAAAGGCTCTATTTGATTTGACGGTCTACTTGTTTTACTGTTAAGTAAAGAAAAAAAAAACAGGAAGAATTACAGAAATTGAATTGTTTTTTTATTTTTTATTTTTTGTACAAACACTGCATTTTCTCGCCGTGTTTGCACCTTTGACAATATATGGTGGTGAAAAAAAAAAGCTTGAAAGGTTCTCTTTGTTTTTGACCTTTTACTTCTTGTTTCACTAAAAACAGGAAGAAAAAATATCAAAATCGAATTGGTTTGTATTTTTGTACAAACACTGCCTTTGCTCGCCATGTTAGCATCTCCGGCAATATGGCGTTGAAAAACAAAAAAAACTTGAAAGACTCTATTTGTATTGACCCTTTACTTGTTTTTACCCCTTTAAGTCAAAAGCAGGAAGAGCAACGACGGTTTTACATTAACCGCATTGAAACCAAAGACACCCAATTCATAAACTTCGAAACGGGATGTGATCAGCACTCCATTTAAGAGAAGTTCGTGTCGCGCATTTGCCAGTAAAGCAGTTCAGACAAACCAGTGTTAAGACATTCAAGATAGACATCGTGATCAAGGTATTTCACCGCATCCGAACATGGAAGGAAGAGCTTTCATTCTCTCCTTTTCATTTGTGCCACAGTCTTTGCAAGCAGACGAGCAGCAGCTATGGAGGCCGGCGACAGAATTTCCAGAAGGAGCGGTAAGATACATCAATATACATCAGCTCGCTTTAAAAATATATCTTATTTAGGGAATAACTATTCAAGTTAATTTTCTTACCTGATTTACCTTATTTTCGTGTTTGTAATCCTCAGTCCATAATTTTATTCTTACCTGATGCATTATTAGTATTTTTTAGCTATTTTTACGCAATATATCAAACACGAGAGTACATCTGATTTCCAAACACCGAGAAGAGAGTGAAAAATGAGAATGTGTAGCGGAGTATTTTGAGGAAATTAGAAGTGCTTGGAAATCAGATGATAAACTCCTTGAGTGTTTGATGATATATCTTTTCAATCGAAACAAAAACTAATGAGGAAAACCGTCGGAGAAAGAAATCGTAAAAATCTATGCTTATTATAAAGACTAGGTATCCAAACATCCATCACGGGTTAATATACCTTGATGAATTAATGAGTTTGAGAAATATATGTAGAATAATACGTAAGTGCGCGAAGAATATCAAACTTCTCTTCCAGTGTTTCGACTCGATATCGAGAAGATAAAGTTTATATCTCCAAGCAAACATGTATTATTCTGTTAATAACAGAGGGCAAAATAGAAGCTAAGATTCCCAAAGATCCTTGAACTTTTGATTTTGTTTTTTTCAAAAACCATATGGAATCTAATACGCAGTCTAATACGCAGTCTAATATTTAACGAGAGAAGGCGCGGCCGAGTGGAGCGCAAGGCCCAGCATCCCCCAGTCCCCAAGACGCTCGCATATAAAAGAGACTGAAAGACGGCTGGGGACGAGTCAGAGCACACGGGGCCTCTCGTATCAAGTTAGAAATCAATTAATTATTATTCTCGTGTTCCCAGCCATGTTATTAATTATAAAGCTCTAGGAAAATGGCCATCATATCAACGGAGGCGAGCGTACGTTTTTATTTCTGTCTTTCGATGTCTAGTTTGAGCACCCTGTGTGTCCTGGTGGTCAAAGCAAATCAATCGAAGACGCTACGGAATGTTAGCTCGATTGAACCCTATTCAGACCGGGATTTTTTATATTCCAGACCGGGGATGGGGGAGGGAAAGCCTCACCCCCACCCCCCCTCCCCCCCCCCCCCCTCCCCATAGCTTCGGTGCATGATGAAAGTTCGGGAGGGTATATAAAACTGACATCAAATAACGAAAATGAATTACTTGGATTTTGAACGGCCGTCCTCGCCCAGCTTATGACAAAAACAAAGTCTGAACATCTCGTCAGAGAAAGAGCTGATTATTGACGCCGTTATGTAGTTAAATTAATTTGTAAAAACATTCCGGTACAGTAAGTGAACGATTGCTCCTTTTGATAGGTAATAAATGCCTGGAAATAATAAGGTAATAAAAAGAAAGTCCTCTAAAATGAAACTTGGAGGATAATAAACTGACATCAATAACAAAATGAAAAAAACAAACTCTGAACATCTTTTCAGAGAAAGAGTTGATTATTGACGCCGTTATATAGTTAAATTAATTTGTAAAAACATTCCGGTACAGTAAGTGAACGATTCTTCTTTTGATAGGTAAAAAGGAGGATGCCGTGGACACTGGCTGTATCCATTGCCGGGCGGGTTCGTACAGAATGCGTACGCGGTATCGCTATGACTGTCTCGCGAAGTGTCCAACAGGAAATTATGGGACCGTTCAAAGCATCAATAACGTCCCAATGTGTCTACGTAAGTATATACATGGCAAACGCACCGAAAATGGTGACGTAAAGTATTTTTCCCCAGGCGTTTCGGTCGTAAGTGGAGAGGGACGTGACTGGAATATCGAGGGACTCAGGAGAGGGTGCGAAAGAACGCCTTTGATCTTTTTTTAAAAGCTCATCCCACGGTTTACCAGATTCTGGTATATAACCTCCTAATGATGCATTATATAGTGCTCTCTAGAGCCGTATATACATACAAAGTGTAATAGGTCGGGAAGACCGACTTTAAAAGAGAACAACAAACATACGGTCGTGAATGTGACATCAGTTATAACTAGATTGAAAGCCACACATCATGAATACATTCGGTTGTGTTATGGGACCATGGTATGCGGTCCAAAGTGAGAGGAATTAATGAGACTTTGTTAATAAAGTTCACACTGAGTCATTCCCCTCTCGCTCCCTCTCCCGAGTCCCTTAGCGTTTTTTTCCACTCAATATTCTTCGCGCCGCTCCCCACTGACCGAGCGCCTGAAACAGACTACGGTAAAAGCTCTATTTAGCCCCCTCTCTATTTAAGCCCCCCCCCCCCCCCCCCCTCCCCATTACAACTCCCCCCTTCCGTCAGGCTGATGTAAATGACTTTTTCAGCAATATTTTCTGGCGTTTCAGTCACTTTGTATCGAAACGTGGTCTTTAATTTCCAGAACTATCGTCGAGTTGGGTATGAAATTATGACGTTGCATTTGTAAAACGGCGATACATAACCCATTTTTTGTTCTGTTTTAGTTAGTGGATGTAATTGAAATATTAATGTGAATTTTCTCGAAAAGTTATGATTTGAATTAAGCCCTCCCCTCTCTAATAAGCCCCACCCCCCCCCACTCCTTGATGCCTAAAATTAAATAAGTCTTCCGGGATCTTAATAGAGCTTTTACGGTATTTATTACATGTAGGATGGTGCATTTATTCACTCTTTATATTAGCCGTGGTTACACCACCCTGGGTAAACATGATTTGCCCAGTATAATTTTCACTTGCTAATATAGTTGGGGTTTTAATTTTACCTGGGTAGTTACGGTTACCCTTACCAAGATATTCAAGGGGGTAAACTTCCGGCTGAGTGACATTTTCGGAGAAAACACGGGAGATGTTTGTGCTTTGCTCCCTCATTTTTTTTACTGTTTTTTCTTTATCAACCGAATAAGAAGACATAAATCGTTGTTTTTCCCTACCTAAAAGCGTAATTTTCGGCGTATGCGTAGAGCAACCTTAGCTTTTTCATCGGTGTAAATGTCATTTTGAACTTTTTGAGTTCAGTAGACGCTATAGACGTCAGTACACAGTTGTTCTCCCCATGCATAATACGGTGAATTTGGTCATTTTACGTTGTTGTTTTGCAAAGGACGGCGAAGAAATGTACTTGGTTTACTTGGGGGAAAACTGAACGACCCTTCAATCCGCATAGCGTTTTGCTTGTGGTTTTTTTTCTATTGTTCTCTGTCATTGTTCTCCGTCAGTTCACTTCACTTCACCACTTTACTACTTTCCCCATGTAAACCTTACATTTACCTAGGTAAAGTTGCCTCGTGTAACCACGGCTCGTAATATACCGGCAAAAATTAAGCAACACCAAAGAAGAAGGCGTCCGGCCTTGGTTGAGAAGATAGAAGTTGTACTTGTTGACTGATTACTTACTTTGTTTCATAGTGTGCCCGTATAACTGTCAAGAATGCATTTCAAATGACCGGGGAAGCCCGAGTGTACACAATGTAGGAAGGGTTTCTTCAAACTTCATGATCGCAATGAAAAATTGCAAGATTGTCTTCTGAGTTGTGCCCCACCATACAAGCTGTCTCCAGATGACGACCATGAGTGCGTGGAAGGTAAAAAACCCACTTTTATTTCTACTTTAAACGGAAAAAAGAAGGATAAATATTTCACTCTTAACCACGTCAGTAAGTCATCATTAATATTGTAAAAACACTTTATTTACGATCAATTGAAGTTCTCTTGAACAGCAAATCAGACAGAGGTTGCTTTAGTGCACTCCCGCGTGTTCGAATCCTGGAAAGTGTCCTTTATTACCGACCGTGTTACGTTCTTGTTTAGAAAATTAAACAATTTACTTATACACAGTGCCTTTTTCTCCAAAGTGCTTTTAAAAATATAAACATGTCGGCGAATTTTGGTTCGGAACTGCTGAATAATCCCTATGCCCAATATCCGTAGGATCTTTATCCCTGTTGTACAGGGAAAATAAGAGTCGATGCAATCTCGTTCCCAGAGTCCTCGTTAACCCTTGTCCAGCGGTGGAGCGGCCAACAAGGACCTCTGGGATAAAGCGATCCGCCATGACCCATCCTCGTACCCAGAGCTCCTCGTTTTTTTTCTTTGCCCCGGAAACGAGTAGCCCTGGTCGCAAGGAAAAAATCGAATTTTTTCATTGGGCTGATAAAAATGAATGCGCATGCAACACGAATTAATGAATGGATGTCCGGAATTTTCGGACATCCGGTAACGGCTGAGACCAGAGCCTCCGTTTCGCCAACCACGTCACCAAAAGAAACAGAGGATCTGGGAACGAGAATGGCCATGACCGGATTCTAGGACTTCCGGCTCTACTGCGCATGTGTTCGACCCCATGTTTCAACTAACGGACGCCAACATTCTTGGACTTCCGGTCTTACTGCGCAAGTAAGGCGGATCGCTTTATCCCAGAGGTCCTTGTTGGCCGCTCAACCGCTGGACAAGGATAACGAGGACTCTGGGAAACGAGATTGGAGTTGATGTTTAAAGTATAGTGACCTTCCCAGCTTCGACGTTTTTCCATCGCAATGGTGAAAAGAAAATAATTGTATAGAATTGCGCCGAGCATCGCAATGAGTAGTTGAACTTAGTTTATGGTCGTCAAAATAATGTTTAAAAAATCCTCTGATATATTTCTTTGTTTAACAGATCCAGCAAATGGAAATGATCGCTATGGTTACACTTCATCTGTCGGGGCGAGCTACTCCTTGGGCCGTAGATTTGTTCAAGGGACGTCCACTTTTTTAGCTTGGTTTGTTTGTTGCCCCATTTCAGACCATGTGACGTTACACTAGAGAATTGTTTCTTTCAAATTGTTTCATATTCACGTGTGTATGAACGCATAATTGTTTAGATACACAAAGGAACAATTCTCTGTAGAACGATCACGTGGTCTGAAATGGGCAATTTACATACGAAGCTAAAGAGGTTTATTCGTCTGCGGACGAATATCCGTGTATATTGTCGCGTTAAATGGAGGTTATTATTTATGCAAGTGCTGTATGTTCTTCTTACTGTCATATCAATAAACTTCACTGAGATAAATCCTGTTTGATGTCTGTACTAAGGGCCTATTTACATGGAGAAAAGTTGTACATGTCCCCGGTAGGAGGGTTACCCTCACCCCCGAGCCATGTTTACCGAGCGTTTATATGAAGTTGTCCCTGTTGACCGAGCCAAAACGTGGCCCTCTTGGGTTCGCGCATGCTCTATATGTCCCGACTTGTCCCTGGTAGGTGAGTCAAAAACAGTAGTGTTTATATGGAAAAAAATTGTCTCTACCCAGAGTCACCTTACCTTTAAAGCGAGTGACCCTCCACCCAGGGTCACCTGCCTCCTGAGCCAACTTTGCGCCGATTTTCTCGTGTAAACGCTTCGCTGCTATTGATAAATAATTGTATGAAAAGTTCTCTCGCCCGGGGTGGCTCGGTAATCGTTATGGAGGGTAACCCTCCTATCAGGGAAATCATTTCTCCATATAAACAGGCCTAAGGTTCTTTTCTAAAATACAACACTACCTTGTACATTCCAAATAAGGTAAAACAAATTGACATCTCAACTCCAGCAACCATCACTGATGAGTTGTTAGTCGGGACTAACAGAGCTGGGCAACCGCTTACAATTAAAGATACTGTCAACTACGGTTATATGTAGGCCAGAAAAAAACCTGTCAGCAAAAACAAGTTAAGTTCTTTTCATTATTTTTCTGTTATAAAATTTTTAAACAGTTTTATTTTTTAAGCTACACATGAACCTCGGACTTCTGTCCCTGATTGAACATGCAAAATAGCATACTTTTACCGGCCAAATAGCATACTTTTACTGATCGAAGGAGCGAAATTCGTCAGTTGGAGAATTTCTAATCTCCCAATCACCATATCTCGGTTGATCAGTTCTAGATGCCAAAATACTTCGAAAACAAATTAAAGTGGTGGAACCCCTATAGAAAAAAAATACGATTGCTATCTCGAATCAATTGTCAGAAATTAAGTTCATGTGAGGTACGGCGTCTGAATCAATTCAGAACGGCTGAATGAATTCGGATCGGCTCAGCCGTTCTTCCCGCCTGGCTCAGGCCGGGAATAACGGCTGTGGACCGGCTTTGATTCAGACGCCGAACTTCACATGAGCCGAAACAAATGCATGAATTATTATAATGTATTTTTCAATATAACAGCAATTTTTCCCTATTAAATTGAGTTCGGCTGAATTAAGCTCGGCGTCTGAATCAATTCAGTCGGTGTAAATTAATTTCGGTCGGCCTAAATTCGAATTCGATTCGGCTCATGTAAAGTACGGCGTCTGAACTGGGCCTTAGTTAAGTCGAATAAAGATGGAAAATGCCTTATCTACACACAAAATATCGCGATTTACAATTCAATTTGAGTCTATGTTTTTTTCTTTGAGATTATATAACGAACCTTTTTATTGGCACCGTTGATTTTATAAGGATTTGTGCTCAGTTCACGAGAATGAAATGATAAGCAGGCCCAAAAGCCCCACTATCAAAAGGTTTTTTTCTTCTCCCGGGCCCCCCGGGGGTATTCTGAACCGTGCAGAGCTATACAAAAGAAACGGAAACTGAGGGGAAAGTCGAAACGATCAAGAGCTAAGTGACACTAAATTAAAGTGACAATTTTGTTGAAAACCGCATATAACCGTATGGAAACAAAAATAATGCGAGTGAATTTATATCAGAATAATGCGTGGTTTCTCAGAAAGGGTAGCGAGTTAGGAATATTCAAGACGGAACATTAATTTCGAAGCAATCTACGGCTCAACCTTTCGATAATTCAGATACCTTTCTGTAGTTGCATGGAAGACAACTAAACACGGTACGGAAGGAAGAATTCGCTAATTCAAGGGACTGGGTTTGTAGTTTGGCTCCAATTGTGTTTATCCGTAACTACGAGTCGCTTCCTCTGCGTATCATATAACAGCTGTAGCCGGGATGTTGTACATTGTCAAATATCCAAGTACCGGATGGCACGTCAGAAATTACTAGAATAAACCCTTTAGACAAGGTCTTTCTTAAACTACAAGATTTTTAACCTTTAGTTATACAGTTTTTCTGTATGCATTTGTAATGCCAGTGGCGTTATCATGGACCATCACAGGTCGCCTTGTATACCCATAGCAAACACGAGAACGGTCAATTAAATCAATACCAAGTAATAATATTGTAATAATAAATTATATATTCTTCCAGTTCAAATGCAATAACCTTTATTTTCGTCAGATAAGAGCATTTTAACTTAATTGTCAAACTAAGTGACACTGATAAGAACTGATGGTTTTATATTCGCGATCATGGTAAGTGTCTCTAATTTATTTTGACTCTTCACCTGTTTGCTTTGACGTCAAAACTCAGGAAGAATAAAAATCAGAATACGTGACAGTAGATTGATCTATTGACTACACGATAAGGTAAAATATACTTCATTCGAAAATCTCGAATGCCATTGTTTTCCCGAAATCTATAAAATCGTGTTCGTCCAAGTGAATTTCGTGTTCAGGAATCTTGATTTCCTGAAAGATTATTTCCCATGGCTCCGATTTTAATTAACCGCATTAATACCCAATTCTGAGTACCTTTGACACAGGGATGTGATAAGCACGTAACAGGGTATTTCGTGATAACACTTTTATTTAAGAGTCTTGCGCGCGGTGTATTTCAGTGTCAGTACTACTGATGAAGGAAACTGAAGATACATCTTGTTAAGAAATAACTGCTTTTCAAGAAAGACATCGTATTCGTATTTCACTGCATCAACATGGAAGGAAGAGCTTTCATTCTCCTTGTCATTTGGGCCACGTGTTTGCAAGCAGACGAGCAGCAGCTATGGAGGTCGGCGCGGACAGAGATTCCAGAAAGACATATCTCCCGAGCTTGCCCTTGAGCGGCAAAGGTAAAAATACTTTCTTAATCTTCTTTATTGAATTAATCCAGTCTGGCGATTTAGATCCAAGTGCCGTGGTTAGCCGTGGAAACAGTCGCTTTTCTATCAATTTCGTTCCTGATTCCTCGGCAAGAAATTGTGTATTAGCTAGTAAAGGATTTTCATTTTTCGGACCACCAAAATTTTTTATCTCATTTTGGCTGTTTGGTAATTCGTGCCTGTTTCTGTTCACTTACTCTCGTTATTTGCTCCACATCCCACGTACAATATTTCTTATGTGGGTTTCAGCCCAATTTGGAAAAAACATTTTACACAACCAAAAGGCTGTAAAATTCATTAGTGTTTATTTAATTTCTTCAAATAGCCTTGCTAATTCTTCTTGTATCAGTAAGGTACTCAATCTACCATCACTGTATATCGAGTAGTTAAAATGTATTTTCCCCCTTCTCAATCAAGTTACATGTAATCGTTTAACAAAAATGCGCATAAAAAGATGTGATCCTGCCTTAAAACTATCTGTCTGACGTTCTTGGAACACTACCTTATTTCTCTAATCTTATCGTATAACACTAAAATTGCTGTTCTTTGAATAAATTATCAAAAATACAGAGAAAAATACCTGACGTTTACATTGCTTTAGTTGCACTGTACACTGTATTGTTTATATTTTAGTTTGCAGTGGGAGTAATCCACATTGTGCAACGTGCCTTGACCATAGAACATGTCAGAGATGCCAGGAAAGTTTCCTTTTGCTTGAAAGTTATTGGGGTGCTCACTGTGTGGCTAGCTGTCCTGGCAATTTCACCGAAATAGAAACAAACGATAATGGTTTAGTGTGCAGAAGCAGTAAAGGTATATAAAAATTATATATATATATCTATATCTATCTAGCGAACCTGCCGATATGTAGTGCATGAAGACATGGCAGTTATAAAGTGGTCAGCAATTTCATGCAAATAATAATTCAATGATTTTAAAGGTATTTTGCAGAGAAGGGGTTGTACAGAAAAAAAAATTCAATCTGAAATTCTGAATCAAATTAAAATATATTGGTCAAAAGAAGAGGAAATTGTGCATCTGAATTTTGTTTTCTAAAACGGCCAGTTGAGGCAATGTTCATAGTGTTGATTGAAATCCAATTCTGTATCTATTCCTTGCAAACAGGATGTAGTAGGATACCTAAATGTTCTCAATGCGAGGAGACGTTTGACGACATTTGCGACAAATGCGACGACGGGTTCCTCCTCTTGCAGCGAGAGACCGGTGCAGAGATTCAATGTGTGGCGTCGTGTCCCGCGGGATTCGTGAAACACGGGACAAGATGCCGAGCAGGTGAGATATACCATTTTAACGATTCTTGTCAATATAAAACTAATACCAAGAAGTAATCACAAAGTCGCTATCAATGCGCCAGGGATCACAAATAGTGCGAAATGAAAATCACATTGGGGTCAAACCAAAAATTACCGAGACTCGAGACCAACGTGCAAAGTGCAAAGTGATATCTTAATAAATCATTCGTTTTCCTCTAGTCCGCTTACTTGCAAAGCTCAGTGAAAAACTGTCGTGACAACATATTAATTCTAACTATCTTGAAATAGCTGATTTTGTTGAAATATGAAGTTAATATCTCCTTGGAGGTATTCAGTTTATTTAACTTTTCGTGACCTGATTCTCTGTTGTGAAGATATACTGTATTTTGTGACCCAATACCGTCGCACTCATCCTCATCATATCAAATGAAACGTAAGGGTTCGTCGAGGCTCCTACAAGCGCGCTCCCCAGTCCTGAGATCACCCAGTAGCTCTTTATTAATTTTTCTCTCACAATTACAGACATGTGTGAAGATTTCTTCTGCTCACGTTGCAAAGGAGGCTGGGTTCTGCAATACAAAGGAGGAACCAAGTGTCTCTCAAATTGTCCATCCGGGTTCTATACAAGAGAAGATGTATTCAGCGGTCAATCGTACTGTGATAGTGAGTAATAAATTGTTCCCATTTGGACCCACTTGTCTCAGTAATGTTTAGTAGACAATTTAAGTCATATTTAAAAAATAATAACAATAACAACAATAACAATAATTTATTTAAAGTCGTTACACAGGGAGTAGTTGCCCATTTACCCGAGCTCTTGATAACTGAGTGCTCGACAACCGAAAATACCAAGAGAATATATTCTCTTGAAAATACAAATTAAATTAATAATCTTTGATATGTAATAATATTTGATATGTAAACGAGTACAGGCGAGAGGCGCAGGCTCCTAATGGTTAGGGAGTTTAGTTAGGAATCGAGATGTCCGCATCCGGTTCCGCATGTATTTTTTTATACGAGTCCTGGCGGGAGTCCAGTTTTGTTGTGTTCTCCGTTGGGCAAGACCCTTTACTTTCAGAGTGCCTCTCTCCACCCAGGAGTAAATGGGTACCGGCGAATTGTTGAGGCAAACCTGCAATGGGCTAGCCTCCCATCCAGAGGAAGTAGCAAGTCTACTAGACACTTTATGCTACACTTCTCGGCACAAAACAACGGATACATTCTCTCCTATACTATAAGATTATTTTTCATGAAAATTGAATAATTATAATTAATTAATAAATAAAGATAACAACAAATAACAAACATTTTTTTTTCAGTGTGCCGAGCAAATTGCACGAGCTGTCAAGACTCGTACAACTGTGATGTGTGTGAAGACAACTTCTTTCTTTTCAATGGCGTTTTCTCCAAGTGCGTACAGCACTGTCCCGTTGGATATCTTGCCGACAATAGCCAGTCCTCAGGAAATGTTTGTAAGATAGGTACGTTGATTTACTTTTTCGTTTCTTGGATTCATATTCACTCGAAAATGTAATCGAAGATACCAATCAATCAATCATCAATCAATCAATCAATCAATCAATCATCAATCAATCAATCAGTCAGTCAGTCAGTCAGTCAGTCAGTCAGTCAATCAATCAATCAATCAATCAATCAAATCAATCAATCAATCAATCAATCAAATCAATCAATCAATTAATCAATCAATCAATCAAACAACAAGCAAACGCAGGCTGAAAACAATTTATGAGCATCTCGTCAGAGAAATAGCTGATTATGTACGCTGTTATTATTAGTTAAACAACATCTATTTACAGTAAGCGAACGATTCCTCTTTATATAGATAAACATGGGTGTCTGGTCGAAAGTTGCTCCCGGTGCCAGGAGGGTTGGTACCGAATTCGTATCAGGAAGACCTATCACTGTCGTCAGGAGTGCCCAACAGGACATTTTGGGATTGAACGAGCAGGGAAACCAAACCTTTGTGGCCGTAAGTATATATATGCATGGCGATCAAGAAAAGGGGAGATTGAGGAAAACTAGGTCTGATCAGTTTTATTTATTAATCATTACTCAGTAAATCTTGATGTTCCAGTGACAATGACTGAATTTCTTCTTATTCGCCACTTTAGAAACGGCGAGAAGCAATCTGGGACGAGTCGTATCTCGTAGTCGCTTGTGAGACGATTACTGGGGACAAAATGGCGGCCAGCTTGAAAACACGTCCCCAGTAACGGTCCCACAAGCGACTGCGAGATGCGACTCGCCCCAGATTGCTTCTCGTTTCTAAAGTGACGAAGAAGCATGTGTGTCTATTCAGAGTTTATGAGATACCTCCCTTGCGAGGTAAGATAGAAGCTGTTTATTGATACACGGTGTTTCATGTTCAGGGTGCCCGTATAACTGCCAAGAATGCTTAAATCACCGCGATTGTCAACAGTGTAAGACAGGTCTCTACAAACTCGTGCGCGATGGAACATTGTATTGTGTTTGGCATTGCCCTCAAGGTTACCTGCCCCAGGTAGACGACAAGGAACAAAAATCATGCGTGAAAGGTAACAAAGCCACTATTCATTTGTCTTTAACTCAAAGGCAGAAGAGAAAGTCTGTCGAATTTTTAAGCTAGATGTTTTACTATTTATAATAGTCACGCGTCAGCTTGCTATGATTGTGAATCCCGGAGCCGAGGAACCGCCCATAAAAAGTGACGGGGTGATTGTCTAAAAATTTTATGGAACCCTTTTATGAGTTCCAAACATTAATAATGTACCTGAATCTTGCTTTCTGGGTGTAGCCATAAGAGGTACCAATTTTCTGAAAACAAAACTAGTTCCTATCCTAGCTCCTATCCGAGAATAAATAAATGAAGTGAAGTACTTGAACTTAGGCTATTGTCATACTCTATCGTCTGATATATGTCTTTGTTTAATTTTCAGCAACTGGTGATCTTCTTGGACGCTTATAAGAGAAATTAAAAGGTTCCGTATGTGGAAATCACTTTCTTCCGTAATTTAAACAAGGCCGTTTCGTCGAGCCGGTTCCTTCTTTGCCGTTTCGTTTCGTTAAGTATTTTCGTTTCGTTACGAGTTTACCTGGATATTTAACTTAAAGTATGTAAATGTTCATGATATGTTATACTACACAAAGGAAACATAATTGTCACATATACGGAGACCCAAGGAAACATAAACGGGACGAGAGAAAAGCGGGCAAAAATCAGCGCGGACGAAAGTAAGTGTTACTCTTGTTCGCTCTGATTTCGCACGTACGTCGTACCGATTATCTTCTTGGGCCCCGTGGAAGGCAAAATTATAAGGATGTATACTTCAGTATTATTATAAAGCACACAGCTTTGAGGACACGGATAATTACAAATACTGTATGTTCTTCTTACTGTCATATTAATAAACTTCATGGCTGAGACAAATCCTGTTTGGATGTCATGAACTATAGGTTCTAAGCTAAGAATATTGTAACTGTATACACATGAAAGGTCTGTACTCTCTGGGCTAGTTTTAGACTGAGGTAATATAAGAGACAAGGAAACGTTGTCTTACACTCGCTGTGAACGGTTCTATTTCAATAGTTTATTTGCTGAGTAGTATGATCTACCTTAGTCGGTGCTCAGTTCTAATCAGAAACCAGCTGAATTGCAAATAATTAAAACTAGTGCAAGAAAAAAGAAAAAACGTGGCTTGGAAATGGTTATGAAGCCCGGTAAAACATATTAAAGATGCCAAGATTTATGATCATTTATGTCGGAAGGTCCAACAATCTTTTGTTTGCGCTCGCAAATTATGGTTGAAATCTTAACCGAACTGACGTTTCTAGTTGCTTGTGCAATTCAACTCAAAAGCATATTGTCCTTTGTGCAAGATCAAGAGAAATATAAAATGCCAAAAAAGCGAACCAAAACAGGGCACAAATAATTTTGCAGGGCTTTAGAACCATTTTGATCATATCACAGAGAAAAACAACAACACGTCAAAAATTCAATATTTTTCGTTGAAAGGTCTGTAAGTACATGTTTGTTCTTTTTCGCTTCTTTGCGAATCAAATTACGATAAGTTCACAAACTGAATACATGTCAATGATCGCATCAAAGCGTACTCCTTTGTGAGAATTTGCCAGGTGCACGCATCAAATAGCATTTTGCTCCTGAATATAAAAAGACAAGTAAAACACAAGGAAACTTCCGCTGCGGCAAACATCAAACGACTCGTTAATATCTTATTTTCAACCTACAATAGTCTTATTTAATTAACTGGAGAAAAAATATAATTTGTTTAGCAATAGCATTTTTATTTTAAAATTTGATCCTGTTATCTTGGTTTTCCTTTTTATCTTAAAATTAAAATGTTAAAACTTTTTTTTTCATTCATACTATATTTTAACCTAAAGACACCATCGCAAACGACGAGAAGAACATTTTTATTTTATTTGCTAGGTTTTTTACTTTTATCCGGGGATTTTTATACTAAACCGGACAAAAATTAATTATGAATTATGACCAAGTTGGACATAAAACCCGCGTTAAATTTAGTGGCCGCATGCAGTACGTGCACCAAATCTAAACTGACTCGTTGATTCATAAGATTTGGTGTGTATGTAAGTCAAAGTTACGTGGACTGATTTGAAGCGGGCTTAAAAATGAGCGAGTGGTATTATTTTGTTTGCAGTTACTCGGTTGTACAAGGTAATAAAGAAAAACGTAGCCTACTGGACGCCAAAAACCTGCACGTATGGACATGCATTTATGGAAATTTAACCGCTTAGTCGTTAAAAAGCTTCGTCAATAGGAACTTCCTCCTTTCCTTTCCTTTGTCTAATGAACAAACTAAATTATATAACAATGAATTTTTCATTGTGAGAATTATATAAAGGTGTAAAGTTGAATCGGATAAGGAACAAATATATTATTTATTACTGAAATATTTTTCATATGCAAATTATTTTCCCATGCAATTGCAAATTGAAACACTTAACTTAAGGCTGACTTCAAAAGCTGAAAATCTGTCCAATATCACTGGCGACTGCGCCATGAATTGCAGTTAGGTATAGCATACTCTGGAAAATTATCATGTTCTCATTTCTACTTCCGTCTAACTGAGGAAAACTGTTTGCATGATTTATCCCAACTATATATACGTGTATATTGGCACACTGCAAGTCTTGACCGGGGATCGAATTCCGCCTAAAAAAAAAACAATCATAGAACGTAAAGCAGCTGCCGGAACAGAATATTGTCAGAATAGTGCAATTTTAAATTGGGGATCGATTTTAGGGGTGATTTGCACTTTTCTTTCTCAATCAGATACTATAAAAAAAATGTTTACGTTAGTATGGCCTATCAAGGTCAATGCCATCCCTAAAAAACATGACGCGTAGCATCTCTAACATAAGATTGATTTTCCATGAGTTGGATCATTATCGAGATCACTTGAAACCTTTCCGTTTTATTTTCTTTCATAACACTGGGAGTTGGTCCAGTATCAATTGATTAAATACGAACGAGTTTTGTGGACAAACGGCGCTAGATAAGGAAATATTGCTTTTATTGTTTTCAGTTTAACTGACGTAAGTCGCAAACAAATTCGCCCTTTGTCGCTACGCATTAGATCCTCTGGCAGTAATTCAACCCCGGATATTCTGTCCAATCAGAACGCATTAAATATTGAGAACGAAATAGAAAAATAAACTTAATTTCAGTTTCCGACATACTGTTGATTCAGAATGCGGCATTTTTTTTTAATTTCAAAATCTTAAATGATGTCTATCAGCCGAACACTGAGTCATAAACACTCGGTCTTCTTACATCTAGGATCGACTACTACAGTTTATATGAAGTAAATGGTTATAAAGATCACGAGAGAGAAACCCGATTTTCGCGATTTACACTGACCTCGAACCCGCAGGACGCAGTTGAGGGGTAACTTTGTACATTGTCTAACTAAAAGCACTCTCTGCTTTTTTACTCGTTCTATTGTTGCTGAACTTCCATTCGTCGACAAACGGTCCATAAAAGTACATTTACGAGAACTCAGGTCCCTTCACCGGAACAAGAGAACTGAGGACATCTTGAACTGAGTCGGAGGCAAAGCAGCGAGAAGCTATAATATCACTCTTAAACAACTTCTGACCGAATTATTCGAAAGCGACACAGCTGACAGGTGTGTTTCTTTTTGGGGAAAGTGGGCGTTATTTAAAATAGCAAAATACGATTCTTTTAACTCATAGGAAACAAAGAAGATAACATGTCAAATATTACAGCTAACTATTCACGAAGTCCCGTTCATTTTTTGCTTGAGCCGATCGACACTTGGTATTGGGTCATCAGAGGAATCATCGCCATTTTAGCGACGGCAGGAAATGGACTCGTCATCTACTTCATCGTTTTCAAGCGGCGCCTGCGTGTCACCAACAACTGGTTTGTGTTATCCTTGGCAATTGCGGACTTTTGCATCGGTTTGTTCACACCAGCAAGCGGACTCGCTTGTACTTTTCAGTTTCGGTGCGACTGGCGGATGCAAATAACATTTTACAACTTTCTGCTTTTGGCCTCCACGTTAAACTTGTGGGCGATGGCAATAGACAGATATATCGGGATTGTACATTCTTTACGTTATACGTCACTCATGACAACCACGCGAGCCATTTCAATGGCAGCCATGTCTTGGGGAATGTCATTTCTCGTTGCGTTTGTGCGCCTATTTTGGTTGTATGACATACAGCTTAGAAAAACAATCGATAAATACTATCGTGTGATGATCGATCTTTTATTAGGTGTTTTCTCGTGTGTTGTATTGTTGTTCATTTATCTCCGCATTTTGTTAATTTCTCGAAAACTTGCCAGGCAAATCGCTACGCAAGTAAAAGACATCAATTATAACCACGCGCATGGGCAAAGTGGGTCAAAATGTCACAGACAGTCACGAAGAAATCGCTCAGCAAGGGTTCTTGGATCAGTGATTTTATTGTTTGTACTTTGTTGCAGTGTCAGTATCTATATTTCATTTTGTTCAAATTTTAAGCTTTGCACTGTAAATCCTCTTGTCGGCTGCATCTCTTTGCTACTGGTACATTGTAATTCTGCCGTTAATTTTGTTGTGTATGCGTTCATGAAGAGTGACATTCGCTTGGAACTGAGACGCTTGTGTCGATGTGGCAATGCTATGGATCTTACCACATCTGGGGAATTTTCCTTTAGTGGAAATATGAGTGCTACATTGTAACCTGTTCAATAATGATTGTGATAATTTTATTAATTGACTGTACATATAGGTTTAAATGATTACTATAACTTACAGCTCAATAAAGTGTATTGTAATACAGCGGGACACCAATTAAATTGTGTGATGCAAATATATATAAGCTGACGAACCAGAGAAAGGAAAAAGAAAGAAAGGAGGAAAATATGGGGAACGGAAAAAATATGAAAGAGACGAGGAAAGTATTTTCTTCGTAAACACTGCCCTGTATCAAAGAAGGCGTATTCCTATATGTAATCATGGCAACAGCTAAATAACTCTCTTGATCATCCTAATTAATTTATATCCAAGACTAGCTACCTAAGCAACATCAGTAGGCGAACCAGCACGTCACTTTATCTTGTTCTTACTGGTACTGTACATTTTGCGATAATGTAATTTAAAGCTAATCGGACAAGCTCGGACAGATGATGTCTTCGAAACAGCGAGAACGTGATTAGACGCAAATGAGTGGGTTTGGTTCAGGTGTAACTAACGTAACCGGAAAATAGGGGTAGGGTGAGACGTCATCTACGACAACTATTAAATATTTTGAATTTTATATTTTTTGAGACCCCAATTTCGCGTTCTTGAGAATACGGACTGAATCAGCTAGCAACATGATGATTTTTTAAAGTGAAGAAATGATTCTCGCAAAATTTGCAATGATAATTAAATTTTAAGTCGATTGCAACGAAGCCTGAAAAAATATTCAGGGCTTTAGACGAGATTTGGACCCATGACCTCTGTTGATTTGTTAAGGGAATCAACATTGCGTATACTACTGTTATTACTTGAACCTGGTTATATGGCCTTAGCTCCCACGAGTCTCCTGGTAGAGCGTCCGACCGGTGTGCGGAAGGTAGCTTGCGTCACTGACAGAATAATATCTTTTTCATATTTCTGCCAAGCTTAAAATAATACCATCATTTCTTTCCACTACTGTTATTAGTTTCCTTGATTATACTGTATATATTCCGCTTCACTATATTGTTGTTAGTTATCGGGAATATGATCGAGTCAGTGGCTCGAAATCAGACGCAAATGATGAGGTTTGGTTAAAATGATTTCCGGGGTTATTACGTCACAAGAAAGGGGCATCCTGAAAGATCATTTTAATGGATTTGTTTTCATATTATCATTTGCACTAATACTACTCCTTAGTTGTCTTCATCTGCTTACAAAACAAAATATTGTATTTCCAAGCTATATGGAAATGCAACTCTTCACGCTTCCTAGGCTCACTTTATACGTCCGTCCAGATGGCCCAATAGCTATAGACAGGCTCGCCTCTACTCCCACGCTGTTTTGTTCGTAAAATTAATAGTATCGTGAAAATGGACACGGAACTGAAGGCACGATTTCCTGAAATCTAATAGACCCTAATAATAAATCGATGACGCTGACAACATTGACGAATGTCTTACGCGCAGCAAGATTAGTAGCTTATATAATCAGTTAGTTGTTTCCGGAAAATTATTTTGTTTATCAAATTCTTACCGCTTATATATACACTGTACTTCATTCAGAACGTCTCAAAATCACGTACTGCCGCTTCTACAGCTTCAACATTCAGAGGAGAAAAAGAAAGGGAGTTAAATTTCATTAATCGTCGAAAAGTGCCCGTTAGACGACACAGGAACAAAACGAATTTCTACAGCATTGGACGCTGAAACAACATTTGCCTCTGAGACGTATCAAAAGAAAACACCACACAGAAAACGTCGACGTACGCTTCAAAAAATTAGAGCAAGATTCTGTCTTCAAGAGCTGATTAAGGGGGATACGCATTCGATATGCTGAATACTACAAGTAATCATTCACGCAGTCCCATTGATTTTTCTCTTGAACCACAAGACACTTGGTATTGGATCATCAAAGGAATCATCGCCATTTTAGCCGTCATAGGAAATGGACTCGTCATCTACTTCATCGTTTTCAAGCGGCGCCTGCGTGTCACCAACAACTGGTTTGTGTTATCCTTGGCAATTGCGGACTTTTGCATCGGTTTGTTCACAACACTGAGTGGACTCGCTTGTACCTTTCAGTTTCGGTGCGACTGGCGGATGCAGATTACATTTTACAACTTTCTGCTCTTCGCCTCCACGTTAAACTTGTGGGCGATGGCAATAGACAGATATATCGGGATTGTACATTCTTTGCGGTATGTATCACTCATGACAACCACGCGAGTCATTTCAATGGTAGCCATGTCTTGGGCCATATCATTTCTTGCTGCATTTGTGCGTCTACTTTGGTTGTATGATATCGGTCTTGCAGGAAAAACGATCGAAAAATACTACCGTGTGGCCATTGACCTTTTATTCGGTGTTTTGTCGTGTGTGATGTTAGTGACTATTTATGTCCGCATTTTCTTTATTTGTCGAAATCTTACCAAAGAATCGACCACACAACTGGACCAGATCAATTACAACCACGCGACAAGTGGGTCAAAATGTCACAGACAGTCACGAAGAAATTCCTCAGTCAGGGTTCTTGGATCAGTGGTTTTATTGTTTGTACTTTGTTACAGTCTCAGCATCTATGTTTCATTTTGCTTAAATTTCAAAATGTGCTGTTTTAAATCCTGTTGTCGTTACAATATCTGTGTTAATGGTACACCTTAATTCTTCCGTTAATTTTGTGGTGTATGCGTTCGTGAAAAAAGACATTCGCTCAGAACTGAAACGTTTGTGGCGATACGACAATCCAGTTCATCTTACCATGTCTCGGGATTTTTCCTTGCCCTAGACCATGAAGGGTCATGGAGAAATATGTGAGTAGCTAGTGACAGAAGAGGATCATTTGATGACTATGAGCAGCTATGAGCAATTGTAATTGTTACCAATATAAGCTTAAAATTTAATGCAGAACATGTTTGCATTCTTGCTTTTGAAAATAAAACTGAAGAACGAGGCTAGGAAAAGCTAGTAAAGTTCTAAGAGAGATTAAATTCAGGCTGAACGAAAGAAAGCTATATAAGGAATTGAAACGAATATTTTGTATATTTCTACAGTCACTTGTTTAGAACTATTTAGGGGAATATCAATTCTTGCGACCCTTGCTTCTTTTTTCCCAAGAATACACACTAAAAGATTAGCTACTTGTAGATGTAGACATCGTCACCGGTTTTAATTGTACGTTTCTCCTCAGTAGCTCAGTTACT
The DNA here is from genome assembly GCA_029204205.1 of Desmophyllum pertusum. Lineage (NCBI taxonomy): Eukaryota > Metazoa > Cnidaria > Anthozoa > Scleractinia > Caryophylliidae > Desmophyllum > Desmophyllum pertusum. The sequence goes on along the minus strand of MU827786.1, from coordinate 832,530 downwards.
GTAATCAGATGATATCGTTAAAACTCGATCGTCTGGGTTCATCAGTTGTCCCGAATAGTAGAGCAAAAAGTAAAGTAGAGAAAGTAGAGCAAAACTCGCATGGAAAATGTTATTTGAATAAGATGGACATAACACAAACATAACTTGAATCAAGCGTAAAAGCATAAATGTTTTTAACACCCACATGACAAACTGATTTTATGAAATACTACGCGATACTAAGATACTACGTGCGCTCTGATTGGCTCAAACCACTGATTTACCATAACTCTAAGCGGCTCTTGTTTCCACAGCATTTCTCGTTCTCCCAAACTTCACCCGTGTTACCATGTAACTCTAAAAAAAAAATCGACCGAGGGTCTTGAACAAAATCATATCACTGACCTAACAGCGTCTTTGAGTGGAAAGACGGTGACATGTTCACGGTTATATGTTTCTGTAAAGAAGCACATTTTGTCCTAGCTCAGTTTTACCGACCTAGTTGAAACCGAAAACACCATCATGGCCTAGTGTCATATCGATTCAGCTAGACTATCAAAGTTTATTAAATCAAGAAAGACAATGTGCTATATTGATTCAGCTAAACTAATGCTTATTCACATTATTAAATTTCTGTGTTATTAATTGTTTTCTAGACATTAAAGATATCATTCAACGAAGTTTCGGCGACAAACTAAAACTAACAATATGTTTAAACCTAGTTATAGTTGGAGAAAGTAGTGTTTTCTCAAGTGTTCGTGTAAAACTGACGTTAATAACGGTCATTTTTTCAGCATTTTTCAAAGAAAAATCAAACATTGCCCCCCAAAATGCTTTACAAGTACTAGGCTGACGTCAGTCAGTTACAACTGGAAACCGACATGTCACGATGAAATACTTCGAACGCCGAACTTTCGCAAGCCTCAGGCGAGTTGTGTTCAACTAAACATTTCGCAATTCATTTCACTGAGCGGAATTAACCACTAAAAAGTAGAGCAAAAAGTAAAGTAGAGAAAGTAGAGCAAAACTCGCATGGAAAATGTTATTTGAATAAGACGGACCAAACACAAACACAACTTGAATCAAGCATAAAAGCATAAATGTTTTTAACACCCACATGACAAACTGATTTTATGACGAAATAAACAAGATACTACGCGCGCTCTGATTGGCTCAAACCATTTACCATAACTCTAAGCGGCTCGTGTTTCCACAGCATTTCTCGTTCTCCCAAACTTCACCCGTGTTACCATGTAACTCTATGGAAATACGAAAAACGTTTTCTATTTGGTATACATTTCATGATCAGAAAGAATGAGTTTACTCAAATTCTCACTATACAGAGTGTTTCACTCACGTATAAATATTATGGTCGAAAACAGCCCACGAATTGGCAGCGTGAGGACCGTCTGAACCCACGCAATTCTTCTTTTTTTATTCTATTTTTAGGCTATTTGTAAACGCATTGAGGCTTTGCAACATGCGTTTTAAGAACCGTTATAAAACATTGGTAGCAAAATTAATGAAACTCTACAACACTGCGCTGCGCTGACAACAAACGTTTATGAGCCCATGCATGACTTGGGCGTATTTATATCGGGAGATGCCTTTCATCGGAAGGATTTTTGCGTCTGAAATTGAGGATAATCATAAGTTCGGGAGGAGATGATTTACGATACTTCTTTAGATGCTTCTTGGTAAATTAAGAATCTGACTCGTTTTCCATTTCTGCTGGGATAGCCGGACTCCGCAAACAATTGCGGAGGATGATGAGTAGGCAAGTTCTTATCATTCATAGCAGGAGCCATAATCTCTGATTATGGCTCCTGTATTTAGTCAAAAAACCAAAATCCGAGAAAATAGGTCAGAATTTAAATAATTCTGAAAATTTTCGAAGAGTGTATCCTTTATTACTCCTCTTTACCTAAGCCGGAAGTCCGTGCCATTTTTAACATTTCCAGTGTTTCACCTTCCCGTCATCCCCCGAATCTTACAATTTTCTCATGAGAGACGACTGGGGACGAGAAGGTACAACGTGTTTGCTGCGAGCAAGAGTAGCTAAGAGTTGGCGGAAAGTTTGAGCAGTTTATTGCCAAAAGCATTCCCGGTATATAAGCTACAAGAAAACAACAAATGCTGTCTCATTTGTCTGAGAAATTCTGTTTACAAAAGACAAATATGAGGTAAGTTTGTAAGCATAATTCTGCAAGCCGATACATGTACATGCACTCAGGTACACACTCTGGACCGTGGCTGGGTTCGCTTGTTCCTTCCGTTTAGTGGTTGTATTTAGACTGTATTTAGTTCTTTGAGTGTCTATAAAGAAACTTGGTTGGTTTTTAAGGAGCACCCGGCCCCTTCATCGTTTCATTTGCAGAACATACATGTACGAAGCGTCATCGGCGAGAGGGTGGGTGGGTGGGGGTGTTTGTGCGGGCCACACGTGGGGGAATTCCCTGGGGGGGGGGGGGGGGGGAGGTAACGAGTCCATTATAAGCTACTATATAGGTATGTGCTTGCCTAAATAGTATATGATTTTTGAGCTTGGTCTGAAATTGGGTCATAGATTTTGTCATAATTTGGTCTGGCAGGGTCATAGACTGTCATTTTGGTCTAAAATTGGGTCGGGGTGATATATTTTTTCATAATTTTGGTCTGAAATTGGGTCATAGATTTTGTCATAATTTTGGTCTGAAATTGGATATGCATGGTTTTGCAGGGAACCATGAGAGTATACAGTGTACTAGTCTACTTTGCAGCCGTTATTTGGGTCGTCATGCAATGCTCTCCTCGCCCACTAACGGCTGCTTAAAACTGAACCGCATTCCTTTGACCACAGTAACTTTCAGGAGCACCCAACAGATCATTTTGGTGTAATATATGTTCAGAAGGCAATCGCCTCAGATATTCGGTTAGGGAAATGTCATCTCGAACTTTCTTAATAATGGGAAAATTAATGCCTTTTGTTTTCGGAGAGATATAAATGATGTACATGTATTGGGTACAAAAAAAGGTCAGCTAGGATTTTCAGAAAGGCAAATTCAGCTCATAAATTCGGGTAACATGATTTCAATCCCTAAAACTTTCTGAAGTTTGAAAGTTCAGCTAACATATCCGTACAGTTACATTTTTCTTAGGGTTTAAAAATAAGCCATTAAGGACGTTCGCGCCTATTGCTAGTGCGCATCCTTACTGCGAACGCTATTCATGCCGCACGCGCGTGCCACATCATGCATCCAGCGTGCGCGCTGAGAATGGAACTGGACAAATATAGAGCTGGGGGCCGCTTCAATAACTTGGCGAGGATTTTACTCTCTTGGATGCATGGTGACCCCTGCTTTTCTTTTCATAGATCACTTCCTTTACTGATTCTCTCCATTTTAAAAAAATCAAACAGATTCTGAACGTGTGTGACTTACAAGTATCCTTCTGTAAGGCTAATTTTACCTAAAGGAATGACATCAGCTGCAAAAATTTACTTAATAGGCCTATTTGTGTTGAAATAAACACATCGATCTTATCTAGAGTTCTCCATTTTACTTGGGTTTTTTTTTGCTGATATCATTGAAGCCGATATCACTTCACGTGACCAAAGCTTCTAGAAACACTACGGTCTTCAATGTGCTTTATCTCTGAAATGAGCACTGTGACCCCCCATTTTTTTTGCCTTTCTGACATGAGTTGGTCATTATCTAACTGCAGCAAAAGTTTAAAAAAAATCTGAACACGGGAAGAATTGGGTGCGAACGTCCTTAAAATGACATCCACAGGAAAATTTTGTCGTTGGCTGCCCACGACACCTACAGTGTATTGGCAAAAATGTGATTGTTACGGTTTGCTGAAAGCTGCTAGATTGCTTCAATTCTTGAATGAAGATGTCTGCTGTAATCATAAAGAATTTCTTTCTTCATTAAACCCTGTCAGTGGTGTGTGTCAAATTCAAAAGGCGGCATACTGGCATGCCAAAATAATGTTCAAAAAAATATTTAGTATACAGCCGCCATGTTGGTGTCCTTTGGGGCACCAATATGGTGGCCATAAAGTACAAGAAGTAGAGAAGATTCTGCCATCAATATCATTAGCTTTTAACTTGAAAGCTCTTTAACCCATTGACACCTGGGTTTAAAAAAAAAACGGTAATCGAACACCCCAGATGCCTATTTCTGCCTTTGTTCACGTTGCAAAAGTTTCCACCTAGTAAATGCTGGAAAGTGAACTTTTTCAACAAAGAGTGTCAATGGTAGGGAAGGTCACGTTTTTCTTCGATTTTGGAGGGAAAATTCCAAGGCTTTTTGTGTGTATCTCTGGCCCAATTTATCATTAATTTTCTTGCTCATTAAGGCATACTTCTTACTAGACTTTTTCCTACTCTATCGGCTGAATATCAAAAACGTCTTCTGGCATGAAAAGTGATGACATCATAGGTGGTACAAGTCTGTGGTCTCCTCTTGGCTGGTTTAGGCCAATTTAGGTGTCAATGAGTTAACATATAGCACCTCTTAAAATTTTAAAAATGACAGACGCGTTTTTGTGACAGTTCAGAAAACACGTTCATCCATGACATCACAAATTTCAAAATGCTTTATTTCCAAAACAATGCACTTGATCTATTCCAAACTTTGCATATAGAGATTGATGGTTTTCATGACTAGAAGATATAAAAATAATAGATAAGATCGATGTGTTGATTTCAATGCAAATAGGCCTATTAAGTAAATTTTTGCAGCTGATGTAATTCCTTTAGGTAAAATTAGCTTTACAGAAGGATACTTGTAAGTCATGCACACCCGCATTTATAGAACAATTTGATCGCAAATGAGTAGAAAAAGCGAAATAATCAAAACTTCTCACGTTCAGAATTGTTTGTTGTTGTTGTTAAAATGGAGAGAATCAGTAAAGGAAGTGATCTATGAAAAGAAAAACAGGGGTCACCGTGCATCCCAGAGAGTAAAATCCTCGCCAAGTTATTGAAGCGGCCTGCAGCTCTATATTTGTCCAGTTCCATTCTCAGTGCGCGTGCTGGATGCATGACGTGGCGCGCGCATGTGGCATGAATAGCGCAGTAAGGATGCGCACTAGCAATGGGTGCGAACGTCCTTAATAGCAGGCACTCTGCTGTGATCATGTCTATTTTAACCCCTGCAGCCTACACTCACTTGCCCTCTTCGTGATCAGTAACCAGGAAGAACACACTTAACATGTTTATTGCTTTTTTTTTTCAACAGATTCTGGAAAATTTCACTGATGTGGCACCAGAACAAATTAAAGAACTTTGCTGCATCATAATGTAGCAGTACTGTAAGGTTAGTACAGTATATCTTTTCAGCAAACTGTATAGATCTGTAAAAATACATAACTTTAGGGTTGAACCGTCAATGGTATGATGCGCTAGGACAAATAAAAAGTTCCAAACATTTGAAGCTACTGCCTCTTCATCAGTGGAAAAATGCAACTCTATAGATCTGTCCTACGTAAGAGCCTGCTTTTTACACTGATATATTGATGAAACCTTTTTTCCTGGCAAACCAATTACATGAATTCAAATGTGTCTCAAGAGTAGTAGCCCTGATGGGTTAGGACAGTTTTTCTCTTTGCATTATAATACATGTATGCTTCAATGGTATTTAAAGTTGGTGTGGGGGAACCCGAAGAATGTCTGCAGTCAATTAGTCAGGGCGATTTATTAATTTTCCCTAACAGTCTTCATTGTTCAAACATTGTTCATAGGCTTTATAGTATATAAGCAAGTAAAGACTAAACACTGAATCACAATTTATGGTTGACCTGGAACATTCATAAATGCAGAACTTTTCTTTTTGTGCACTCGCAGTCATCGTTGGACTTCTCAGGCTGGAAATATTTTTTACTCAATCTCAGTCATTTGCCTTTGTTGTATTTATTTAATAACCTTTACCAAAGTGTGCTCTGACAACACTGCAAATATCATCATACAGTCATTTTAGTGCATGGACTTGTATCAAATCACAATCAACAACAACAACACAACACTTTATTCCACTGCATCATTACCATTTAATACTATATATGGTGTTACCGATACAAATTATTATACAGTAATAAACAAGAAAAGATTACATGTACAACAATGAGATCTATATTAAATGTAGATATAAATAAGTTAATTATTAATGAGTATGTTCCGTTCTCTTTTCCATTGCTCGAAAAATAAAAGCAACAGTTAGTCTGGATCAACATTGTTGAAAAGAAATGAAACGTTTTCATTATAATGAAAATTTATAAACAATCTATTTCGTTCAATGATCTTGTCAGAAAAGGTATCTCTTAAATCATCATACAATGCACAGTGAAATAATAAGTGCATTTCATCTTCAACTGAATTAAGTGAGCAATGATAGCATATTCGTAAGTTTTCAGGAGTTTTAGGGATTGTAAAACTTCCATTTTCGATTCTTAAGTTGTGATTCCCTATCCTGAATTTAGAAGTAATTCGTCTATGTTCAGAATTTTTGACATGGTTAATAAAGTCAGAGTATTTTGTTTCATTTTTAAAAATCGAGTAAAATTTAAGTTTTGTATTTGTATTTATTACATTAAGTTGATGAGTTTGCCATCATATTCCTATTCACCTTTGATATGAAAATAGAAGGGTCACTTAAGTTTACTGAGACCTGTCTTGTCAATATCGAAGTTTGTACAGAAATAATTAATTTTATTAATCTAAGAATTAATCTAGTTAGTCTGACAGTGAGCACTAATGGTGTAATTAAGTTGAACAGTGAAGCACAAGTTGCAGCTGAGTAGGAACCTTTGAGTAGTTATAGTCATTACCTGAATTTTCCCTTGTCCACTCCTGTCAGGGGGTTAACGTCCAGCTCCCATGAGCATAACCATCAGTGTAGGTTTGAAAGAATAATTATTATAAAAGTCAGTACCAATCGGCACATTGCTGTGTATTTCAAATTAGATTTGTGCAGCCATGGCTCTATTTTGATGATTAGAGTTATTCCAGGATAAGCCTGATCGACAGTGATCCCCAGTGGGTGGGGTGGTGGCCTAATGGTTAGTGCACTGCCATGGGCTCCGGATCAAGCAGTCTGGGTTTTGAACACTGGCCAAGGTCATTGTGTTGTGTTCTTGGGCAAGACACTTCGCTCTCACAGTGCCTCTCTCCACCCAGGATTATTAAATGGGTTACCAGTAAAATGATTAGGGCAACAAATAATTCCGGGGGGGGGGGTCTCACAGTGCCTCTCTCCACCCAGGATTATTTTATGGGTTACCAGTAAATGATTAGGTCAACAAATAATTGGGGGGGTGGGGGTGCGGAGGGGGTAACCTGCGATGGACTAGCATCCCATCCAGGGGGAGTAGCAATACTCCTGGTTGCTTCATATGCCACAAAAAAACAGGATACGCTTTTGGCAGTATGTGCCTAGCCTGCGTCGCAGACGGACTTGACCTCCGGTAATGTCCATCTGCGAATTAGTGCACAAATCCTTGTTCTAGACCCCCAACGACGTACCAGGATCTGAGTACTTGTCTGTGATTGGCCTTTACATAAAGCTATTGTTCAATTAGTTATGATTTGGTTGTGATTGGCTAAGGGAATTTCACGCGAGCTAGGACCGGAAGCTAGCGGAAAGCGAGCCTAAAAATAGTACAGTATTAAAAAAATCACTGAAGATATAATGCAGCTTTCGAAGCGGTTAGAGAAAGCTCAGTTTGAATTAACGGAGCTACTCCCAGAACAACGAGAAGCGATCAAATCTTTCTTCCAGGGGAAAACGTGTTTATCAATTTATCCACAGGTTTTGGAAAGTCGTTGATCTTTCAGTGTCTCCCGATTGTCGCAGTCGCTGATATATGATCGAGTGTTATTGTTGTGATTTCACCTTTACGATCGCTGATGGAGGACCAAGTTTATATATTTCAACAATATGGGTATACTATGCTATCACGGACTTGGAAGACCCAGAAACTATTCAGCAGGTTATAAATGGGAACTACAGTGTTCGGTTTGCCGAGTGTTTGTTGTCTAAACTAACGCGTTGTAAATATCTGTTTGCCTGACAGGAGACCAAACGTGACCTCTTAAAATTTGCTAGAGTGAACTCAGTCGATGGCTCTATAGCTATTCTACTTCAAAATCCTCCTCATAATACAACATATCTTGTCCGTTAGAAACACTCTTGAAGGGCAAGGTAGGTCAGAAGACCGAATTCAATAGAGAACCGCAAATGTCACGAACTTCGAACAGGCCTGTCACCCCTTTTACCATAGCCAATCAGAATAAAGGGGATTTCGAAAGGCCCTTCTGGTATTTCGTTACGTCGTTGGGGGTCTAGAACAAGGATTTGTGCACTAATTCGCAGACGGACATTACCGGCGGTCAAGTCCGTCTGCGACGCAGGCTATATGTGCCAAGTGCAAACTTCACATTGCACTAAACAACAGTTACTGGTACATGGTATAGTAAATTTTGCTGATACTTGTACATTCGCTCGCCTGATTTTCGGATTCTATAAAACATCAATCTATACATGTCACAGTACAGGAAGGTGAAGAAAAAACTTCAATAAAGGGATATTGTATTTTTTGTCGATATATACCACCAAATTCTCAGAACTTATACTGAAAAATATTTTGCAATCAGTAAGAGGAATTGACATTTTGACATTATATCAGCCCGCTTAATACGGGAAACCCCCCCCCACGGATAATACAGACACTTTTTCAGGTCCCTTTGGTGTCCGTATTAACCTGGTTTCACTGTACATGCACATTTCGTGATCCTCTAAATTTCTCCATTACATTTTTCCTCTCCGATAAACAGCAAGAATGTAGCATTGATTTGTTTATTTTTCCAACAGATGATTTCACTGATGTTGGAATGACTCACTAAAATTGGAAAAGAACTCCTCTGCATTATACCAATTTAGGTAAGTACAGTTTTGTTTTTCAACGTGGATGTGTTTCCTTGGTTGATTTCCCAGGGGAGAGATCAAGGGGGTGGGGGAACTGCCCTATAAAAGTGATGGGGGTGATTACATTTAAAGGTATATTATAAAGCCAGAAAAATAATATACCAGGAACCGACTTGTCAATAGAATAAAATATTATTAAATTGGTACTACTTCTTATGGGGTGCAAATGAATTCGCACCACACACACAAAACAACATTCTAGTACCTTTGGGGGGCGCATTTCAAAATTTCAGACGATAACCTCCGTCACTTTTATATGAGAGTCCCCCTGGATGATTCTCTTGTGTACCTGTGACTTTAATTTGGTTATATTCCTTAGAATGATCAACATTTAATTTATCCTTGCTATATCAATACAATGTCAAGCAGTTAGGTGATGAGAATAAAGAAAATCATCAGCTAGGGATATTGTCTTGATGCATGTATCACCAAATTCTCACAACTAACATAAGGAAGAGTAATATTCAGGTTTTGTAAATGTAAAGGCCTGCCGGCTAAACTAGGAAACATTGTTGCGGAAACATTGCTGCGGATGCAAATGTTTCCCAGTTTAGCCACGCAAGAAACATTGTTTCAGCAGCAAATTTTGCATCTTGGAACCAAGACAATGTTTTTGAATAAGTCAAAAACATTAATTTTTTGCTTCACGGGTCACGAAAATTTTGTTTCCGAAACACATGTTTGCCAGTTTAGCCACGGAGGAAACAATTTTACTAGCTTAGCCACCAAAGCAACGAAACATTTCTCGTGACAATGCTTCCTAGTTTAGCCAGGCCCAGTAAGGTGTGACTCAAATCACAATAATTACAAGGTCTTCTGTGTTCAAAACGTCAATTTACTCGCTTTCCCATCCTGCGCTTCTCAGGTCGATGAGAAAAGGTTCACTCTACAAGAATAATTTATCAGGGCTTTAAATTCGTACATTTATAATACATGACTTAGCTGATCAGTCATGCATCGTGTTACTTGGTCAGTGAATAATACAAGTTTAACATGTTTATAACACAAGTATAACATGTTTATAAAGTATAGCGACCCTTGTGACTCCACACAGTGTTTATCATCTAAATTGATATTTTTGTTTTTTCTTTCAGGTTGAAAGATAATCATCACATGAGGTTCAGTGGAGTCATCAACCAAAGAAGGAAAGAAGACTGTAATATAATGTTTTGAATTTGCTTAGCCTAGTGATAGATTTCAGGAAGGAAACGTCATTTGTGGACAGAAATCAAGGGGAAAAACTCTTCACCGTCAGCATTTAATCATTTGATGTTTTCGATAAAAATTAATGGTTTGCTCTTTTACAAGATTAAATGTCGAAGATATTGATTGCTGTCTACCTAGTAAGCTGACCAAAAAAAACTAAGTCTTTTGGCGGGAAAATATTCGCGCTTTTAAAAGGGACTGATAAAAAAAATTGAAAAAAAAAAAACTAAGTCTTTTGGCGGGAAAATTGTCCTTGGAAAAAAAAGTCTGTGCTTTTGAATGGTGTCTAGTATTAAGTCGAAAAATATACTAAGTCTTTTGGCGGGAAAAATCTTGCATTGTGCAAATGGATTTATCCCATCAAAAGTCACGGTATATGTTTTGATTTCTGACCAGACTCTGTTCAAAAGTGCGGAATTTTTTTTCTTTTCGGCAACCCTACATAGGCAAAATATATAAAAAGAGATAGCCTACATTTCTTCTAGTTTCCAGTCCCTTTTAAAAGCGCGATTTTTTTATTCGCTTATTTGTATACTTTTAATAGAGAGAAAAGACAATGAATAAAAGAAACAATTAAAGTTGAAAACGTTTTTATTTCTTGTTGTGTACCATTAACTAATTTGTAAGTTAATCAATTAATAAATAAGCAAACTTATTACAAGCAATGATTATATCTGAGTCTAGAATATCATGAATGCAAAGCAATATGTATTCACAAATGAAAATCAACTTCAACAACAGCGTGAAAGAAACTTTGAACTAAGTCGGCTAAATTTTAGATGAAAACCTATTTACAACACTCAACTAAAAAGCAATGATTATATCTGAAGTTATCTAAGTCTGGATTTCATGAATGGAAAGCAAGTATTCAAAAAATAAATACTAAACTACTTCCGACAGTATGAAAGAAAATTTGAACTAAATGCTAGATGAAAAAGATGAATAAGTCAATTTTAACTGCTTTGGTAAAGGTGAACAAATTGTAAGCCGATCATTTAACCGGCAGTAAGCGCGGAAAAAAGTTGGGCAAGAATATTTACTATCGAGCTAAAAGGCCGGTTTTCACTAGCGACATAAGCATAAACACAAGCAACATACGCAGCGGAATTTGTTCTAACCGAAAGGCACTAATGACCAACACGTTACTACATGTACACTATGTTGTTTGTGTTTATGCTTATGTCGCTGGTGAAAACCAGCCTCGACAAACGTAAAAACCTGCATAATTTTATTTTGACCAACACTGGAAAGTGCCCAATAATAAACCGAATCAGCTAAACTTTTTTTCCTTACAAATAGAGTGTTGACCTTTACAAATGTTTCCAAATCCACTATACAAGCTTGACCGGCCCGAATTTGGATTACAAGCAGTAAATTGTGAGATGTTGGCGAGTAGCAAGGGCCGGAGAAAACTGGAACCGATCGATAGCTAAATTGCGTTCGCCTATTTCTTGATGCACGGCTAAAACGCTGGATATTCTCTCTGGTAATTAATATACCTCTATAATTAAAGTCTGAACATCTTGTCTTGAACGCCTGAGTTCCTTAAAGAGTTTGTGTCTTCTCCCACGGCTGGATTGTGATCAACATCAACACGCAGGCACTGAAAGAGAACACAAACGAACGTGTTAAAATACGGAAAACTTGTAAAAGATGTTACAGACTAGCAATAAGGTAGCTAAAATTATTATATGCACTGAATTAAAGGTAATCACATGATTTCGAATGCAATTTGGAATAAATAAGCGATTTGTAGACTTTTTGAAAAATTGACAAGTGTTTATTTATTCCAAATTGCAGGATGTGATTACTTGTAATTTTACACTTACAATGACAAACTGTTTACAGCCTTGGGCTATACAACGATTACTTAGACAGTGGCTCAAATCCTAAAAATCTTCCCGAAAGTATAGCGATATTTCTCGTTACGTCACCTATTGTTATTAATGTGCCAACCAGAGAACTATCAATGGCTGTTGAAACAAAGAGTTCTTTTGTTTAATGGTTGGCAAATTTGAATAACAAAACAAATTTGACGTAATGTTGATAAACAGTAAACACTCCTATTCGTAGACCAATCAATAGCGTTGCAAAATCTAAAATAAATATTCGGGTGAACCTCGGTCATGCCATCTTCGGAATGCCTCGAATGACAGTCGATGATATACTTTTCTGCACTCGTGTTCCATGAAATCTGCACTCCTTTTTTCGCCAATCATAATTAATTGCAAATGTACAAACTTACATAACTGCTCTGACTGTCGAACTTTCAGTTAATGTTCGGAGCATTGCGGCAAATGTGTAAGGTAATAGGAAACTATGTAACCAAGCCGCTTTAGCTGGAAAATCTTCAAATCCTTTTCGGGAATGTTCGACAATCTTCGTAAATTGATCGGAAAACTTCGGACTTTTCACCCGATCTTGGTAAGAACACTTAATAAGTTGCATGGAAAACTCTTAGAAAATAATTGAGGACCCTATTTGAGACTTGTAAGACTGCCACGAACAACCTCTGAGGAAAGCATTATTCCTTAAGGTGACGCAGGACCCTTGCTCTCATTATGTATGTATTTATTTAAAGAGTATGCACGAACCGTGACGACTGATGCCGACCGTACGCGAAATATTCATGAGAAGGTGTTTTTATAACGTTACTATAATCGATTCAAAAAAATTTGTTTTCGGCGTATTGATAATTAGAAAGTTATTGTTCTTAGTTTTGCGGCACGTGCAATTCAATGTCCCGAATTATCATAATTAGATTCACAACTTTTGTTGTCATACACTTTGTTGACTCGGTCAGTCTTCGGAACGGGGCAAAACCGGCAATTTTGTGTCCAAGCTTTCGTCGCGGATATATAATTTCAGGAATTGATACACGAGGAAGGTAAACTTAGTGTACTGTATTGTGATGTGACAGAAGCGGAATTGCAAAAAAGCCTTTCAAAAAGAAGATAGAACGTTTCAAATTCTAATTTTCAAAATTTTACTCCTTTGGAAGGCAATAACTTTCAACGAGTCTTGAAATTGCAAAATCTGCTTCTGTCACATCACAAAAGAGGTTATTATCTACCACTAGGTAATACAAACATTTAATTTAGAACGCTTCTCAAGTTGAAAGCTTGGACACAAAAATTGCATGTTCGCAATTCTAACTTTAGAAGCTTAACGTATCACCGTACAGCGCGATCTGCCAGAAAAACCACAATCATGATATAGTTCCATCATCCGCCAATATCCCTATTAAGTTTCAGCGGAATCGACTTTCAAAATTCGGAGATTTGAAGGTTTAGAAGACAACACCCACCCCAGAAATTAAGCTATGAATTTATTCATGGGCAAGGGTCCTGCGCCACCTTAACAGATACATGTATAGCCTTGAGTTAATATGATGTCATATGACGTCATTAAATCCGCCATCTTGGATTACACAATTTCCTCATAACGTCAGAAAGAAGCATAAATCGATACAAACTCATTTTAAAACATTAATCTCTGATGATGATCTTGATGATCGAAAACGTTTAGTATTTTTAAAAACATTTTAACCTAAAATTTTATTCAAAACGAGAATGTTCTGAGAGTTTTGTGGAATGCCTTGACAATAACCTCGATCTACTTGACGACTTTCTTTATTTCCTTCATATTGATATTTGATGTTGATCGGCATTCAGGTTTACGTGTAATAATGATATTGTGACGAAATAAAAATTCAGCAACCTAATTAATCTGTGTAATTACGTAAATTTAAGATCTTAGAAAGCTGTTCTTATTCTACACAGATACTGTTTCATGTGTTTTGTTTTCGAGACATAGGCGTTTTGAAATTTGCTACCGCTCAAATCTGTGCGTTTCTCAGTCAAATATCAGAAAAATTACTTGTCGGGACCAAACATTTCACTAATACTTTGAGATAGAAATCAAGTGATAAAAAAGCAACGTAAATTGTACAGAATGAAGCTAATGAAAGGCGAAATTATGCGGAAAAATCTAACAGAATAATGGTTACGTAACTTCAAAAAAAACGTGCATGACAAACTGATGTGTTTAACAAAAAAACTAACAGAATGAAAGAATGCCGCAGCAACATTAATATTTTCGCTTTTTTTGTCAATTTTCAGACACGATTAATAATTTGAAGTGTTCATAAAATGTTCAAACAGAATTACTTTTAGGAAAACAATACCTTGAGGCCGCGAGAATGATCAGGTGCTTATATCAGGGCTTCTTGTTTAAAAAATATAAAATGCAGTAATCTAAAAATATTTTGTTTTGAATGCCAATGCTGCATGTGATTATAATATTTAACATAAGTTTATTAAATTACCATCTCCAACCAGCTCTCCACATGCGAGGACTATTCCTTTGGAAATTAATTTTTTTGAACAGGAGAGGTCCTACAAACTTTGATTTTCAAACATTTTATAAAGAGCAATGTCTCGATATAACAAGTGAATTTTCCGATGAACAAAATTACTTTCAAATTGAATGTTATGATCAAGCATGTTTGGACGAAAACGCACTTCAACGGGCTTCGACGCTATTTAATTTGCATTTTAGTTTTCACGGCACGTGAAGGCTATATAGAGCTTAGAAAAATATTTGTATTCCTTTGCAAATTTTAAATTGACCGTGGACATAAAACCTTACGATTTCTCAAATTTCCTTCTTCGTCCTATAAAGTAAGATGTGAATTAAAACTTTTAGGCCCAGTTCAGACGCCGTACTTCACATGAGCCGAATCGAATTCGGTGAATTAAGTTCATGTGAGGTACGGCGTCTGAATCAATTCAGAACGGCTGAATGAATTCGGATCGGCTCAGCCGTTCTTCCCGCCTGGCTCAGCCGAGAATAACGGCTGTGGACCGGCTTTGATTCAGACGCCGAACTTCACATGAGCCGAAACAAATGCATGAATTATTATAATGTATTTTTCAGTATAGCAGCAATTTTCCCCTATTAATTTAAGTTCGGCTGAATTAAGCTCGGCGTCTGAATCAATTCAGCCGGTCTAAATTAATTTGGGTCGGCCTAAATTCGAATTCGATTCGGCTCATGTGAAGTACGGCGTCTGAACTGGGCCTAATTAGATAAAATAATTGGTAAAAACGTACTATGTACTTCAAATATTAATGTTGAGCGAGTTTGAATTTCGTTTGAATTTCGCGGGATATGCGTCAGCGTAAACATGCATGCCAGTTTAATCAGTATGACAATATTGTGTCAAAATTATATATTCTGTTGTGACATACACATGTACCTTGATTTCTTTGGTTGGGTTTAAAATAATTTGCTAAGAAAACGACAAATTTCTTATTTTTCGCTAACACTGAGCAGATATATTATTTTTGGATGATCCAAACTCTGTATGCACAATTGCTTAGTTATCACTAATTCCTCCTTTAACTATTTGTTACCTATGATTTAGTTCATCTATTTCTTTCTTTTTTTGTAAATAGCTATGCGAGTCTTCTTGTCTCAATAATAATCGACTTTATTTGACGAGGGTGACACATAACAGTCAACTGACGAGCTAATCCAGTTTCAGCGTAGCATAACTCGCAATCGCACAATTAAATTTTTGATGATCAAAGTTAAAAAAACTACAACTTATAAAGTGTTCAACGATTTTCAGCGACCATGCAAAAGGATACAGTGATTAGTCAGAGTTGTCAATAATCAGTTCTGTTAAACCAGGTTTAAATTTGAACGTAGTGAAAAGCTGTGTTTTAAAAGATACAATATTTTGGCCAGAAATATTAATTCATTTATGAAGCTTTTTGTTTCAATGATTTTGGAAAACAAAGAAAAAATAAAATCGTATTTTGTTCGGGAGCATTCGCTTTTGATAAGACAGAGTAGTAATGAGTCGCGTTGCATCTCGAAAATAAATAATATCAGCTTTGTTGGCGTTGTTTACAAGAGAGCGTATACAAAGCAGCCTCCTCCTCAGGCACTTCGCATTGTTTTTTTTTGCGATTGGGCGAGCGACTGGGCACGAGCCCGAAGCGCGAGTGACCATGGGAAGGCTGTATACAAAGGCTACAAAAGATATGAATCGTTAACTTTTTGAAGAGCAAAAATTAATAAATGCGAAGTGCCTGAGGAGGAGGCTGAAACAACACTGATTCTGCAAGAAGTTTATGATAATCATGCAGGACTGGTTTCCATGTGATTGCTGTTCTTGCTTGATTTTGTCGTTTTAAAAGTTGATTTAATTATTCGCACCAAATTCTTCTCAAAAATTATCTCAAATAAAAGTACAAGCCATATGTAAAGTAATATTCAACTGATTCCAACGAATTTCCGCGCCAGAAATTACAGGACAACCAGCCTGCGTGTAGTTAATTTTATCTAGTAAGTTTCTTATGGCTTACCTTCGCGCGACACTGATAGTTTCCCTTCTTGTCATGTGTTATCAAGTTCAGTTTCTTTAAAGGCACTTCATCTGAAACTGAGAAAAGCAATGCCAGCATGAGCAAACATACATTCAACATTACAACTAGTCCATACCCTGGTCTCTCTGTTGATAAGAATATCAGTAACTTTATTTAGACACGGTAAAAAACATCAGGCCGAATAACATGCTTTGAAAAGTTTCACAACATATGCGAAAGAAAGTTCTCGTTCCTTTCTCATCAAATATAATCAGCAAAACAATTTTTGGCCATTCGTACTTTGCTATAATTAGTCGACAAATATTTTATAAACTTCTATATTATTATTTATATACGGTTCTAATTTACTATAAAAGGACCTTACGTTCGGCGGTCAAACTCCGAAGGAACGACATGATTTAATAATATTCAACTGATATCGTCAAATTTCCTCGCCAGCAACCACAGGAATTCAAACCAGCCTGTGTGTAGTTTAACTTACTATTAGCTATGGGTTCTTATGGCTTACCTTTGTGTAACTCTTTCAAGGTAGTATCTTCTTGCCCTGTATTTATTTATCAAGATGTTTCTTTAAAGGCACTTCATCTGAAACTAAGAAAAGCAATGCCGGCATGAGCAATTAAACGTACACCTATAGCCCTTCCTTGGTCTCCCTCGGCTGTTGATAGGACTCGAATAACACGTTATGACAAGTGTTCAAATAGCTCCATAGACTGCGAGCGTACATGTACCTTTACGTACCAAAGATGTAGAAAAGTTTACGTTCCTTTTTCATCAAATATATATCAGCAAAACAATTTCATATGCCATAATTTTTCAAACTATTTAGCCAACAAAGATTTTAAAATATTCGGTTCAAATTTACTGCAATAGGTTTTATGTTCGGCGGCAAGAGACTATGATTTGTCGGCGGTCATAATCTATAGGAACGGCATAGTTTAATAAAAGTTTGGTCTGAAAACGATTACTTTCCAAATTTCTGAGTGTTCATATTACTTGCTCGAATTGATTCGCCAGTTTTCTTCTCCACAGCTTACTCTTCCTTCAGTTTCACCTACAACGCTCACAAGTTTAATAGAGACTCTCACCTTGCTATACTTGCTCCGTAGCTGAATAAATTCGGTCACAGTGAGCTGTCGGTCCATAAGGGCAAAATACTTGACAATTTCTTTTTTAAATCCATACTTCTGGAGATTTGTTAACAAATTTCCTCTCTTCGAAGGAGTTGAACACTCCCGACCACGAGAAACTGAATAATAAAATGCAAATTAGGAACATCACACTTCAAGTTTGCTGCACGTGAAAACTTCATGGCGAGGTTCCTCTCAATAATCTTTAAAAGGCCTTACTCTAATTATGCATTCATGTATTTATTTAAAGAGTATATGCGAACCGTGACGACTGATACCAACAATACGCAAAATACTCATCAGAAGATGTTATTTACGTCCTTGAGTTGATGAACATTCGGAGGATGTCTCGTATTTATAATTTCACTGAAAAGTGTTGTAAATTTTTGCGGATCTTGTAAAAAAAAACCACAAAGATTGCAACAATAAAATCGGAAAACTTCGCGCTTGTTTGGTGGTCATGGGTAATCGAGACAACAATGGCGCGAAATATTGGTTGTTTGGAGAATACGGAATCAGGTGATAAATACACCCTATTCCAAAATGGCTGTCAATTTATTTTGTATGTATTTAAATTTAAATAATTTGCCTCACTAACCTCGTTTTTGAGTTGATAATTCAAAAGAATTTTACTCAAGAACGAGGTTAGTGAGGCAAATTTAAATGCATACAAAATAATTTTAAATTGGCAGCCATTTTGGAATGGGGTCTATAACTTACGATATTGCAGAACAAATTTAAAGACTCAGTAGGTATGCCAGAAAGGGCAATGCGCTTTTTTTGCGCTTTTTTGTGGCACCCGTAAATTTTCCCGCGGGTTTTTACAAAAAAAATATATGGAAAACCTTTTTAAGATCCGGACACGCGCGGTGCAACATTGCGGAATTTTTCCCGAAGCGCGCAGTTTTCTGAATTGTACCGTATATCCACCCCTGAAGTTGTTGCGAGCATTTTTGTAAAGTATAGAATCGCTCTGCAACATTGCGCGCAATATTTTTTTATAATGTGTCTACTATCTGCAACATTGTGCACAAAGGCGTGGCACAACTACCATCCATTTATATTTCCGTAATTGTAACCAAAACTTCCTTGCCGCGTCAGTATTGTTTTGCGAAATGTTTCAGTGTGTAGCTACGTACGTCGACTGAACATTTTGCGCAATCTTTCATTGTGTATCCGGGCCTAATAAAACGACCAGTTTTACAAGTCCCTATGACCTTTTTACCCACTAGTTTTACAAGACCCCCATGACGCCCTTTTACCCACGTGTTTTGCAAGCCCCTCCTCCCCCCATGACGCCTATTTACCGATGAGTTTTACAAGCCCACCCAATACGCATTTTTATCGACGAGTTTTACATGCCCAGAGTTTTCATGACCAGCTGGTATATCAGTGAAATTCATCGACTACTTTATATGAGATCCTCACTAAATCCCTTTCAAGGAAATTGTTTAAGAAGTTGATCATGACCTTGCCAAATTTGTGGCCGTATGGTTTGTCCCTTGGCGTCGCATTCAGAAGACCTTGTCTTGTTTCAAGCTCTGGTCATCGTGCTGTAGGTCTCGCGTTGTACTTGGGCATGATACTGACAGTCCGGGGAATTGATTGGGAAATCCTTGAATGCGCCTATACAAAACAGCAAATTTGAGAGCATTTAGATGTGGAACCAACTGAGAGGACGATCTAAGAGAAGCATTCCCTCTATACATGGGTCTCTTCCAATGACAACTGATTTTTTGATATATATTTTTAATTTTCAGTCCATAGCTGAGCTACTTTCACGGCATGGCGCGAAAAATTGTCATGCGGCATGGTGAATCCTTCTCACTTAGATCATCCTTTTTTCGGAGCTGATGTTCGGCCACCACGTGACTATATATTTTAAAACTGGTCAAAAATTTGCCTTATTTATGGATCAGTTTTGCGATTGAACTGAAGACTAAACAAATAGTAATGAACCAAAAGGAAATTACACGCAAAGGAGATTTCAAAAACGTTCTGTCTGAGCTGAAAGGCTCAGACAAATAATCATGCAATTTTATCGTTGACATTTGTAGCCTGCCTGCAGACGTTTCCCATTTCCTTCCTCCTCGTAGGAGACGTCTGCGTGCAGGCTATATGGCATTTGTAGACTTTTGCATGGATTTGTTCACCACAACAAAAGAGTTCGATTGCACTGTTCTATTTTGGTGTGAAAGTCCTGACGTTTACAGCCTACATACATGTACTAGTAGATCCTATGGCAGCAGATATACTGGGATTATACATTTCTTGTTGCATATATTACTCATCATTTTCTTCCAATAAATTAATATAGAATATTGTGTAAATGTCGCGGATTATATTTTTATCAATACGTAGGAAAAACAATCACTAATAGTTCCGTACTTTCAAATTACCGATTATTTTCGCAGCGAAAGCAGACAAGACATACAAGATACAAACCAGCGAAATTACAGAAAAACGATATCAGACGTAAATGAGACCAGGACCAATAAAATTATAATTTGGGTTTAAGAGTTGCAACTAATGAAACAGGAAATAGGAATAGACATTTAGCGTCAATCAAAAGTGATGGGTTTGTTTTTTTATGACATATTTTAGAACTTGTTATAACTAACATTGTCCTGAAAATACGGAAATAGCTGTAAGCAAGCATCTCTCGTTTTACATTGTATATCATCCGTGTTTCTGGAATTTAAGTAAACAGGGATATTATCGAGACAGTGGGTACGATATTCGACGCAAAATGAGGAGGATAGGCTAAAATGATTACTAATGGGTTATTAATTACGTTCCAATGTTTGGTCGATGTTTTCGCATTAATTGAAATGCGTACCTCAGTTATCCTGCTTCCCCCACTTCCAATTAACCAAAAATGGCGACATTATTTTTTCCACTATGCACTTTATACCACCTTGTGAGTTAATTGCCTCTGGTGGGGCCCCAACCACATATTCAATCGCCGTGTTTTTAATAATGTTTCCTGATCGGTTACATGGCAAAGCATGATGCACGAGTGCTGAATTTATTTCATTTACAGAGACACGGAAGAAAATAATAATCAGTGTCACTTGCCAGTGAGACAAGTCTTTATGACTAAGAAATGTCATATTGCAAAAGCAAATATTAGTTTTTTATTCAAATTAAGAAACCCACGCGCGTTTGGTCTGACAGTTGGTGGCAAGTTAGAACTTTATCCTCACAATATACATTACATAGTTGGCTTTAAATTATTTTATCAAGGTGATGAAAACACGGACAATTCAGTCAGTTACGATCTCTAATTTTACACTGTTCACAGCATTGTCAAAATCGTGAGTCATAACAACTGTAAAGAACAGCACACAGAGAAAAAACAGGAAGACTGGCGGCTTAAAGAAATGATCTCATTGCGTACGACAAACTGACTAAACTACAAGAAGACCAGCTTGAGTAAAAACTAAGCCGGAACTGCTATTTAAATGTACTGCTCTGAAGCAACCATTGCGCAGACGTATCACAAGTGAACAGACAAGATCGACGAAACTTTCGGATAAATAGCCACCATTCTGTCTGAGTTGATCACAACATATAGTGATCGACATGCCAAATATTACAAATACTACACGCAGTTCTATTTCAGTTTCACTTGAACCAATCGACACTTGGTATTGGATCATTAGAGGAATCATCGCCATTTTATCCATCGTTGGAAATGGACTCGTTATCTACTTCATCGTTTTCAAGCGGCGCCTGCGTGTCACCAACAACTGGTTTGTGTTATCCTTGGCAATTGCGGACTTTTGCATCGGTTTGTTCACAACACTGAGTGGACTCGCTTGCACCTTTCAGTTTCGGTGCGACTGGCGGATGCAGATTACATTTTACAACTTTCTGCTCTTCGCCTCCACGTTAAACTTGTGGGCGATGGCAATAGACAGATATATCGGGATTGTACATTCTTTACGGTATGTATCACTCATGACAACCACGCGAGTCATTTCAATGGTAGCCATGTCTTGGGCCATATCATTTCTTGCTGCATTTGTGCGTCTACTTTGGTTGTATGATATCGGTCTTGCAGGAAAAACGATCGAAAAATACTACCGTGTGGCCATTGACCTTTTATTCGGTGTTGTCTCGTGTGTGGTGTTAGTGACTATTTTCATCCGCATTTTGTGTCTTTCTCGAAATCTTGCCAGACAGTCAGCAACACAACTGGACCAGGTCAATTACAACTACGCGCAAAGTCACAGACGGTCACGAAGAAAGCGAAGAAATTCCTCAGCAAGGGTTCTTGGAACAGTGGTTTTATTGTTTGTACTTTGTTATAGTCTCAGTATCTATATTTCATTTTGTTCAAATTTTAAGCTTTGCTCTGTCAATCCTGTTGTCGGTTCCATCTCTTTGATACTGGTACATTGTAATTCTGCCATTAACTTTGTTGTGTATGCGTTCATGAAAAAAGATATTCGCTTGGAACTGAGACGTTTGTGTCGATGTGGCAATACTACGGAGCGTAATACAACATCTAGGGAATTTTCTTTATCATAGCAATAAATAAGAAAATAATAATAATATAGGTAATTAAATGTAAAGTAATGTAGTGTAATGTAAAGTAATGTAATGTAATTGCCGTCGAGCCTTGGCGAGGAAGAAATTAGCAATGAAGTTCTATCTGTATTATTAGTACTGAAATCGTCAAATTCACGTCGCAAGCAATCTCTTTCATAATGAAGTTTCTAGTGTAATGTAATATTAATAACACAATATATTGAGTCCACATAAAAATTCTCTTCTGATTTTTATTGCATTTGCTAATCTTTCTTCGTTAGAATCGAACAACACCTGTGCTAGTTCTTAAAGAGAAGGGAGAAACGGCCGAAATTACTAGGGAGAAGGGGGAAATGAGTTAGTAAATAGGGAGATAGGATAACTATTTGTTCCTGTCCCATCTTGTAAGATGTGGATTATTCCTTCTATAAGTTAGCATTACTTTGAAATATAATTAATCCGGCGGTACGCTTTATTGACCAAGGTTACTCGGTCAAGATATGTTGCGGCTTCTTTTTTTGGCTCGTTTTGGACTAATCGGGCGAATATAAACCGCATCATTTTTCTCACGGGGATGCACTTGAAAGTTGGCTAGCTTTGACGTTCTTTAAATTGAAATGAAGGGAATGAGAACAACAACTGAAGAGTAAGGTTTCATGAAATGTGCTGAAATGTGTCCGCCATACGTGACGTACACGACTCAAGTCTCGTTTGATTAATCATTTTTTCCTACACCATCATGATCAGGAGAAGCTAAGTATTCATTCCCGGTTGGTATCACGCATCACGTTGTCTTATATTTTGAAACTAAGTATTTGATAATACTCCTATCGGCACGGAATTCTGTTTTGAAAAAGCGGTACAGGCGGAAGAGTGCGAGAGCCCTTTACAACTTCCTGTGTTCGCCAGGAGTCCGAAGCTCCATCTCAAAACGTTCTTGAATTTGAACGAAGGGAATTAAGTAGAAACTCGCGTGTCAGTTACAGTCACACCAGGTACATAAAAAAATAACTGATCGTGAAGAGCCGTGGACTAAAATCCGGACGAAGAGGAGTATTACAGCCACCTCAGTTGTAAAGATCAAAGCCACAAACGCCGATCATGACCAATATTACAAGTAACCAAACCTACAATTCGAGTCACCTTTTGCTTGAACCATTGAGCACTTGGTATTGGGTCGTCAGAGGAATCATCGCCATTTTAGCGACGGCAGGAAATGGACTCGTCATCTACTTCATCGTTTTCAAGCGGCGCCTGCATGTCACCAACAACTGGTTTGTGTTATCCTTGGCAATTGCAGACTTTTGCATCGGTTTCTTCACAACACTAAGTGGACTGGCTTGTACCTTTCAGTTTCGGTGCGACTGGCGTTTACAGACCACCTTTTATAACTTTCTGCTTTTCGCCTCCACGTTAAACTTATGGGCGATGGCAATAGACAGATATATGGCGATTGTGTATTCACTGAGGTATCAATCACTTATGACAAACCTCGTGGTCATTGTCATGATAACTTTGTCTTGGACCGTGTCTTTTTTAGCAGCATTTTTACGCCTGATTTGGTTCTATAGCGATTATTTAAGGCTAAAGATCGATAAATACTATCAAGAGTGCGTGGATATCTTGTTTGGTGTTTCTAATGGCCATTTATCTTCGTATTTTGTTTATTTCAAGGGAGCGCGCAAGACAAGCTTGCCAGCAATTGGTTCAGCTCAACTACAATCGTCACTCAGCTAATGTTGGAAAATCTCACATCAAGCAAGTTCGACGAAATGCTTCAGCAAGGATTCTCGGCTCAGTGATTTTATTGTTCGTACTTTGTTACACTTTGGGTATCTATGTTTCATTTTGTTCAAATTTTAAGCTATGCCGCGTAACTCAACTTACTGGAAACATTTCTTTGCTATTGATCCATTGCAGTTCAGCCGTGAATTTCTTTGTGTACGCATTTATGAAGAAAGATATTCGTTTCGAGCTTAGAAGGCTGTGCAGATGTTTAAGTTTTAAAAATGGAGTTAACTGAATTGACTAATACGGTGATATGGCCGCTGAAATATATAAATTGCTGAATGTTATAAGAGTCGCGGATCTTTTTACAAGCTTCTCCTTCCTGTTACAGTATCTTGTCTATCAAGCTTTCAAGATATTTTCATGCAAACTGCGGCTCTTTCAAACAAGGATTTGAACACCGGTCAGCGAGTGTAGCTGACAAAGCTCTTTGTTATTACTGTGCGAATCAGAAAAACGTGATTTTTGCTTGGATTTAAGCATGGATTTTCCTTTACCAAAAAATGGCCTATTTTTCCTGTATTTATTTTATTGCTTTTATTTTAAGCTTTTCTGCAAAAACAAAGTAACTCAAAGTGTTAATTTGACGGTTTTCGGACAATTCTTCTTGCGGTTTGATCATGTTAAATTAAAGTTAAATCATAGTCAATCCAGACAGGCTAGACTAAAGTCAAATTACATTATATTTTAGGTTAAATAACATAAAAGTGCCAAAGTATTAGCCAAAGTATTAGTTGAAAGTAATGCCGGGGAAGTCCAGACGTTTCGCGCTTAGCCCTTCATCAGTGGATGTAACGTTTTGACCATGTAACTGAACAACGTCTAAAAACAGGAGCCTGTCTAAAAATTATCATGACCACAGAGTACTTTGTAATATGCCTCCAACTGAATCGAAACTGTACATCATTTGTAGCTGACTATGTTGCGGTCTGGGTTCATCAAACCCTGGCTGGGGTCACTGTATTGTGTTCTTGGGCAAAATACTTTACTCTCACAGTGTCTCTCTCCACCCAGGAACTGGTATGGGTACCGGCGACACAAAATGCTGGGAGATAACCAGCGATGGACTAGCATCCCATCCAGTGGAGTAGCAATACTCCTAGTCGCTTCACGCTACAGAAACCGGGATAAGCTCCAGCAGTTGTGAAGGCTAGGCTAGTGAAGACCTACCATTATGCGATTAATATCATTCAGAGTTAAACGTTTGTCTAATGTGATCGTTCGGCGGTGCGGACAAAATACCTTAAAGTTACTCATTTTAGCGACAACTTGTTGTTGGCGGAGTCAATCAATTGGTCATGCATTATTGCCCAGTGGGCATAAATAGACTATACATGCAATGCTACACCTCCTAGTGATACAAAGACTGTTGTAGTTATCGCGGTAAATATACCTTTTCATAGCATTTATTTAAGTGGTGTCTGGCTAAGTGGATTTTAGATGCCAAAAAGCTGCTGATGGCCCAGAAATGAATAAAACGCGTTAGAAATTAAACCTGTATGAGCAGCCGATACCGTCTCGGGAGTAAAATGAAAAAAAACATAAGCCACGCCCACAGAGCGAGATTGGGGTTGATTTTGCATTTTCCGACAAGCATCCCCTTTACTTTCATATCCCCCCACCACCCCTCCCTTCCTCCCTGCCGCCATATTAGTTGGTTAAAACCCTATAAAAAGAAAACAATAAGAGAAACAAACAAAACGACTACAACAAAAAAAGGCTCCAATCCTGAACGAGCCGGAAGGTGGGAGGGGAAAAGTCTTGGAAACTGAAAGAACAATACAAACATGTGAAGGTAGCTAACCGGAACCTTTATTGAATCACACTGAAATTTGCTTTACATTGTGCAATATACCTGATGACAGTGGACTTTGGTTTGACTTTGCATCGTACAAGCTCTTTGCAAAGTAAGGTTGCAAGCGTGCAGTTCTTAATATCCGCGAAACATTATGGAACAAAATGCTAACAGGCTGTATAAAGTGCCATTTATATCAGTTTATTACCTTATAAACTTTTGCTAATAAATCGAGGCTCTGTTGGTTCTGGTTCACGGAGATTATCATGAAGTAAAACATGTCAACGGATCCGGATCATCCGATTTCCTTCAGACCTCGTTTAATTCATACTAGGTCCCGGGTCTTGTTTACCGCACTTTGATGCCTCTGTTCCAAAATCAAGCGAACGATTAACCAATGTTGACTCGCGTACATGGACAAGGCCAAAATCAAGTGATTCTTGACGTGTCCGGCATCTTAGTAAACGTTTTAACTCTGCTCTTATATCTCTCTTTAAAATGAGTACACTACTACATTAACAGCAGAATTTAAGAAAATTAGAATTCGGAAACTTGGACAAACTCGATGGTCACAGAACAAAGGCTGAACACATCGCAAAATCCACGATAGGCTGAAAGTAGCCAACAAAACACAAACAACAGCGCCACCGATGCGAACACTTTGAGATTGGACCTCTCCCTATTTCTTTTTCTTCTTCTGTTTGTAAAATGTCTGCCGTTGTAGCGTTGCTCGACGCTTTCCTGTGCAGCGATTCTACGAGAATGGCCTCGCGTTATTATATACAAATGAAAATAAACTAAAAGTAACATAAAACACGGAATTATTTCGAAGCAGACCACTGTCAAGCCATCGTATACTCTTTGTACTGTGTCCCTTGTTTCGTTGGTGTCTGACGTTTTCCACAGCAAAGATAAAAGTGAAATAACTGCAGGTATTATCCATGCGATAAATATCATTGTCAAGACCTTCGACCGAGTCATTACTGAACCGTATTTCAGTGGTCTTGTGATGGCAAGATATCTATCCCCAGTCATAACACATAAATTTCCAACGGACACATACAAAATGAGATTGTAGAACGTTAAAAGTGCATCAATGTTTAACTGTACCCAGAACGTATGGATAATGTATGTTGGTAACACCACAAGCCCAACGAGCAAATCAGCCAATGACAGGGAGAGTATAAACCAGTTAGCTGTGATGTGAAGAATTCTTCGCGTAATTATTAAATATATAACCACAGTGTTTCTGCAAACTGCTGTAATTCCGATGATACCAACCAATATCCAGTACCAATAGGCATCCTTCTCGCTTTTACTATTCATCGATGTCATCAGTTTATTAACAATTCTTTGGTTTTCTTCCTATTAGCCATCAGAAAAAAAAAATTAGTTAATTGTACGCACTTTGATATACAGTTGAACCTCTCTCCCCCGGGGCGGAATTAACTTGCCGTTGTAGATAGGTGGCCGTTGCAGGGAGGTTTCACTAAGAGTGAAAAGCATGGATAAACGTACGATTGGGACGAAAAATCCTGGCCGTTGTGGAGAGGTGGCCGCTATAGAGAAGTGGCCATCAGTGGAGGTTTGACTGTATAAACAAGGAGTTTTTAGAAATTTAATTTGAATTCAAGTCTGAGACGCAGTAGTTAGAAACAAACAATGAACGAATGAACCTACAAGGTTACGTAATAACGAGCTAACTGACCAACTGAAGTTTTTCAAGGTACGCCCATAGATATCAGAAACCATAACGGAGCAATAAGTTACTCAAAAATAGAATCCTCGATATTTCTGCTAGGAGCCCTTACCAAATAACGACTTTGGGCCCCCCCAACTGTTGCTATGATACGTTTGAGTGGAGGACCCATTTACCTGCCAAGTAGCGTCATTCTAAAGTTACAATTACCTTTCTTATCCTATTGTAAGATCAGACATCTGCTTGTAACTTTGACTTCTTATTATGTTACGTTAGCTCAGCTGTATTCCTAGTCGATATTCGAACTTTACAATTCCTATTTTATTTTCGCATACATTCGTTGTTTAAATATAGTAAACGCAATTATTTTTTAACCATCTTAAGGGATCATTTTTACGGACATCATTTAAAATTAAAATTTCCCCTTTTTATGCATTTTAGTATGACTTCATGCCGAAAAGTTTCAATTTTGGTTTAATTACTGTGTGGTGAATTTATTTCTGATTTTACTGATCCTATTTTGGGAGC
Source organism: Desmophyllum pertusum (assembly GCA_029204205.1). Classification (NCBI taxonomy): domain Eukaryota; kingdom Metazoa; phylum Cnidaria; class Anthozoa; order Scleractinia; family Caryophylliidae; genus Desmophyllum; species Desmophyllum pertusum. The sequence continues at coordinate 804,505 of MU827786.1, read as the reverse complement.
GATCAAATCAGTAAACAGTGTTTTTAGTTCAGCTTCAATATTTTGTCGCTACGCGAGATGAGAGAGTGAAATGATGGAAAAAACGACACTTTACGATCTAACAGGAAAACTGAATAAAGGGAATATTGACAGTCCATCAAATAAATGGCTTAACTACGAGTGAGAAAGAACGCAACTCTATATTAAACTGAGTAAAAAGAACATTTAGGTTTAGAAGACGTTTAATGTCGTTTCCATTCAGCGAAACGTATTATCTCGAAGTCGTATAGTTGGTTATAATAATGAGATCGTTCTTGTAAAATGCATGCAAACACTGCTATCGCACGGTAAGTACTTTACCAACTACATACATACTAATTTTGTTATTCGCTTACCTGCAACTGAAGAATTACAGATCACGTTTATACTTTGGCGTTCTGGACTATTTTTACAAATGCCCAACAACAAGAATATTTACGAATTAGATATTAAGGTCCGCTTGAAGTAAATACGTTGTTATTACTCCAGACAGCTGCACCAAAATCTATTCAAACAAATTGAATGTTATGAATAATTTCAGTTGTGTCGAGATTATTTCAACAGAAACAGAATAGCGCAGACTTTTACTAAAAGCCTTTTCCGTTAAATTCATAATTGAACTCATTAAACTTTAATTAAAAGTTTTCTGATCAATAGAAAGTCTGGTTTGCCGCTTTTGCCATCTAAATTTTAATTCATTTTGCTATATATATCACTAATAACAAGCCGGACAAAACATATCTTTAGTATTGTTAACATGCAATTAAGCCCTGCGGGGACTGATGGACGATAAGTGTGAAGTGTCAGGAGAAGAAAAGGCAAAAGTACGTCAGCAAAAAGCAAAAATAAATATAACATACTAGTATATCGACATGCAATTGAGGAAAACGAAAACGAAGAACACTGCCGTTGATCCCCAAATCAAAATAAAACAGCAACAATAAGCAGTAATTATCAAATACGTTGTTTACGGATATCCCTGGATTACTGAGTATTATAATATAAACACAATCTACTTCGCTCACTTTACAGTTGCGATGTGTCATGAGGATTTGGTGCGCTAATGGACTAATGCGAATGCATTTATTTTCAAGCTGCAAGTAACATAACATGTATAAAGCATGTTATGTTATGTTGTTGTGTTGTTGCTGTTGTTGTTGTTACTGGTGTTGCTACAGCGTTATTTATTTTAAACACACTGGAGAGGATCAGCCAGGGGGGAGTTTTTAGCAATTAAAAAAAAAAATTATACCGGTAGTGAACTTTACGTTTACAATAAATTCCACAAAGTGATCCACATAAAAGAGTTCGTTCCTTAGAGTTTGTTGCGAATTAAACTGATATATAGTGGCCCATAGCTGCCATAGCTAATTGATATATTTTTCGCTACATTTCGTCCATAAAAATCGTCACCGTGAAATAAAACTAAACTTAAATAAAACTAAAAACTAAAACTGAAACTATACCTGAACTGAAATAAAACGAATTAAACGAAAACCTTTTTTTTTTACGTTGACTCAAAATAAAAGAAGAATTAAAATTGAAATTAACATAAATATGAAAATGAAAATGAAGATCAATTCTAAAGCGAATTAAAAGCGAATTCAAAATAAATATTTATTGAAAGAAAAACCTAATGAAAAATCACCATGGCCCATGGCCAGAACTGCCATAGAAAATAAAAATCAATTCTAAAGTAAATTAAAAGCGAATTCAAATTAATATTGATTGAAAGAAAAACCAAATGAAAAATCACCATGTGACGAAGTATTGACATGATACTGTCGATATATTTTGAGCTCAAAAGATTAACGACTTTTAATTACGGAATTAAATATAAATTCCCATTTCTTCTACTACCCGGTATTAGTTTTCCTTTATTTTTCATTAATTTTCTTACATTGATTTTATTTAATGAAATTTTCTCAAATAAATTAGTGCCCGATGTATTTATCGTATATTAATTTATATTGGTCATTATATTTCAACTACACTAAATAAGGAGAAAAGCCGACGTATATAACTTACGTCTAAAAAAAACATAATATATCACATTTACCAGCATGACAATTACATGTACTTCAAACTAAAATAAATTACTATGGTAACATCATGCTTAATGTCATCTACTGAAATAATGGATCTTATTTTTCTTTATTGCGAACAATTTAAAAATATAAGCGAAGATCACTGCTGTAGCTTCACAAATTATCGATCTTTGTTGTTGTCGTTATATAAATATATATATATATATATATATATATATATATATATATATATATATATATATATATATATATATATATATATATATATATTTTTTTTTTTTTTTTTTTTTTTTTTTTTTTTTCACAAGTATTTTATTTCACTCTTTGATCGGTAGTCAGGTTTTTAATTTTAATCCATGGCTGAAATTCGCCTGAAAGTAAACATTTCAATTCAATATCATATTACTCCACGCACCTGAATACAAATTATCATAAACCAATTTCAACTCGCTCTGCGCTGTATAACTCGCTCACTTAATGCAATATATGGTTGAAGAGTTTAATGGCGAAAATTACCGGACGCCCATTCTGATCCTATTTAACACCAATCAGGCAGCTGGTTTATCTGCGTCTTACAATTTACTTTTTGTGGAGGTGATTGAGGACGAGTCAAATCAGGGAGGATAAACGTATTAACAAGCTTGCACAATACTTTGAATGAGGCGACGATTTTATTTACTCGTGAAACGTATTTCGGGAAAACTCACTGTTGGAACAGAGGACGGTATTTTACAAAAGAGGATCAGTAGAAAAGGACGAGACTGAATCATATATATTCTCGTGGATTTATTTCATCTGAAGTCAGCTACCTTTCAAGTGACTAAACTGATTCGTATCAATTTTAGTATTAATTTAATTTTAGAAGACTCCGACATAATATAATATAACTGCAAAATAACTGTTCAAGTAAAAAGGCCTATAGACTCCTTAAAGAGATCACCATATTCAACAACACATCAAAGAAGAATACAAAGAAGACGAATTGGTAGAAGGTATCTAGAAAATTAACACAAGGGCTGCATTGCTGTTTATGACAACCTGAACTGTGATGAATAACACATCAGAGATAAGGAATCAACCATACTATTCACTGGAGCCTCAGATAACATGGTACTGGTCTTTAAGGATAATCATCTCTGTCTTCACCATCTTGGGCAACGGATTTGTTATTTGCCTCATAGCGACACGGAAGCGTCTGCAAGTGACTTGTAACTGGTTTGTGCTATCTCTTGCCGTATCAGACTTTAGTGTCGGGTTCTTGGTCACACCAACTGGATTAGCCTGTTCGTACTGGTTACGATGCGATTGGCGCCCACAGTTAGTGTTCTATAACTTCCTGCTGTTCGCATCCACATTGAACTTGTGGGCAATGACTTACGACCGATATAACGCCATCGTGTGTCCTTTGAGGTACATAACGCGTATGACAACCAAGCGAATACTTATCATAATATCTTTACCTTGGAGTATATCACTGTTGGCGTCATTCATTCGCCTTGCATGGTTGTACGATAAAAATTTAAGGGTCAAAGTAGGTATATATTACAGGGTCTTGATAGACTTATGGTTTGGCATATTTTCTTGCCTTCTACTCGTGGTAATTTACGTAAGGATTCTGCTCATAATAGGTAAACATTCTAGACACGTAGCATCTCAAAGAGCGCAATTATCATTCAACACAACTCATTGTGTGGCGTACAGAAACGAGCGGGAACGCCTATCAGCCAGAATTCTCGGAGTAGTTATATTACTGTTTGTAGTTTGCTATGTTATTAGCATATACGTATCCTTCTGTTCAAATTTTAAACTGTGTTCCGTGTCTCCAAATGTACACATCGTTTCCATGCTAATGGTGCATGCAAACTGTGCTGTTAATTTTATTGTGTATGCCCTGCTCAAGAAGGATTTTCGAACAGAACTGAGAAGGTTGTTTAAATGCGAAAATGATACACTAGCTTCTGAGGTTAGAGCACTAGCCACTGTGAATCGCCCCTCGCGCGGCAGCAGTAAGTTACCTTCGATTGTTTTGTCATAGCATGCATTTAGGCGGCATCTCCACCTTGTCACTTTGAATGTTAACATTGAGCACAGCTGATACATAAGCTGAATAATCCAAGTAACCTAAGTCAGAAAAGAAGAGATAAAAAAATAGATTTTTTTAAAACTATATTTTTAATATATTTATTTAGATGGTAAGCAGTCTGAGTATTGGACATTTAATCTTGTTTTCTTGGTGACAGTCACAACTCGAAGCATGCCGGGAACAATATATGAATAAATGTTAGCTGTTTCAATTTATATTTGACAATTCTGATCAATAAGATAACCAATCCGAGTCCCGGGTTATTGAAAAAGCGCGAGTGTAATATTTAAAGGACTATTTGTTTTGCTTCTTTATACCGAAAAAGCTCTATTTAGCCCCCCCCCCCTTTTGCCCCTCTCTATTAACCCCCCCCCCCCCCCCCCCCGCCCCCCTTCCGTCAGGCTGATGTAAATGACGCGTTTCAGTGATATTTTCTGTTGTCTCAGTCACGTATTGCCGTGACGTGGTCTTTAATTAGTATCGTTGAGTTAGGGTGTAAACGGCATTGCATTTGCGAGGCGGTCATACATAACCCATTTCTTTTTCTGTTTTAGTGGGGGAAATTTATGATTTGAAATAAGCCCCCCCCCCCCCTTCTTGGGGCCTGGAATTAAATAAGCCCCCCGGGGCTTAATAGAGCTTTTACGGTAATCACTGACTGGGCGGGTCTTAAAGCCGCGTGTGAAATGTCTGAAACTGACAATGAGGAGAGTCATTAGATCTGATCTATGTAGTGTTTTCGAAAATTGTACACATGCAATTATGTAGTTTAACTTAACATACATGTAATTGACTGGACGTAATTTGGGGCCTGCTTGATATAAAAAAAACTGTAGAAGATGATTGATAAGTTGTTTATTTGACCGCAGGCCATGTGCCATTCAGTTGGTGTAAGGGCGGAGTGTCTTCAGAGACAACTTTATTGTTTAGCTAAAAACTCGCAGGACGGATGTCTCAAAAGCGGTCTTGATTCACCATTTGGGTAAAATCTCTATATTCCGCTGTTATCAACTTCTTTGTTGGGGTTGGGGCGAGGAGACGGCTGACACTTCAGACTACTTTAAGAGGAGCCATTAAATATTTAAACACCAATCAACTGCGCTAAGCGTACTAAACACAAAAGTTTACAATTCATTCTGCAAGCCATGTAAGTATATTGCAGATGGGATTCGTATTTTAATCATGAATTTTTTCACGTTCGATTTTGCTGCACTGTAAGGTCAAATAAAAATATAAAATATAAACATTTTCGCTATATTAAATCCCTAGCTAATACCCAATTAATTCGGATCCTAAGATCCTACGGAAACAAGGGATTATCCACATCACAAAAACAAAATATAAGTCAACATCACGTATTCAGGATCAATGCTTTTTTAATCATTATTGTCATTACTTGCATACGGTTAAATTGCGTTTTCAACACATACATAGATCGATTTTCAATTCTTGAGTATCGAAAGTAACCCGAAATTGGTTTTGCTTTACTACGTTCTGTGATTGGTTTAAAAAACTCGCGCCACCTACTCAACCACTCGGCTAAACCAAAACCAATCATGGTTTTGGTTTTGGTTTTACGACACTCAAATGAAAACCGCTCTAATCTCTACCAGTATAACGGAGCCTCCAGTGTATATTAATATACCAAATATTAAACGTTTTCCGTGTATTCATAGAGTTATCGTGACACGAGTGAAGTTTGGGAGAGGCTGAGAAATGCTGTGGAAACACAACCGAGGCGAGTGTTTCCACAGCAATTTCGAGTTCTCCCAAACTTTCACGAGTGTTACCATAACTCTATGGAAACACAGGGAAAACGTTTTCTATTGTTTTTATGAAATAAAAGCACGAAGCAATTTTCTATGTTTCCATAGAGCTATTTATGCTTGGGTGAAATGGTTTTGAGCCAATCAGAGCGCGCGTAGTATCTTGTTTATTTCATAAAAGTTAATGTATATTATGCCACGCATTCCTAATAAAGCTGAATGGTATTTTGGTATTGTTGTCATCTAATGAGAGTTCATACGTATATAATGTGAATAATTATGTGTACATCATCGAGAAACTTGATTTTTTTCCAAGGTAGGGGTCAGGGATTTAAGAAGACCGGAGCTGAGTGGAGGGGATTAATCGCTATATAATCACGACCAATAAAAGTGTCACGGCCCGTTGTTTTTCGAGTTCAGTCTAGAAAAAAGTATCATTTTCAGGAAATTGTAAACGAAATTCGTTAGGATTGTATCTTTAAGTTGGCGATGACAGCTAACAAAAACTTAAAATATACATGCTGGCCAGCAACAGGGCGGGAATTTTAAGGAGTGCATGATTTCACCTTGTAGACTCACTCATCTTAAATCTCCAGAATGTCTGAGCAATGCTTACTTAAACCTTTTCAAGTTGTAAAAAAACAAAAATAACGGTCTTTGAAGTAAACAAGGATTTGCGCGTAAAATTAAGCCTTCTTTGCCATGCCATGTAATGTGAAAAGGATGAGCTCTGTCTGGGTAAACACATTCTGGCCAGCTGTAAGCGATGGAATCATTACCAACCGGAACATTCGGGTAACAACATTTAAGTCGGAGGAATAGACTGCTACAGACCACGTAAGTCTTCCATGACAAAATACGACAAGGAATTCGAAACATTCTCTAAAAAGTCATGGAATTCAGATTTTCTGTTTGTCAAGCTGTGTAAAAGTCTTTTGTTTCCCAAGACAGGTTAGTGATACTTCATTGCAGCAGCGGATCAGCATTGCGATACACGATCTTTAATCCTCGGTCTTGAAAACAACTGCTTGAAAAGGTGACAATCGTTAGGTGCTTGAAGAGCCGTGATGAAGTTCTTTACAGTGCTGATCTCGTTTGTATTGTTGTGTTGGAGGTGAGTAGTTCAATTTTAAGACAGCTTGCTGAGTGAACTGATCGACCTAAAACGATTTCACACATTAGGATTTTAATTAGAAATTCGCTCAAAGAGTTCTCGTTGACCAATTGAGCTGCAAGGCAAGGCAATCTCTTTCCGGATTTTGCAAAATGAAGTTAAGTTGACAATCTACTTTTTTCAAGGCTAATCGAAGCTGATTAATAAAGTTGTGTAGAAAATATAGTTTTGAACTGCGCCGAATGGATTTCTTTCGCAGCTTGAGAGCCAAGGGTTAGGCAACAAGAGACTCGTTGTGCCTAGCTTTCACGGTGAATTTTAGAACATGGTATTTTAGGCATCACGTCTGAAATCATCACAGACAAATAAATATAAGGATAATTTATTTAGCCTTTAATCTTCGAAGGACTCCATCGAGCTTTTGTCTCAAGTATAAAGATGAAATGGACAATTAACTACCAACTGTTTACAGCCGGATCCTTTCATGACAAAAGGAACCGTATCTAGCGTATCTAACGTAATTTAGCGTGATGCTATGTTTGAATGACAGTGTTTCGGTTAGTCGACACTGTTTCAAAAATAGGAAAAGAGAGCAAGATAATCAAATAGTGATAATTTGTTTCAAAGTCTATATATATGCTTGACCTAAATATCAAGACTTAAGATTTCGTCGAATCATTAATTATGTTTAATTAGATTATCAACAGGATTGTCCATTTAATTACAACTTCGGAAGTTTTAAAAGTATATCTAGTCCAAACCGGCCATAGTGCTTAGAAGAGTAGCTATAAATGTTCCTCAAGGTTAATAAACAAAACCGCAGCATGACACCGCCAAAGTCCATCCATACTAGTCCAGCAGGATATCGCATTCAGGGTAATTTCATCGACGGAAATCATGTTTTTGGAATAAAAAGTCTGGCATTCATGCTTTATATATGAATGTATCTTTAAATGTATTTAATTGCTGACGCTAAGCCTGATATAAGGTTATGAAAGTATCTTTATTGACGGCTGCGGAGAACTTTGTTCACTTCAGACTTTTCCCAATTAAAGATAGAATATATTTTTCCGGGCTAACAGAATACCGAGAACACCTATTACTTAGTCGACTGAACATTTTATGCATTTCCCCCACGGAAATCACATTGGGAAGCGTATGCAACTGTATTACATCCATCCTTCGGCATCCAGCACCGTATATGCAAGTTCAGTTTTTATACTTTGAAAAGTTCAAAGAATACTATCATTATCTTAATAATAATATTTTACTGACTAACGCTTATCCTTTTTTCTCTTATTCACAGTAGCACAAGCATTGCAAAGAAGACATCTCGCCGCCCTAATTTGTGGTGCCAGAAAGCACCAGGACTCTCTTCAAGTCAAAGGAAGCTTTGTCAGAGAGTCCCTGGACTTCAGACCGCAATAAAGAAAGGAATCGAGAAAGGACTATCAGAATGCGAACGAGAATTTCAGTGGAATAGATGGAACTGCAGTTTGCTTGGCGAAAAGAGTCTTCTACGGCGAGCACCGGGTAGGTCAGCTTCACGTGTAGTTTGTCTTGAAAACAACAGTATGTTGTTATTGTTAACTCCAACATTTGTTATTATAGGCAACTAAAAGGTTATTAAAGTGCTTTGGGGGCTGTTTGGGAGGGCCAAATTGACAACTATAATTGGCTTGGGATCGTGGGCCAGAGAAAAGAGTTTTACCGTCTAGAGTAACGTGGTTAAATCAACAATAATTGCACACAATCAGTCCCATGATCACCTTAGGGAACTTTCAAAGCTACATGCAGTCTTGCATGTAGATGCATGTATGGAACGAACTATTTCTTAGGTTCACTTTACGGTTGTTTGCTGCATGTCCAAAATAAAACTGCGTTCTTCAGTTCTGAGTATTGAGTTCATTGGGCTCGCATTGCGTGCCATATTTGACAATAAAACGACTGTAAAGGTGGACTACGAGTGGGTCACCGTATTTTGAAAATTTTCTCGAATAATCGCGCAGGGAGACTTATTATGATTTATGATTTATTTAAAAAATAATAGATTTGTTATTATTACTAATCGCCCCAAAAAGGTATACCTATATAAATACTACATGCATGTATTTCAAAAGTACAGAAAACTAAACGTAACATGGTCTTTCATGTACTAAATCTTTCACCCGCAGTTCAAAACTGTTCATGATTACGCGACATTAAAAGTTGTTGTTTGTCAAGTCCTAGAATTATCATGAAACCCATGTCAAGTAGACCCGGTTGGGCCGGTCCAACAGCAAGTTCCCCTTTATGCCCCTTCCGAATACGTCGTGAACTTCTCACTGCAAATTTGAATATTCTTGATACATTTTAAAGTCCCATTTATTTATTGCATCTTTTCTGTCGTCTAAGTTGTTCAAGTTGCTGTTGGTTTTTTACAACGTCTTCCTTTTTTTTTTTATTAAACGATCATCGTAAAAATGATATTTTGGGATAAATACGACCGCGTCAGTCTAATTAGGTTTATCAGCCGATCATCGCTAGGTTTTACCAGCGATCTAGTTTTTTTTAAACTTATTTTGCTTCGTTTTGATAGTTTCTCCTCAATTTAAAACATCTGATCGTGAAGGCATTTTTTTAATCATCTCACTACACAGATGGAACTAAAGAAGCTGCTTTTACCACTGCATTACTGTCAGCCTCAATAGCATTCAGCATAGCAAAGGCATGTACAGCCAAAGATGTAACGGAATGCAGCTGTGAGGGAGTTAAGCGGCCCATGCGTGGACGATCCTGGAAATGGCGAGGGTGCAGTGTGAATGTTCGCTTTGGAACTTACTCAGCTGAGCGGTTTATGTTGAGCGGGAAGAGCAACAACACCGAGATGAATACCATAATGAAGCAAAATGTTAGAGTTGGACTTGAGGTAATATTAATAAAAAAATAATATAAGGCTTACTTCTTTGCGCCATGTAGCGCATAACGCCCCTTTAGTGGTTTCTGTAATCCATCCATTGAGTTTTTCCGGGGTGGGGTGATTGGCCTCACACTTAACCCCCAGCCTGGAGGGCCAGGGCCTATCCTTTGTCAGGCCTCTCCCCCTTGACCAATCCGACATGGCTGAACCTACCAGGGGACAGGGCCCCAACCCTGGTATGTGATCATACAAGATGACATGCCCAGAGCCGTGAAGATTAAAATAATGAGCTGCAGGTAATTCACTGCAACCAGTAGTGTATAAAGTTCTTTCGGTCTTGTGATTCGTCCAGATTATGTGCCCATGCCGGAAAGAATGAAAATATGTTAACTAACAATAGACTAATAAATGAAAAGTCAAGATACTAGGATCGTTTTTCTAATAAAGTTGTTACTTTCTTTGCTGTTTTTAAATTATCTTTCTCCAGATTTCGCTAGCTTCTATTTTGTTACTGGGGCGAACATGGGTACTTTCCACTCATGTTGTCTGCATGTCTCATCACAATATTAGTCCTCTTGGGAACACCCAGTATGAATAAATAGTTATGAATCGGATGAATGAGAGGTACACTTGTTTTTCAAACTTCGACCGTGTAGGATCAAGCAATTTTCCTTTACAGATTCAGTTCAGTGACCAAAATATGAATGGATATAAACTGACGAATGAAATTTAAAACGTAACTGTCCCTAAATTAAATGTGGTTTGATGAAATGGCTAGTACTGGGTGTAAACTTGAACTGACAAAAATATATAGGGCCGATTATTTAAACGAAGTCTAAGTTAGACTTGGTTTAAGGCTAAATCGAGGTTTAGTCAAGGCTTCCATAGACCACGGCTAAGCTGAGTCTAAATTGCGTTATTAGAATGCGGATTAGCCGCATTTCACGGAGGCCACGTCTAAACGTGGTTCAACAAGTCTAGCTATTGTTTTCTTAAACCGCGCTTTAAAAATTCGAGTTTTTGCTTAGTCGGATTTGCGCAATTTTCTACGCTATAATCGCTGTAATGATAACACATGGAAAACAATTCAAAACTTTTTCTTCGCAAAACTTGATGGGCTATCTTTCATCCTGAAGTGCAATTATAACGTAAATAATGTTAGCCAAAAATTACCTACTTTCTACAGGGAACTATTGGATTATTTTTATTAATGACTTGCGAAATAATTTTGAAGATACTTATTGGTTTTCATTTTATGGAACAATAAGGACATGCTATTGAACTAAACTTTTTTCTTGGACACTTAGTATGATATAAATATCCACTATTAAAACTTGCTTCTTTCCTGAGCCTAAACCGTCGATGGAAATTAGACTGTTTTGTACGGTAAGGGAAATTGTCATCGTCGTATTCTTCTAGCGGATTTAAACTATCCCTCAACTGTCTGAATCTTCGGAATCAGCTTGTTATCCTATTCCTGTAACGTTCTATACTTCGAACTTCCATCCATGACACAAACCTTCACTAATAAAAGCGTTAAACTACGTCTAAACCTACTCATGACCAGGCCTAAGTTGCTATTGTTTGCAAGTCGGTGTTTAGACACCGCTTAGGCGAGGTTTAAAATAAAGGACGTTTAAATAATCAGGTTCCCCGGTTTAAACCCGGTTTAGACCAAGACCTTCTTAAGCGATGTCTAAACGTCGTTTAAATAATCGGCCCATAGTGTTTGTGTTAACGAGAGGATTGCACAAAGTGATTTCACGGGCTTGTGGATGATTTTTTTTTTTTTTCATCAGGTATTAAAAGAAAATAGAGTGGTGAAATGCACAGTGGGAAATACAGGAAAAGTAAAGTCATGCCACCTAACTTTACCACCCTCCAAAAAATCAGCCGAGTTATCAAAGCAAAGTACCACACGGCAACCAGGGTCATTGCTACCAGACGAGAGCGAAAAGATTCATATTATTTACAAACCCTTGGGCGGTACCGTGGCCGACATAATGGCAAAAGACCAAAGAGATCATCTCTGGTGTACTTAGATCAGTCTCCCTCCTACTGCTACCGGCAAGATAAATACAGCATTCCTGGAACACGTGGTCGCCGCTGTCAAAGGAACACTCACAAGGAAGATGACTGCACCTTGATGTGTTGTGGTCGTGGTTACAAAGGGAAGCATCGTTTCAGAAGAGATTCTGTCACTGCAAAGCGAGTGTTGATGAGCCATGCAGTTGCAAAGTATGCACAGATGTCATAATCGAGAACATTTGCCTGTAATGGCTTCCGATAAAATCAATCAAGCATTCTACTTGAAGCGGCACTGATTAGATTAGTAAAGAAAACACAATAACAAAAATTGGACTTCTTAAAAATATATGCCAACTGATCTAAGCATTAGTTGTAGAAAGAACATCATTTTACTTTGCTTTGCTTTCTGAAGTAGTTAGATCCGGTGAGATTACAACTGATTGTGGTGGGATCTATACAATATATTATTATAGACACCAAATAATAATTCAAGCAACATTATATGTTTAATTTTGATAAGTGATTAATATTAATAAAATAATATATGAACTGCGGATAGAGAGTGTAAAGTAAACAAATGATCCTCGCAGTTGCAATGTGTTTTGCAATATACCTTTCTCCAAAATGGCCGCCGCAAATTCATATTAAACTGAGCGGAAAATCAATACCAGTACCTGAAAGACCACCTCTTGTTTGGTAATCGTACAAAGTTTCGTTAGGTTAGGTTCTACCTGAGACGAGAAAACGGAAGTTGAAAACTGGAAAATTTAGAGACGTTTGTATGGCGTACAAACGGTCCAGTCATACAAACGTCTCTAAATTTTCCAGTTTTCAACTTCCGTTTTCTCGACTCAGGTAGAACCTACCTAACGAAACTTTGTACGATTACCAAACAAGAGGTGGTCTTTCAGGAGCTGGTATTGATTTTCCGCTCAGTTTTTAATCATTTTGAATTTGCGGCGGCCATTTTGGAGAAAGGCCTAAAAAAACAAATCAGAGCTTTCATTTGAAGCAAACAAAAAAATATTGACGAATGTCCAGAATGTCCTAGTGCTAGACGTGCAAAACATCATTCGTACCTACTGTATACGAATTGCACTCGAAGCAGACGAAAATAGCACAAGGCTTTTCAAGTTGCATTGGCTGTTGTAATTAAAATTAATAAGTAAGCTGTGCTCGAATTATGAAAATATTAAGATTTATCAATGAGACTGATAGAAAAATAAAACAAAAGTGCCAAAAAATTGTTAAAAGTCCAAGTAATATGAAAGTCTGATATGCTAATAAACACACCATTTGTTACAGAATTATATTTCGACGGGAAATGATTTCACAGTTAGATTTAACGGTTAGAACTTGAAATGACTCATTTTCTACAGCGTAACAGATTATTTATATACAGATTAATTACATATAATTTATGAAAAATGCACTACGGATCTCAAAAATGATCGCCCTCTAAACGAAGGGAAAGTATATTGGGGCTTCTTCTACATTAAAGGGTCCCTCTCAACCAGTGTGCTTTGCGGTCGCGTGTTATTGTTTTCATCCGGGGAACTCGATCTCTCGTGGGGCTAATGTATGCTATACTTTCCAATTTGTACTAACTTGGGTCGTCTAACAGTGCTTTTTGTGGCCAGAACAAGGCCAGAATTCTGCAAAAAGTAGTTTTTAACTTCAAGCCGCTATTTTCGCGGCACCCGAAAATGGCCGCCATAAGAGTATTGGCGCGCAAAGCACACTGGTTGAGAGGGACCCTTTAAGCTTGAATGAGTTGATCAACATGATATGGCATTTACGGTCTACGGCAACGAACGCAATTAGCATGACGTAGTATACAGTGGCAGCAGTCTAATCACTTCCGTTGACTGATACAGCACGTCATAGAGGTCTAATTTTTCATTGCAGAATCCTAGTAACATTATTAATTGAACCGGCCTTCTCTCGGCAGATCATTATTCAGTGACATTATAGAATCTTTCACCGGACGATCACACTTGACGAACTTATCGAACATTAGGTGGGGCCGGTTCTTTGATGCTGTGCTTCGCCGGCAGCGGTTTGCATTTTAAAATGTGATGGTTGATTAATCCTATTCAAAGCCATTATTCGTAGGCTTAATTTTGATAGAGAAAAGAGAAGAAAGAAAACCTCTGGCACCAGGGTATTGTAAAGGATAGCTTCTCCCAAAGTGATAATTGCATGTGGCAGATGGTTTTAACTTGTTAAAGGTGAGCCGAACAAACAGCAAATAAATAAATAAATAAAGTAAAGTAGGTGTTCTCGATCAGTAAAGTTGTACATGTACTCAGCGAACAACACCACCTGTTCTTTTATGGTTTCTCTACTAGTACACTGTTATTTCAAACCTTGTACAATCTTGAAAACATAAAATTAAAACATTAACAGGAAGCGGAAAAAAATTGCTAACGAATAGCTATAAATCATTTACATCGACAGGGAACATACATGTAATCCTACAAGACATATTGCCTGCGTCAACGTCCAACAATTGTCGAACCGATATAGAATTTGTATATTTTGTAATTGTGAATATGCTCGATTGAAATGAATGGGTGGGCATACTTCATCAAACCCAATGAATTTGAAACTCGGATATTATATTGATTATTGATCAATGTCCTTGAAGACTAACTTTAAAAATAATTCATCAATCGCTTTTTAATTAGTGACGATTTTAATAAATGTAGGGTCAATTTTTGATAAAAAAGCGAAATAACTCTCCAAACCAGTTCATATTCAGGCCTATATTTCTAAAAATAAATGGAGCGATTTCCCTGAGATTTTCACTCAAGGTATTTAGACGGTATAAACATAATTTAAGACCAACATGTCACTTCATCAAGCCTTGTGGACATACTTTTCAGTAACATTTCAAAATTGTTTTGTTTTTGTTGTATTTTAACACCCGAAATTTTCTCGAGAACGCTCTCATAGAATTTCTTAAACTTTTGCAGAATTTAAATTATCCCTTGATGACAATTAATTCGGTGTTATGTAAAACGGGGGATGACGTCATTACGTTGCTATGGTAACTCCGATTTCATCTGAAACTTTAATATTTCTTTAGTACAGCTTAATTGCTTATGATGGATTGTTTATGATGGTACACAAGTTGTTTAAAGTTGAAAGGTATCGTCAATCAAAAACCCGATCGGAGGTGATCGAGCCACCTTAATTGATCTTCTATGAGGTAAAGAAATTACCGTTCCTACTGCTGCTGTAGCTATTTGTTTTGTTTCTCTTTAAGAAGATAATTCTGAAACCTTAATGTAAAAACCGCAAAAATGGTAGCAGTGACAAATCCTTTGTCTATGTGGTTTATTTTGGGACATTTACATTACATTTCTAATCTCCATGGTCAAAATGTTTTCGCTTGTCTCAACAGCATTCATTCTATCATTAATCAGTAGAATTACAATGTTTACCAAACTGAATTTTTGTTATTCTGTAAGGAGAAATCCAAATTTTTGCAACTTATCACTGAATGGTAATCAACCAGGCTTGCTCCAGCTATACCTATACATGCAAGAAGTGCCAGTGTTATCAATGTAGCTTTTACCTGGGCTGTTTTGCCGCAAGAGTAGCGTTAATCAGAATAACATAGTAATCTGTTTGATTTAAATTGTGTAATCATGAGCTTATGGTAACTTAGGCAGTTGACAAACTTACATGTATGCACATGTATACATGTATGTATGCAGGTGCTACTTGCGGATAACAGAACTGGAGACTGTTAGAAGGACTGAATATATAAAAACTGTGGTAAGTATAATTCTGCTGTGTGTAAAGCATTTATATACTGCAATACAGTAAAAACCCGCGTGTAAGAACCTACAATTTTCTAAGTTTGGCAAAATAGGTTCTTGTATTTGGGGGCATTATACAGCATTTATTCATAACTGTATTGCTTCAAGCCTCATGCAAAACTCACTAAACAATCTATATAAACAAATATCTCTTCAACAAGAGCTGTATAATAAAAAAAGAAAATAATTAGATAATTATAGCAAAAATAAAAGGATATAAAATGGCAAATTTCTGCCAGCAGGTTCTTAAACCACTAGGTTCTTACACGCGGGTTTTTACTGTATATTATATCGCGAAAAAGGTCAGTTGAAACTATCTCCACAGCAATCACAATAAAAAAAATTTAATATCAGACAGTTACAATTTCAATTCAGCTATACCTGTCAGTAATTCAATTGTATGACAACTTTTCTCTTTTCTGGCTTACAGTATGAGGCTTAGCCGTGAAAAGTAAAATGAAACAATACCAAGCTTCATTATTATAACCAGACTACACACACTATAGCTCTAATAGACTTATTTATAAGTTATTATTATTACTTCAACTGGTTTAAGAAATATTCAAGTACATTCAAGTACAATTCTGTAGTTATTAAACGTTAATTTCGCGCTGTATATAATTACAGATCATGTGAGTATAACTCTCTTTGTTGTTAAAAATTGTGTGGAGTGCATTGGTGAAACATCTTCTGATTATTTTTCGCGGATGCCACAGAATCGAATGGCTTATTCACTGCTGATTTCTGTCCACTTATAGCATTATTCACAAAATTGGACGTCAATCAGTCGTACTTGCACAAGTCATACAGCATAGCACGCACTCATAGTACATAATGTACTCTACACATATTCTAGAAACAGTACAAGTACAACCCATTTGGGCTGAAAATGTACTCTAGTGCACGCATTGAAAGCTTCGTGTAGTTTAATGCGTTTTTTATTTTCTTTACCCCTAATTTCGTTTGAAATTCAATCAAATAAATTAAAAGCTGTTAATTGCCATGTATAATGACGCATTTAGAAGTAATATTTATTTTATTCACTATACGCGTGCGATAATTTTGCAAACGTTAAAAGTAGAACTACCATAATCGAAAAACAGATATTTTAAAATAACGCATTGGTTTCGTTTTTTGATTGAATAAGCACTAATTATTATGAATTTATAATTAACTTCGTGATCATATTCACATTTAAATTTGCCTGATTTTCTTTAAGCTTTAATCATGTAACACAGGCAACCGAAAAAGTCAAAATAATAGACAATGTGATTTTAAGATGTGATGATGAGTCTGTCAAGAGTTTGATTGATGGTTTTCGTGACAAGTGTCAGAATAACTAAAAAGTTGATTACAACGGAAGATATAACAGAAAAATCTCATGAATAAAAGATGCACTTTTCAGTCATTATCTCTTTGGGTACAGCAGCACATAACACTTAGTTCTCGTTTAATGTCCTTCTTCAACAAAGCATAAACGAGTGGATTAATAGCAGAGTTCACAAAAATGAACAGATCAGAAACCCTATAGAGACCATCGCTTATAATGCACAATTCTAATTTGGTGCAAAATGAGAGAACTGTGTCAAAAGACCAACACAAAACAAAAAGACCAATAACAGCTCCCAACACTGCAACACCCGATCCGTCAGACCTCCTTTCGCCTTTGCTTTGCTGCGAGGCATTAGAAATCCTCTTGCCCGTCGGTGTTGTTATTTGTAGCGTATTCGTCTTTTCATTGAAAACTTGTTGACTGCATGTGCTGTTAAACTCGAGTTGTGTTATTTGTACTGCGACCTGCCGCGCGTGTTTTCTTGCGGTACGAAAAATGTGCGCGTACATCGCTGGCATGACAACCGTGGGTACTACTTCGAATGCGGTTATAACAATAAATGCGTGAACCTTCGTTGCCGTATCCTTGCTGACTTTCTCTAAGCTTGAAAACTTCCAGAACAGAGGAGAGAACGACAGCAAACCAGGGATGATCCAGGATCCCAACATAGCACCGAATAGTCGACTGGATGTGGCGTACGACTGATAACGTAGTGGATGAACAATCGATATATACCGGTCAACTGTCATGACGAATAAATTTGCTATGGAGGTTAAAGTGAACAGGTTGAAGAACATGTTATAAGTAGTGATTTCACAGTCCGACCAAAAATCACACGCGATGATAAAAGTAGGAAGAAACAAGCCGACTAAGAAATCTGCCGCAGCAAGGGACACTACGAAATAGTTAGTCACCACGTGGAGTCGCCTTCTTGTACAAATAAGGTAGATCACTATTCCGTTTCCAACTACGGCAACAAATGCTAAAAGCGATGCAAGGATGATGTAGTAGAGTGGCAGTGAACTTGAACTGTTGTTGTCTGATTCGGCCTCGGTGGTAAAAGTGTCGTTTTTCATCATTGCAGACTCCTCAGTTAAATCGTAGCTATAACCTTTTCTTGATGATGTACTTGCAAACCACTTATTTTGGTGTAAGTTACCGTTTCCACGTCACTTTCAACCAAGAACACGCAAAATACTAAATGAATCAAACTACTCTGAGGGTTGGTCTACCAGACTCGTATCAAAACACCGTTGCCTTTTCGGTATAAAGTAGGAAAACTATCCTTGTTCCGTAACGGAAATTCACCACGGATTCATGATCGACTGTGAATAATTCATACTGGTGGCTTTGTTAGCATATATATTAGTACTTCTCGTCACCTGCATAAAACCAACAGCATCCGCCCATTTTTACGGCTTACAATAGCACTCGAGAGAGCCTCAGTGAAGGCATTGTAATTAAAATTACTTATTGTGTTTGAAGTGTGTATGCACTTGACACGAAGTTCAAATTTGAATATGTTCTTTCGTCGGAAAGGAAACTGAATACGTTCAAATTGATTTTTAATATTTTTCATGTCTCGCTTTCCCTATTTTATGTCTATTATTTTTATTTATCATCCAAAACATCATATTTTTATGGGAAGATATTTTCTTGGGGTGTCAGTCGTAATAAATGAAAAAATAGTCAAGAAAGACTGATAAGAAGTCCATTAAAGCCGAATAATTTAAATATGTTTATCAGTTTATCTATAAAGCAATAAAAAATATATACTTGTGATCGTAGATTACAAAAGTCTTAATACAGCTTACTTTAATAATATCATAATGAATGTTGTTACCAAAATGGAAGCTTTACGGAAATCAAAAACCAAACTACGAAAACAAACACAAAACTTTAAACATGAACTGAAGAACGACTCAAATTTGTCGACAATTAAAAAATCCAGCCTACATCTTTACCGAAAAAAAGCAAGGAAAAGTATTGTTTTATTAAAGCTTATCAGTACAATCCATTATTTTATGCTGTACATTGACAGAAGTTTGAATATATTGAACAGTGCTTTAAATCACAGTTTATTAACAACATACAAAGCCAACATCTGTAAAGATTAATTTCTTTCAGAGTAATAATTGGGTGTGGCAGATGTTTTTCACCTAGAAAATATATTGTACTGAACACAAAAAGAAAGGAAAACAAACAAGTGTTAACTGTAACAACGGAAAGGTAGGTAACTTTGTCGCTGTAATGACGCATTCAATGGAAAATATTGAACATTTGCGGTGTTAATTACTGACAGCTGTATGTTTTCTTTTTTGCCTCCGTACACTTCATATAATTTCAAATCCATCACAATATTTGTTCAGAAATGGTTTATATAGAAAGGCAGAATATAACACAGTTAAAAGTAGTAAACCGCGCATTTTCAACATGGAATTCACAAAGAGCATTATTTATCTGGTCAAGAAGTCACTATAGGAGTGTATAACGCGCCGAAGCTATAACTTATACCCTTAATCAAATTCGCGTCGGGGACTATTGTTAATCAAGAAGATCATCATCAAAGAGTAGCGTCGTCGAAAATAATTTGAGGCAGAGATTCTCATTCCATGTTACTTTGGGGAATGCAGAGACTGCAGAAAAATTAAAATGAATCTATGCACGAAAACATTCGATTATTTGATCAAACGCTCTCCACAGCCTGAGGGACGAATTAAAAAAAAAACTTCACTTTGCGTTTAAAGCTATCCACAGCAAACGTAACAGGATTCAAAAGTGACCTCATCTGACCTCAATCTCTTGACAATTTACATGTATACTCCAGAATTGTTATATTTTATTTTCATTACTTATTATTTTATTATTTCATTAAATTCTGAACTGCAGTGGACCATTGATTAGTTTCCTGCGGCTAATGTCTCACTCCAGCGGTCCATTGCCCGTTCCGAAGTTCAAATGGAGACTGGGGACGAGTTTTTAAATTTTAATTTAATTAAAAACTGGAGTCCATCACAAGAAATTAGAAATTCATAACAAAAAATGGAAAGAATTACTCCATGTTGTTCAAAACTAGATTTTAATCATATATAATATGTAGTAAATAACTTATATAATTTATACAATTACTTCCTTTTTTTTTTTTTTTAGATACGCTGTATGTGTACTGTTTAGTATATTTTTCTTGTATCGTATTGTTTTTTTCCTTTATTTCATTGTTCTGTAAGTAGTATTACTGTATTAAGTAGGTTTTTTTATGTGAAATGTAACTATGTTTGTGAATAAAAGTATGAAATCATTTAAAAAAAGAGAGATCACATTAAAATTAGTCGGTTTGCCAAGTTTGGGGTTATTTCGTTAGATTTATTTCGTTAGATTTCAACCACGTAGAAGGCTTTCAAAAATCAGAAAATTGGGGGACGCCATCTCTGAATTAGAGACGTTTGTATGGAATTTGGGCGACCTTTGACAGCTCACAGTCTGGTTAATATACAATGTAACATAACCAGACTTGGTACACTTACTCATTTTCAGGCAGTCTTTCTGGTGATGACATTCATTTCTTAATATGACGCAATTTGAACAATGGGTAAACTAGGGCTCAGTCCCTTTTTGAACTTCGGAACGGGCAATTGACTATTGGCCATTGACTATTATTCGCCTCAGGCTCAGTGAATAATACACAACAGTTCAGTTTTATTTTTAATGATGTCAACCTTTCGCATTTCTGTGACTAGAGGGAACAAAGTGACAAAACCAGCAGTGTAGTTTTCGTCCCGACGTTGCTAAGCAACATGATGTATCCCGAGTCAGGCTCTCGAGTGTTTGGCACTTATTGGATAATAGAAATCGGAAATTATACGAGTGCTTCAACGAACATTTACCAAAAACAGCACTACGAATAATCAATCACGCCGCATTTATATGGCTTGTCACTCGGGACGGTACTCGGAATGAGAGAACATATGGCGGACATTTTCATGAATTGCAGATTAGTACAGTTTCAAAAATAGTGAAAATTGAGCTCCGGATGCAATGCATATTTTAAATAAGCAATAAGCAATAAAAACTACTTCACGAAAAGGATGTTCACTTACTTCAGGATTTGGTAAATTTAAAAATAATTATTTTTGGCAAAATGATAATACAAAGCAATTGACGAAATCGCGCTGAGTAATACAATATCAACTCAAGACGAACCGAACAAATGTGTTAGGTTGGTTATAATTATTACCTTTCTTATAGTCCATTCGATTTATAGTTCTTATCGTTTTTACAATCAGGGACCATTCGACTTTGGAAAGTTCTTGAAGGTTCCTTGTTAATCAAACTTCAGCAAGAATAATTCTGAAAATGGTTGGGTCGTAAGCACTTGTACGACTACTTGTCCCTTTTAGCAAGATTGACATATGTCATAGTACACCAACCAATGCTTACTCTTAGAAATCAGACTTAAGTTTGTTTCATTGCTTTAGAAAAGCAACAACTTTGACCCAATAATAATAGGAAAATAATAATTTGGAGGATAAATGCATTTTGAAAACACGTTTTTGTACTAAAATGTGACGAACAAGCATATAATAATTCGCAGCTAGCAAATTGACAGAACATCCATACAATTCTCGACAGGTACGAACAAATAAACGTCTGTCCTATTTATCATGAACTAAAAACTTGATCGAAGTAGCAATGCCTAAAATGGAATAGGTTGGGGGAATTCGAGGCCGTGAATGCATTTTTCTTTTTCAGCATTAATGGCAAGGCCTTCACTTTTAATCAACCACGACGTAAAGTACTAGAAGTGAAGTAGAGAATAAAAAATTGTTTTTGCAGGTGTTTTAACCAAATAATAAAATTCTGTGTACTTAAGTTAAAAATGTTTGAAGTCAATATTCAAATTAGTCTCAGCCATTAATGACTTACAAGAAGACTGAGTCGCTGCATGTTTCGATTCCAATACGGACAGTTACCACAGGACGTGGCTTTAGATAGATAGAATTTTCATCTACTTCGTTTAAACTCCACGATTATAACAAACTATACATGTTTCCTTTTCGTAAAAGATACAACTGATATTTGTGTTTTGAACAAAAGAAAGCAGACGATGTCGTGGTATATGTACGCTAGTTTGACTGTTAGTATCGTAGCAGTGACTGGAAATGGATTCGTCGCTTGGTTGATCACAACGCGATCTAACCTTCACAATACCACCAACTGGTTTATTTTATCGCTTGCTGTGAGTGATTTCTTGGTTGGTTTGTCCCTTACGCCACTGTTTATTGCATGTAAGGAGTTGGGTACGTGTGACGTTTATCTAAAAAGTGCATTCGAAGAGCTAATTTTGTACGAGTCAATTTTTAACCTATGCGCCATGACAGTGGATCGTTATATTGCCATTGTGTATCCTTTAAAGTATCCAAGTTGCATGACTACCACTGGTGCTGTTAAAAAGATTGCGATTTCGTGGGGAATACCACTTGTGAATTTTGGCCTCCATTTCTCTTGGCTCTATGCTGAGCCTGCAACAAGAACAACATGGTTTCGCGTTTTCACCATTATTGAAACGATTTTTATGGTGGCCGTTCCGTGCATTTTTCTATTGGTGGCAAATACACAGATAATCCGGGTAGCGCAATTGCAATCAAGAAGAACCATAGCCCAATTACACGAAATTAACTTTAATCAAATGGAAGCCATTTCGACTTCATCGTGTGGTCCGAGCGAGCATCCCAAGAAGGCTGTTTACAAAGACAAGAAAAGGCAAACAAAGGCACTCGTAAATTCTCAAGAAAATTCGTTATCTGATCATAAGCCGTCTTCAAGACTGGAAATAAGAAGCCATAAAGAATTTCGAAGACGTTTACACGGGGGACGATTGAAGAGATCTTCCGTTAAAGTAATTATTGCAGTTATAACAATTTTTCTCGTATGTTGGTCTTTGTCGTTGTACGCATCGTTTTGCAGGTATCTCGGACTGTGCAATGTAACATTAACACTCGGCAGACTCACGTGGCTTTTTATGATTCTCAATTCTGCAATAAATCCCATTGTATTTATTTTGTTCAAAAGTGATCTGCGAGCAGAATTTACCAAGATGTGGATTTGCATGGCAGTCCTAAAGAGGAATGCAACAATTACCTCAAACAAACAGTCAACTCTTAAAGCACCGAACACAGATAACTGAAATGTCTACATACAGTCGAAGCTCTCTGAGCGGACACTCTCGTCATAGCGGACAGCTCTACTTACGGCCGCCTTGACAAAACCCCGTTTGGGCTCTAGCTCATACAAACTCTGTATTTGCACATTCCCGTTAGCGGACAGCCCCAGTTGCGGACAGTTTTTTTGCTTCCCTGGGGTGTTCGCTTGGAGGAGCTTGGACTCAGTCCCTGGCATTAATTTGTATGTATAATTTCAGTATATTCAGTAGTTAGTTTGTTTGGCCCTAAGATCGAATATTTTAATTTTCACAACGGTAGATTACTGGTTAAAACCTTAGCCCTTTTCCCGAAATGACATAAACCGGTTGACATAGTTATTTTGAAGTATTTTCAAACTTTGCTTCAACGCTGAATTAAATAAAAATATAATAAAATTAAATGCACAGACAAAACGCAAATATTTGCGACATTTAACAACATTTGAAGTAACTTATTATTTATAATAACTAACTTTTACTATAGTAAGTAGCAACAGATATTTCCACTCTTGGTAGCAAAAAAACCTTTACAGAGAAAATTACATAGTGCCTAACGCTTTTAGTATCGATTATAGATTGAAGCCACTTTTGCTAACATACTAAATATGATTAATTCTATCTGACATGAACTATTTCTAATCATAGATATTCAAGTACAAATGAGAAAAATACAAAATAACAAAATTTGTGTTTGATAACAAAAATAATTCATGGAAGCTGATTAGCAGAAAATAATCTGGCAAAAAGTTGTATGATATGACCTTGATGTAATACAGAAACTGACCAATCAGCAAACGGCTTTTTATTCCTTCATGGGGATGTCCTATTATTATCATTATTTATTCATGTTTTGAAAACCACCGGAGGACCATCTTTGTCGACTCAAGGAGGTGTCGTAAAGTTGTCGCCAAACGACTACAAAATTCCTTTAATTTGTCGGCGTCTTTGAGGAAAATGTGTTTCGCTTGTTACTGATTATTGTGCACTATCCTGTCCATTAATAATGTGGCGTAATTAATAATAGCTTCGTTCTTGACGTTGTTCCCTCGAAAAGAAGAGATCCAGAATACATGATGAATTTTACTACAAAAATTCATTATATTAAAAATGATTATGAAACTCCACTCAGTACAGTACAAATAATGCACGAAAATAGTGCAAAAATCTCACAATAGACCGGCTTAGCGTTATGTTGTCCTCTTATTCCTCCTGACCGCGCGAGAGTCAACAACGGCTCAAAGTCAGGATTTCGGGAAAGAAAACGTTGGATAATAAATCTCTTATTATACATTTTAGTGTGCAGTATTGCCATACATTTTTATAGTCATTTATATTTTGACTCGCACAACGGGCTCTCTAAAATACTGCAAGACTCGCAAAAATATACAGCGATTCTATACAAGAAATGTCTGAAAAGATATACCGATACTCGTGCGTGCAGTGTTAGATCATGAGACTTACCTTTAATCTCGGTCAGAAAACGACCACAACGTACAACTTGAAGGTATAGCATTACTATAATTAAGATGAAAGCATGGAAACAGGTGTTACCTGGGTTCTTAACACACGCAGATCAATGTAAATTGTCGGTTTCTTATAGAAACTATTCAATTTCAGAAACTGAATGTAAATGAGTGAAAAATATAATGAACCTTTTCAATATTACTTTGATTGGAAATATTCAAGTTTTCTTATTTTTTAACAGAAGAACCGCTCATTGTGGTTTTAATGAAATTAAAAATGCACGTATGATATATCACAAAAATGCGAATAAAAATTTAAAATTGCCCGGAAGAAATATACATGTTTACAATATATTTCCAAGAAAAACAAAGCATACTAATTAAATTTTAGAAGTGGATTTTAAGAAGTGACAAATTGAATTACAACGTCTCTATCCGCTTTCTTTTCATTTTGCAATTAGGTTTGTGTTACAAGTTGTAATTATATATTTATTTTGATCATGGCGACATTTTAATAAGTGCAATGTTTGTCTTAGGCAACTAAAACAAATTGAAACTTACCAAAGCAATGCGACATTCGTATTTTAAGGTGAATTTTTAAAGACGGTTTCTTACATTAACACCTTTTGTCAACTTTCATTAAAAACTGACTCATCTCGTCTAGTTTGAATGTGTGATTGTATGAAAAAAGATTGATTAGGAGATTCAGCTCTAACAGCTTGCGTCAAGACAGAGTCGTAAAGATTTTCCTGGAGTCCAAATTTCTATTTCCTCCATTTTCTGTAACCTCGGCTATTACCGGTTACCAAGGATTAGAAAGGTAAGAAGAATTAGAATTAGAAAGCTAGAATTAGAAAGGTAAATCACATCGTGATAACACTGAGATGTCATGATACTATGAAAAAAATATATATCAATAGAAATTGTTTAAATTGTACTTGACGTTGAGATATGTAAACACAAAGTTTAAATGCTCTTGGAATTGTTAGCTACATGTATTACTGGTAAGAGTTTTTTCAATAGTGAAGAGTTCTACTTTAGACAGCAATTTTGAAAGCATCCTGCGCTGTCATCTAAAGTTTGCCGAATATTCGTATTTCAACTTTTAAAGCTACAGTAGCTTTGCAGATCGTAAAAACATAGATTGTATTCGCTTACCGATAGCAGATCATGAATTAAACTGAGACATGATCTTAGAGAAACGCTTGATAATTTTGATAGCACTTTCATTACATCTATTTATCTTATTACTTTTTTTTTTTTTTTTTTTTTTTTATTTATCTTATTACTTGAAGTCTACAGTACAAAAGCTAATTTTGAACTGCTATTACATTGCAGAAACCACAATACAAAATATAGATAAAATATACACACTTAATTGAAAATAGCGTTGTTGAATTTGACTGTTGGACCGTTTGAGACAAGAAATCGTTGTATTATTTTCAGAAAGGTGGAAACAGGTTTTTTTGTTGACGCTTTGTATACAGGAGTTACCTTGCCAACGAGTATAATGGGAGTCACGTGAACGCTGTCAGAACCCGGCGGTCAGAAAATAAAACTTGAGCAAACATTTAAACAATATTAACTTACTTTCGGCAACAAATTACTAAACATTTACAACCCATTTCAAAATGTTAAACGTTCTTTCAGTTCTCGTTTGTTGTCGCATCGATCGAGGGAGTTTCCTAAAACGTATATAGCCACCAAATTTCAAAACGTATCGTAATATTGCACTAGAAAACTCCACAGAAGTTAAAGATGATTTACAGTCCGTACTACGCAATCTCCGCCTGCTATGTTTATGAGTCGCATACGAATGAATGTAAATACTAGCGAAAATAGAAATTGTTGTACAAACTTACATTTTTCCTCGTTATTAACGCCAGATATCCTTGCCAAACAATAATAACGAGTAGAAGAACCTCGGCGTTATCCCAAACCGACGTTTCAGCTCATCGAGCATTCGTTAACTCAACGACACGTAATGGCGGACTCAAAAACTTCATAACAACTTCATGTACGCTATCACCAAAGTGTAACGTATCAACAAATTCAAAACAAAAATGTAAATAAACCCTGAGCTTGCGCAGTACGGACTGGAAATCGTTTTTAAAGCAGTTATTTTAATTTGTTTATTTTATTTTTTCTAGGTGACATATATTGTGCTATCAACGAATTCCGTTTCAATGTCAGCAACTAAAACTGACGAAGGCAAAGAAGCCTATTGGTACTGGACGTTCGTTTCCATATTTGCACTTGTAACAGTTTGTGGAAATGCACTAGTGATGTACTTAATCGCTACACGTCCAAGACTCCATATCACGCCCAACTGGTTCATTCTGTCTTTATCGATCGCGGATTTCTCTGTTGGACTGATAGTAGCACCATCGTACATTGTCTATACATTTTGGGTCGACACCAACTTTGCCATTCTCGCAATCTTCTACAACCTGCTCCTGTATGCCTCAGTCGGGAACCTTTGTGTCATGACGTTTGATCGTTACATTGCTATCACCAGACCTCTTCGCTACGTGGCCTTAATGCAAAATTCAATGGTACGAAAACTGATTGCACTTGCTTGGGGTGTGCCTATTATAATAACACTGATACCGCTGTCTTGGATGCATCTTGCACCAAAAACGCAAGAGCGAGCCGAGCAAATCTACAAAGGAATTGTCCTTGTGTTATTCGAAATCATTCCTTGCATAATCATGCTGTTAACTTTTATTCATCTTTTTGCCATTGTCAGGAAGCAAAGTCGCCGTATAATTACTTTAGAGGTCCAGATAGCTAGTCGCTATAATTTAGGCATCATAAGCAGACGTGGCAGACAGCATGAAAAGTCAATTGTTCATGTATTTTCCGTTGTAGTAATACTGTTCGAAATATGTTGGGCATTATCAGCATACAGGGCATTCTGCAAATATTTCAAACTTCGTCCAGTTACGTTAACACTTGTTCAAATTTCGCGGTTACTTTTTTTCTTGAATAGTGCTGTGAATGTTTTTGTATACGCCTTTCTCAAGAGAGACATTAGAGATGAGATGAAAAAGTTCCTTAGATTTTTTAAAGCCCCGGCCAAACGAGGATAACTTTGGTCTGAAACTCTCGTGCACTCTCATCGACTCTAGTCGAATTTGAACCTGCTCAATTTTTTTCTTGAGAGTCGTCAACGTGAGGTCACGTGGGAGTTGAAGAAAAACTCTCAACAACTCATTCTCGTTTGGCCTGGCCATGGGCTTAATAATGTGCTCTATATTTTGATTTGGACATTTTTAACGTATTCAGCCGTATATTAGTTGTTATTTTGTACGATGAGCATAAACAGGAACATTGTTAGGTAACAAAGTATAGTTGATTGTATTACAGTTCGGATCCGCCCCGGCGCCATTTTGTTTTTATTTTGTTTTTGTTCCGTAAATCTAATAGACCGTTTTCATTATGACATCACACGCGCAATAGGTTATATTTCGCGCAGAACCTCGCGCGAGGTTCGCGATCTTTACTACAACTACCGGCAACCTTTGCGCGTATGACGTCATAATGAAAACGGTATATTGGCTAATTTTTCGCGCGAAATGTTTACATTTTCCCTATATAAATACCTGTTCTGCGTTGAGTGTAGTTCTGTTTATAAGATTTAATAGAAGCTAGGAGATGTTTGCATGCAGGCTAGCTTCCAATGTCCTTTTCACGGAAACAAAATAGTTCCTCATTTAGCCACGCGGGAAACATGGCGTGAGGAAAGCAAAATGTTTTTGACATTCTGTGCATAAACATTTTCGTATTTTCGATGCTTAGCATCTAAATAGCACGGCTATCATGAAAAGTGACCTTTTCCGTTACGGGACTGAAGGAAATACAGTGTAGGAGAAGCTAGCTTCCAAATGTCCTTTTCACGGGGAAAAAAATTAATATAGTTCCCCGTTTAGCTACGGCGTGGGAAACATGGCGCGAGGAAAGCACTGAAAAATGTTTTTGACATTGATACTGCATAACATTTTCTCGTTTCGATGTTTATCATCTAAATAATCAGCCGTTTATCATTGGCCTGGTAAACGTACAAGCCGGAGCGTTTTACAAACGACTCAGTGTCGACCTATACAATATGTCGCAATGATTAAGAAATAAAAGAGGTCTGCAATGTGTAAACGAAATGTTTTATTGCCCGGAATAAGGTATGCCGCCTCTTCCTTTACAATATATTAAACTTATCTTTACAGAGTGACAGCCTGTCTCTCTTAATTAATATTAAAAATCCTGTGGTGAGCTATTTTAAGCTATTCTTCCAGGTACACGGAAAAAAAATTTCTTTGTTAACGATGAAATTCCCTACACCAAAAAAGAGATCATGTAAATTAATATATTTTAAAAATTACATTTCAATGTGAAACACAAAGTAGATTGCGTGTTCGTTCGTGATCGATTTGTGTCACTATTTCGATGCATATGCATATGCATCATTCATGTTAAAGGCTGTGAAAGATTGATGACTTCGCCCTTTCTACTTTTTTTATTAATTCTCATCATGACTAATGAAAATGTCGTATGGCTATTTTACTTCCAAATGAAAAGCATTCAGGAGGCTATCAATAGCGTATAGTTTATACAAAGTTGGCTTAGATTTGACGTTTTGTCAGATTGCGAAAATAACAGAATAATACGTAGAAATGAGCAGTAATTAGTCAAAATGGAATGGTTCAATGTTGAAAATTAAAAGCGGTGCAATATTGCTCTTACTAATGTTTGTTGGTGTGTGTCCGCCCGGCCAGTAATGGACAATCCTAGCAAAGGTCAGCAACGACAACAAAAAAAGGTAAACTAGAAAATAAAATAAATAAATTTAATTTTGTTTGCAAATTTTCTAAAAGCATACTAAGGAAGGCAGCTGCATTTACTTATGAAGCAATATTAGTCTTGAGATCCTGGAAACAATCTGTATGACCAATGGAAGAACGGATCATTATCTGAAAGGTTTAAATTTGTGATTACTACGTGCTCGTCCTTATAACGAGCGAAACTGCTTCGTGATCGCTAGACCCATGCTAAGTTCGAAAATCTTATTTCGCTAGAGTCAGTAGAAGTTGCGACAAACACTTCATGTGTTAAATACCAACGTGGTTGATCCATTTATTTCTTTAACTTTCCCGAAAACAAACATTTCTTCCACAGCATCAGCACTTTGGACTTTGATTCCTTCAAGGACGTCTTCAGATCCGATCAAAAACTTTAAAGCCGATGGATGAAAACGACACTGTACAAGTTAACACAACAAGTGACAAAGCCGAAGCAAATCCCACTGATATCTGGTTTTGGATCATAATGGGAACAATTGGTGGTGTCGCTTTCCTTGGCAACAGTTTAGTGATTTTCTTAATCACAACCCGTCGGAGGCTACACACAACTAGCAACAGCTTCATTTTGTCCCTTTCAATATCCGACTTGTTTACAGCCGTCACAACGATACCAGGATCTTTTATTTGTCACTTCGCCGGCCTCCAATGCTCTCCAATCTTCAGGTTGTTGTGTAATTACTTCATTTGTGCTTCTGTGATGAATGTTTGCACCATGGCAGGAGATCGGTTCTGTCGAGTCGTGTATCCTTTGCGATACCCTGTATTAATGTCGTCAAAACGAATTGTCTTGACCATTACGTTGGGATGGACGTTGCCCGTATTTCTGCAAATTATACCATCACTTTATATTATGTTGAGTCCAACTATTGATACGCAAAGCGCACAGAGTATTCTCGATGTTATACAAATGTTTACATTTGCCATTTTGCCTAGCGCGGGACTTTTGCTTGCCTATGCGAAGATATCGAGTATTACCTTGAATCATTCGAGGCGTCAACGAGTTCAAGTGGAACAAATTAATAGCAACTCAACAATAAGGCAACAAGCAACTCGAAAGTCTTATTCCGTTTTAGTCCTTGGTGCGGTAATATTTCTCTTCGTCCTGTGCTGGTCTTTCACGATTTACAGAGGCATTTGTGATAGCTTCCAACTATGTAATGTACAGCGTCCAGTGATCTTCGTTTCGAGGATTTTCTTGGCTAGCAATACTGCAGCTGACCCAATTGTGTACGCAATTCTTAAGAAAGACATCAGAAGGGAACTTGTTCTCGCGTTCACGAAAAACCGTTTACGAGTGCAAGATCTGCATTTGACGGAAACACGGATAGGGGCTCAATCCAACTAATCTCCCTTGCTACGTACTTTGGTGAGACCTGGTTATATAGACCTTTTTATTCCAGTAACGAATTTTGTAGAACCTTTTGTTTTTAGCAT
Organism: Desmophyllum pertusum; assembly: GCA_029204205.1. NCBI lineage: Eukaryota > Metazoa > Cnidaria > Anthozoa > Scleractinia > Caryophylliidae > Desmophyllum > Desmophyllum pertusum. The sequence goes on along the minus strand of MU827786.1, from coordinate 773,434 downwards.
TAATCAGTCTTTGCCAATGGCATTTATTTAATATTTAAAGCCAAATTCATTGCCAAGCGAAACGAAAAGAGAAAAAGGAGAATATGTCCAGTGTTTCTTCAATAAGAACTGATCCAAGCTCTCTGCTCAACAGAGTACTGATTTACAATAATTTATTTAATAGTTGTCAATTCGCATACCGGCTTAGGACGTTCTTCGCGATTCTTTTTATGTGGGTACTTATAAAGTCAGGGAAGTCAAACATTTCACTTCCAAAGTAGTCACCAAATGTAATGATATTTTGGTTTTGAAACGTATATGTTCAAAGCCCATTATGTTGCTATGGGAGCCAGGTTTTGGCGAGCATGTTTACCCAAATTTTACCATACCATTAGCTTTAATTAATTGGAGTTAATGAAAGCCAATTTCTGACTGCAGATTACTAAAGTTTCCGGCAAGTTCCCATGGCAACGAAATTAGTCGCGTTAAGTAGTTTTGGAAATATTGACCGCCCGTACTTTCCAACCAATCCCCCCGGGAGTGGCTTCCCCTGGCCGGCGGCAGAACTGGTCCAAAAAAGCCCAGTCTCTCTCAAAAGGGTTAATGAATTCCTGTTAAAATAATTTATGTTGTATGGTGTATTATACTATAATGGCTTAGTTAAAATACTTAATATTGAATTCTTGTTTGGATTTTGAATAGCTAGGTTGTTATTAATTATACCAGAGGTAGTTATAGACCTCTGATTATGATACCTACATGTACTTGAAACATGTGTCAAATACATATTCTAGCGTGCTGAAATAATCCATTCTAATATTCTGTACAAAAAATAGTGCTAGTATTGATACTAATATCCATATAACCAAGTGTTGGCTGTTTAGTTTACTTTATCTACAATATAAACACAGAAACTGTTTTATCAGTCTCTTATTTTCTGTCGAAAAGTGGGGGGGGGGGGGGGGGGGGGGGGGGGCTTTAGCCGTTCCTGTCATAATTCTAGCTACTGTAAGCCAACCACTATTGCTTCAAGACACAATGTTTTCATTGGAATCCATAAGGCAGAAGATCGAGAATAGATTGGAGGAGAATTGTAAATGGGAAATAAAAGCTGAATTTGAGTTTGGGGTTGGCGTTGACCCAGAATCTGATTCTGCGGGGATGTTTGCTTATAGTCTATGCTCAGACGAGAAGAGCTAGGGGCCTTTGCCGAATAAATAAGCCTATTTATAGCGGTCTAGAAGTGCAATGCAATAAATATATAATTTTCATATTTTTTAACCGTTTCATTTTAATTGTCTTATTTCTCTGTACTTCAGGATTCGCTACCACTAATTCAGTAACTTCTGAATCACGCGTTTTAGTGTATAAATGAACGATAGTAAAACTGAATTCGTGAGCTAAAACACAAGCTTTATTTTTATTAGCATCTATATACATGTAAATCGATTTATGAACATCGAAATAGATTCCGTAGCTCAGTTCTTATGTCCCTTTTTAGCAGTGCATATACAACTGGGTTAAGAGCAGAGTTTGTGTAGATAAAAAGCAAGGATACTTGATCTAAGACAGTTTTGTCGACAGAACATTTAAAATAATGTCGGCAGAGTGACTTATAGATATCAAACGTCCAGCAAAGCACGAACAGAATAACTACAGCTCCAATGACTCGCACAGATCTCTCTTGAAGTCGCTGTCTTGAATTAGGGATTATGTTAGACTCGCTAGCTTGGTTAAAGCTCAACTGTGCAAGCTGCACTGCTGTTTGTCTCCGGAGTTTTCGAGCCGTATGCAGTATTTGCATGTACATAAACAACAAAATTACGGGCGGTAGAAACTCAAAAATGATTAGCATAGCTGCTGTATAGATCTTCTTAGCTTGGTTTTGAATTTCAATGGAGACATGGCCATGCCATAAAAAAGGCAAAAATGCGAGTATTGCGGGAAAAACCCAAGTACTTGCTGTTAGAAGGATAATTCGCTTTGGCGTCATGAACATGCGGTATTGCAGCGCATACACAAGTCCAATGTATCTATCAAAAGTCATCATGCAGGTATTGGCTACAGAAATAGCCAGTACTGTATTAAAGGCCGAAAAAAACACTGCATAATCACAAGAAATGCCTTCCTGTCGACATATGAAAGATAACCACGGAAGAAGAAGTCCAACGAAAAAATCCACTATGGATAACGACAATACGAACCAGTTACAAGTGATGTGGAGATTCCGTCGTGTAATGATAAGGAAAACAACAACGCCATTGCCGGACACTGTTACAATCGAGATTAAGCCTTTCATGATCCAATACCAAGCGGGCTGGTCCGCGGCTTTACCACTGCTCCGTTGTTCAATTAAATTTGTCAGATTGCTCAGGGTGCTGTTAGTGAAGTTTACTGCCATTTCTGCAGTTGTGCCAGCAACCCGTGCCAAACTACCTTTAGATTGAATAACCAAAAAAATAAAATTTATCAGTATATGTGGTGACATATTTCATGAGCCGAGATATATGTTGCCAGTCAATTTCATCCATTACCGGCCATGACTGTCAGTAGTCTTTTCAACAAAAATGCTGATGTGTATACAGGTCGAACGAACACTTGTCACCGGTGTAATCATTATGCTTTTTTGCGTCCAAGAAACTAAACTGCTTTGCAGCTCGAATATCTTTGTTGATATATCTTCAGTGATTCGCAAAAGCATTCTGATTATGATCCAGATTTAGGGAAAAAATGCGTCATTCAGTTTCGATTTAAACACAGAAAACTTTCAAAGCTTACGTTTAATATTTGAAGGGAGCATATTATATTGCCAAATGTTGATGATCATGAAACATGTACACAGGTTAAGAAAAGGCAAACCGAATTAAAGAAACATCTACACACCTTACGTAATTACATTTACAGAAAGTAACTTTTAAGGTTTAGTATTTTCACCATGGACAGATGAATATGAATAGCCGCAAAAAATATTTGGCAACCGGACTGATAAACTGGATTTAAAGAAACCATGTCGATACTTACGTTGAATCCTTCTGCGCAGACTAGTACATTTTTAATCTTACCAAACCATTTTATGGAGCGACCTAAATGAAATTAATCTTTTCTTTTGCTAGGCCGGTGTTTGCTGATATAAGGTATGAGGAGGCGAGGAACCGCCGATGCCTGTTTACACAGGAAAGCGGCTTTTCATAAAAAGCCTCTTAAAATCACCAAAACAAAAGCACGAAGGAACGTTTTACTAGCCTTCCGCACAGAAACAATTAGCAATAAGAGAAGGTATTGTTCATTCAATTAATTTAGAAGCATTGAAAATTTTACAATGTTTTCAATCCATGTTTTCATATCGTTTGTTTTTTCATCGCCTGACCGTGGTCAGGTGATTGTAATGCAAATAATTCACCTTCGCATTGCAAACAACTAGGTTTCTCAGTATTTCCGTTCCATTTATAAATTCGGCTCTGTCGTTTACGAACGTTACCCGTACATTCCCCTTTGCATTTGCTTAGAATGTGGAAAAATAAATTGTAGGAACGTTTGATCTTTTAATAATGTTAGAACTGTTATTAATTAAATCTCGAAAAACTGACAGCGGTTGTTGGTACTTGAGAGCAATCGTTTACAAATAATTTGGGTTTTTTCCAAAATGCATACGACATTTATCTGCTTCCCGTTACAAATATTTTTCTCTTCATACTTCGTTTCGTGATATTTCAAAAATTACCTTTCAACCTAAAATTTAAATTTATAAACTGTTGTAGAAACTTATAAATTACAAAAATCAAAATTAACAATTGCTCTCGGTTTTTCAATGTTCTAATATCCCCAATAGATTAGTTTCGTATCTTCATTTTTCTTTCTCTTTTTTTCTTTTTCGGCACTGTCGTTTACGAACATTACCCAAACCAAGTATTAATAAATAATAAAAAAGTGAACCATCCTATTGCGAAATTATTTGAGTAATCTCATATTTCCGGAGAAATCTCCTGCATAATCATGTTTAGATAGTAAACATAGAAAGGAAGAAATCTTTTTTAATCATTGGTTTTATTTGGACAATCTATTTGCTTTTGTTTTGATTGTTTGCGCTATAATGGAAACCCAAGTATTTTGCGGTAAAATCATCTTGCTACGTCTAGTAATCTATGCTCTACGATCAAAACACATCAGTTTATAAATCTATTTCCTCGATAAGCACGCACCAAAGTTTATGTTGTGTTGTGTTATTTATATTTATGTACTGCATACCTTTTTTTATTTATCGTTAGTTTATTTTTTATCATGATTTTATTTTGCTCCATATACATGTCTTTCATTTTATACTTTATGACGAAAATCAGTTTTGACGTTTCTAATTTGTTTTATTTGGACAATCTATTTGCTTTTGTTTTGATTGTTTGCGCTATAATGGAAACCCAAGTATTTTGCGGTAAAATCATCTTGCTACGTCTAGTAATCTATGCTCTGCTATCAAACACATGCATCAGTTTATAAATCCAGTTTCCTCGATAAGCACGTACCAAAGTTCATGTTATGCTGTGTTATTTATATTTATGTACTGTATACCTTTTTTATTTATCGTTAGTTTATTTTTTATCATGATTTTATTTTGCTCCATATACATGTCTTTCATTTTATACTTTATGGCGAAAATAAGTTTTTGACGTTTTTGGCAACGACGATATCAAATATCTATAAATAACTATTTCTTTCTGGATGTTCCTTGTTTATCTCGTAAATTTGTCACATTTGACATTGGTCCATGGCGGTTATAGGCCGCCATCTTAGATATTGGAAATGCTAGTGATTGATTTGCTCTTTTCGTAATCTTCCATAAGAAGCCCCCCGAGTGTAATAAAATATAATTGATCGATGCACTTTGTATTTCTCGGTTCCTGTGTCTTTGTAAACCGATAAAGTTTACAGCACGTACGTGTGTATGTATTTCTTGTCCTGAGATGGCGTAAAAGAACTCGGGGCGCAGCCATAGCTAAGTACGTAGGCGAACGCCTTCCTTGTATTTTAATTTTTGAATGCAAATAACGCGAGTTTACTTGAAATTTCCATGATTAGACTGTTCCAAGCTTGTTTGGAACGCGCCAAGTAAGACTGAACGAACGAGAAAAAGTTGGCCTGTGGAGAGGGTGATACGCTTACATTAGCCCCGCCCTTCGCTAAACTCTCTCCCAGACTCCCTTCGCGCGGCCGTTCTCTTTTTCGCTTCGTCTCCACTATCCGAGAGCCTGGAACAGGCTACGCTTACATTGCCTTGTTGCCAGTTAACGTCGCTTTGATGCCAGACGTTCTGGGCATGATTATGACTTATCATGACTCACAATAGGTCAATGCTAAAATCGAAAGTAATGAGAGGACTAAATAAGGATGAAAACAAAAACTTGACAAATTTCGTAATGTCCCATTGATTTTGAAATCAATATCACGATGAGAGTAAAACATTGCGAGATCCGAATTGCGGGATGGAATTATTTTTCCTGGAAAAAATGAAGTTTGGCAACAGTCAGCTACCCCATAAGAGATGAATTACAATCAGAAACCACAGATCAAACCAAAAAGTAGGATAATAAAATAAAGAATACAGAGAAACTAACTATTTGACTCTTATACTGAGAATTTCCTGCTTTTATTGATATTCTCAAACAATTTCTACTTTTGATTCATTCACGAGTTTACTTCCCATTGCAAAGATCACTGTTACAGCATTTATATACGCAATGTTTCTTATCTTTACAGAATTGGTTGCACACCGACTTTTCACTACACGTTCTTCGATGGTACTTGTTCTTTCGAGCAGGCGTCTCTTCCATTGTCACGCATCTCCATCCGGGCTCACAATATCGTACTTCTTGACGGGCGATGCACTGGGACCAAGTTTTAGATTCGGGGCATTCATAGCACGACAAGCAATCACCTAAGAGATGGAAAACAATATCCTAATTCGCAACTGCAAAGAGCTCTGGCAAGATTGGGCACTAGAATTCATAGCATTAGGATATGTGGGATGTCTGGGCAACTCAGTAGGGTAAAATGATTGGTAGATTTGAAAGAACGGCTTGGAAAGGAAACATTTATTCTCTTTTTAACAATTGTAATGGTATCGGCATTATTTTCGTCCGATTTAATGCCATACCTTGATGAGATACAGCTAGCAACGGACATAACGCTCTTATTGGGTGTCTAAGGCATGACCAAATGCCCATTGGGAACTATTTTCCGCCGAACTTTAAAAAGTGAAGTTCCTTTCTGGGGTCTTGAGGCATTTCAGTAGGAATACAGCACTTTTAACCGGGGTTCCCTCTAGCTGGGTATTGAACGTTTTGGATCATGCGTGTTGTTAAACAAACTGCTCAGACGTACGGGGCATGCATGTAGAGGACATGGCCATGCCAAAAGTTTCTAACGACACATTTTCAGAATAAATGTTTCATTTCCAAGCCGTTAAAGGCAGCAATTGCAATCAGCCATTCATAGCTCACATTGGCTAATCAAACCAAGATCAATGCTAGTAAAGGAAGATTTTTTCTAGAGCTAGAGTTACTGGAGTGACGAATTTCAACAATAGAAAACACTAGTTTAAAAGGGCACTATCATGAGCATCACTTCGAAAAGTCAAAACCTAAAAGACATATACTTGCATCAACGGAAACCTAAAAAAATAATGGTCCTATTTACGGAAGCTATAAAATGAGTGCTATCATGAGTTACCCATGAAGAAGTTTTTGGTCTCAACTTGAAAAATTCGGGTAGATGTGTTCAAGTTCTGTCCTTGTGTCTTGGAAAAATCACTAAAAACTAATTTCGGTTTGCTCTCCCTTCTACATTTCACTTGATATCTTCCTCTAGATGTTCTAGGCGCATTTCGTGTATACGCAAAGGTACTTAATAGTCATAAAAAGGCAGCAGCAAAATCCCCGTGATATACAGTGCGCTGGTGACTTGGATATCACTAAATTATCACAAAAAACTGACAACTGAGAATTGAGCCCCACATTCAGACCCTCTCTAACTAAAGTAGGACAATATTCTGCAAGACTACGAAGGGTATAACTGACAAACTGTGGCCTGATAAGCCAGAAATAGGCATTATGTATCGCAACAGCCGTTGAAAATGTTTGGATTCATCTAGTTATTCGAAGTTATCTTCCCATCTATTTCTCCTTCTTTTTAGGTTTTCTACTGCGTTTCGCGTTTCAACACTGCATTGTACATTTAGTATGTTTTGCTACTAAATCTCACTTTCTGACTCACATTGTCAAGTTACTGTGCGAATCACAACAGCGTGAACACTTTGATTTAACGCTTGGATTTTCCTTTGCCTGTATTTATTTTACTGCTATTTTTGCAAAGCTTTTCTGCAAAAATAAAGTGTAAATTTCAGTTTCCTGCCGGCTATTTGTCTTTTTGTTTAATCGTGCCAAAGTTAAATAAAAGTGTTCGCCCTTTTTTGATTCGCACAGTAAAAAATATATTTCAAATTTCCATATATTTTAGTACTCTACAGGTATAAAGAGAAAAACAGCTGCAATGCGTTTCTTCATAGAAAAGTATTATCTAATACATATCACTCACCATAGTGCAGCAGCAACAATACAAGACAAATCGCAATAAGGAAAACCTTCATGGTTATAAGCTGTCTTCACCGGTTCGTCTTTTCTTTGCTCCAAGTGATTCAAAGTGAAGGTTTTTATTGTTAACACCGAACTTTTTTTAATTTTGTCAATTAGCACCATGGATTGCTTAACTCTCTTTTAATTGACATAATACGTATTGAAGAAACTTGCTAATCCAACCTGATTGTCTCATTTTCCAATATAAATTCTTTGTTTTGTGTATCTTTGGCGAAAATAATATTTTCAATTTAATTAGGTAAATGCCCATGTTTAAATAAGTTTAATTTTTACCGATCAGCTGCACAAACAAAATGAAGAGATGAGCCATAAATCTAGCAAACGCAAGAAGAGGGTTTAGAAATCTTGAAAATCATGATTATAACAACTTCATACTGTTAGCTGTAATATCTGTTCCACATTCGCTTTAAACCAATTTCAATACTGATTCGTTGTCTTGCGATCATCCTATTGCTATTATATACTCGCTGCTGACTGGTGCAAACAAACACATTTTAAGTACTTCAAAACAGAAAACTAATTACTGGTTTAACGAGATGTTCTTATTATAAAAGACATCTCATAATATAGCCCGTTCAGTTTTTTTTTTTTTTTTTTTTTCAGTTTTACTGATTACTACTTTTCACCAATTATCAGATATACGTACGGTAATGTGTTATCACGAGATCGATAGCAATAACTTTTTGCAATTCTTCTGATAAATTATTCTCCCTCGGACATTTGTTTTTGAAAACGTTTTCATTGGTATATTATAAGTTATTTGATTTAAAAATTTTGGTAGCCTTAATACTGCCCTTTGTTGTTTATCTAGTATTCTACGTTGTCGTCCTGTTTCAGAGTCCCAACTAGCGGGAGAACATCCTGTTATATGATAAATTATTGATGAGGATTTGAATAACGTATTCCTCTTACACAAGGGTTCTATGGGTTTTATTTTTATTTTGGATAGCTGCGTACCGGCCTTTCATAAGGCGTTCTAAAGTGTCTAATTAGCTAATTGAATAATATAAAGGCACTTTTAGTGCGGTTAGACAATGTCTTATTATTAAGTCCGTGAATAAATTCATACAACATGGCTGGATTCATTTGGCTTTGACGTTTAACGACACTCGTTAGAAAACCTCTCTATCTATCAACCTCTCTATGTCCCTCTGCTCTTCATAAGTATATAATCTTATCACTTTTATATATATCAACTTTTTAGCGATTATTATTCAATTATCAGATTATTAGATCAGCTACTACTAGATTTTTAGATTAGTATGATTAGTATTAGATTTTTATACTATTATTAGATATTTTACACAGTTTTAAATATTTTCAATTTGTTAGTATCTATTTATTTTTTTGTGTCCCCAAATTAGTATGGAATTTTCCCAGGCTATAAGGCATTGACACGTTAATAAAGTTTTCTATCTATATAGCTATCTATCTATCTATCTATCTATCACTGATATCACTCAAAAATTAATTCAAGCGATCGAGAGAAGTTGTAATTTCATCGATCGCCTGATGTTGTCATGTGACTTCGTCGCTACTGTCGCTAAAATATTCGATAGCAGAATTGATTATAGTTTTGCCGTCAAACGCGTTCTAAACCGCTGTCTGGGATTTTATTGAGCTAGAAATCGAAATATGATTTTATTGGAATTAAATATAAAAAAACTGCGTAATTAAAGCAGAAAATCGGTTTTGGTGCTAAATTTATTATCCGTTGCGTGTTTTATTTACCAGGTTAACTAAAGTCGAAACTAAAGCATGACGCCTGGCCCTAAATGTAAACTCGGTAAAAATCTACAATTTAAACAAAACGTATATGTAAACTGATATGTTGACAAGTGTCTCAATCGTAACGGATACTGAATCTGATGGAATGTAAAAACATTCTGTTTAACTTACCAAACGGGACTAAGAACAGCACCAACAGTAGTGCCTTCATCTTCTTTTTTTGTTTCTGCTCTCTGCTTTGTTCTATTCAGGTTGTGACCAAATGAAACTGGTTTTTCCCAAGGAGCTGGAAGTCAGTCAAGGCTTTCGATTCGATGACAATGCTATGTAGGCTTTAAATTCTGCTCGCCTGTCGGCAATGCTGGTAAAAATCGCTTTTTCTGCTCGAAATTCTGCTCGGACACCAAAATTCTGCTCAAATTCTGCTCGGAACAACTGACTAATTAGATATTCATTATGCATAGCAAAATTGTAGTAAATTGTAGATACAGTGGAACCCCGCTTTACGGACACCTGCTTAATACGGACACCCGCTTATTACGGACAGTTTTGTTTGTCCCGACGAAAGGCTCATATATTTTCTCTTACATTAACCCGTTTAATACGGACACCGGTTAATGCGGGCAACGGACACTTTTCTGTGAACGGCCCGAGTGACACGCTCTCATATAAAGTTAACCTCGCTTTACGGACACTGGTTATCCGAGAGAACCTAACAAAAGCGGCCAACCGAGTCTTTCAAAGGTTTTGTCTAATATTCAGTCCACCTGGTTGAACCTCAAACTGAAAATGCCAGTGCAGAGCAAAGTCACGGACTATTTTAAATTATTACGTCGTCCCGTTTCAAACAAGACTGAGACATTAATTTGTAATACTACTTGTATTTGAATGAGCGTAAGGTTTCTTCAGTTTGAACTTAAGTTAAACATTAAACATCGTTTTGTTGCCTTTAAATTGTATGCTTTAGTCTTTGTATCGATAAAACCTGTATCCGTGACGTTTATACTGGGAGTCCGCTTATACGCGTATAAAATAACTACTTTGTTTAACCCATTTTTTTTTAGTTAAATTAGCAAAAAGTAACTAAAAAAATGGGTTCTCTCAGATGCACCCTGGGCACTTTTTTAATTGGTTAAAATAACCAATTTGTGAGGTTACTGACCTAAAAAAAAATAGTCACTTTAACCAAAGGTAACGGTTATTCTAACTTATAATAAACAGGTTAAACCCACTATTTATAATAGTTAAAACAACATGAAAAATTGGAGATATTACAACTAAAAAGAAATGTCAAAATAACCCAATCAATGGGTCAAAGTGACCAAAAAAAATGGGTTCTCTCAGATGCATTTGGCAACAATTCTAATTGGTTAGTATTAACTAGTCAGTTTTTACAGTGCGGACACCCGGATAATACGGACACTTTCACGTGTCCCCTTGGTGTCCGTATTAACCGGGTTCCACTGTCTAGTTTTGTTTAGCAAAATTGCAGTGAAAGCAATTGTAATTTATCTTACTTTGTACAATATCAATCATATTATAGTCGAAACCGTGACTTTTATTTTATTAAGATCTTACAAAAAAGGAACAATCAATGCTTGAGATATCACAAGGTATTTTCCATTTGTTAATAATGTTTTTGTTTTTAGTTTTCAATTTTTCTTTCAACTGTTATGCATATCATTAGTGTTACTGATTTTCCGATATTCTGCTCAAATTCCGCTCGAAAATGCGGTATTCTGTGGGCAGAATGCTCGCATCAAAGTGAATCGCTTATTCTGCTCGAAATTCTGCCGGCAGAATTTATTGTTGAACTGGTACGTGTATTCATGAATCAAACCAGAGGTTATAAACCTCTGATCTAACCGATTTCAGAGTCTATCATCATTACGGCGCGAATGCTATACTTCGTAGATTGCTATAAGAAACTGTATTTGATTGATATTGTTTATGTGAATGGGGCACTCTATAGATACTAGACCGCTCCACCTCGCATTTTTACTTGCGAAAGGGTAGAGGGACTGGACTATAGGGATAGACGGTGAAGAATAGCATTTGTCCAAACAAAAAAAACTAGAAGACTTAAAAGAAATTACATAAAACGGTATAAAACTAGTTATCTAATTTCGGTCACATTATAAATAACTCCAGTTAATTTAGTCGCCATGGCCATTCACCGAAGGGAACATTTAAATTACAACTTTGACTGGCTCGGTTAATACAACCAATGTTTGTGATTATTCCCATGCATCTTCCTATGAAAAGGTTTTGCAACAGGACTTGTTTTGAAGCAGAGGCAAAAGGAACTTGAAAATGGCCTAGTTCATATTTCTACATTGTCAGTTTAATGTTCTGATAAGTTTCAAAGGACACACTACACTGTATAGGGATTTAAATTATTCTACTACACTTTTGCTATTTTTCTGCCATATGGCATTTTTTGTGGTTCTCGTAATTCAGACAAACTCGAGGCCTTGAACAAACGAATTTTAAGATTTATCCTAAATGACTTTGACTCTCCGTACAACCATTTGCTTAATGCTGTCAATTTAACTTCATAGACGTCTTCAGCATATCCTTATTTTACTTTTATTTTTCAGCAGTTATCCGATGTACATGAAAGACATGTGTCGTAAAATAAAACTATACTTTTGAAGCCGGCTATTTCACTGGTTTGGCATATACATGTACTACAGCAATTCACCTAAGCGGCTTGGTAAATATCCTATTCACTTCCACTTCGGTGAATAATTGTTAACTACCCAGTAAACACAGGCAAATGCTAATTACAGTCGTCGACAAAAAAAATTAGCCTGGAAGCTTCTAGATCTTGAGAAAGATATTACTCCGGCAGTCAGTAACACAAGCTACTCAGAAAAAAAATTCCGAGGAGTTGAATCTATGATCTTCCGCACATCAGTCGGAAGCTCTACCACTGAGCTATAGCTACAGGAGACTCGTGGGAGCTTTGGTTCATATAGGACAAACATCCCGCACACTGCTAGGATTAGATTTGTCGCTGACTAAGAATGTGTGGAAAGAAATTTACTTTACTTTATTCTAATAGTTTAACAATACAAAGGTTAAGTACTGAGAAAAAAAAACCTGAACAGGAACTACTTCCCTAAATATAGGGCTACCCAGTCTTAAATTATTAAATAGATAAAAAATAAATAAATAAATAAATGGTATATTCTTCTAGATCTTGTTATCGTGATCACAGTTTTCTGACGACTTCACTTTTTCTCGTTGAGCTGCGATTTGAGTCATTACTTGCTCTAGATGAACGTTCCATCAAAAGGAAGCTTTTCCTTGATCTCCCACCTGCCCTTCGACATGTGCGGCACAGTTCTGTGCGAATGTCCTTTTTTAAGAACGCATAAACGGCAAAGTTCATTCCTGAGTTCAGTAAAATGAGAAGCCGCGAGATTTGCACGACAAACGCGGACACAGTACACTGAAGGAACGTTCCGCAGATGGCGCGATACAGACTAGGGATCCAACATAGCACAAAGAATGTTATTACCACACCAAGTACTTTCACTGTCGAGGAACGCTCACGACGCCGTTGGGATTGAGTTCGCTTGCTTTCTCTTTCCTCCTGATTAAACCTCAGCTGAGAAATGTGTTCGGCTGATCGTCGCCACTGTTTCATAGCCACGAACAATATCCTAGTGTATGCATAAACCAAAATGATCGAAGGAAGGAATGACACGAGGAAAATCTGAATAAGTGTGTAAACTTTATCAGCTGTATCCTGTATGTTAATTGGAGCTTCCAGCCAGAAAATCCAGGCAAAGGTCAAAATTCCAGGTAATATCCACGACAAGGATATTACACCTACTGCCAGTTTTGATGTCATGCGTCTGGCGTATTTTAACGGTGATAACACACAGAAGTAACGGTCAAATGTCAGCACGCAAAGGCAACATATCGACACGTTGATTGGGTAGTTATAAAACGAAGCGCGCACGCTCATTGGCCAAATACATGTGGCTGGTTTCCAAAGGCAAATGAGTTCCAATGGTGTAACTATCAAACCAGTGCAAAAGTCAGCTAAAGCTAATGACAGAACAAACCAGTTTGCTGTACAATGTAATTGCCTCTTGGTACAGATTAGCCACATAACCACACCATTTCCAAGGACAGCACCAGGGATATGATGCACTTGAGAGACCAGTAAGCCACGCCTGGCAAAACGGCCTCACTCGGCGAAAAGCTTGAATTCGTTTTGTTCATATTGCTATATATTGAAACAAAAATCCACAATGTAAATGCATAACTATACCCTGCTTGCCTAGTGGCTCTGACAGAGCTAAATGCCTTAAGGTCGGCACACACGATGTTCCTGGGACTAGCCCCTGCGACAATTCTCCTATAGTGTCCACACAAGGGGACTGGTTGCAAGGAGTTGTTAGCAAGACTATGTAAACAAACTGTTCACATGAGGGGACAAGCATAATTTGAGGGGACAAGTACCTTTCCCTTCGATTCAAACCACTTCGAATTATCAGACAAGTCACAGGGACAAACTTTTGGTTTCCACGACTAGCTTTTCTGACGAAAATGGGTAGTTCACACGAAAGGACATGTCGCAAGGACTAGTCCTGGGGTTAAGTCCCCTCGAGATGTACGTACCGACCTTTAGTTAATTCTCTCTGGTTTCCGTAGTGTATGAAGAGACTCGGAGCTGAAAGGGGTGAAATTTAACGTTCAAAGGCTAGTTCGTAATATACTCAGAACACAGAGAGCATGCGCAATCCATAGCAAGTAGTAGTAAGGACATGAAAGTAAGCAGTGTAGATTTTAGGCCTTGTAGCTGTAAATGTCACTGCATAGAAATAAGCTTTGAAAAAAAGGTTTTAAAAGTTTAATATTTTTAGTGAAACAAATCGGTATAAATGAGCCGAATGAACCGTCTTAGAAATGATGGAAATTGAAAAAATGTTGTCAGCAAAATACCATTTAATTAATTTCGAAGTTCTGTTCCAAGTAAAATTTAATTACTCGAACCATTTTTGTGTGTACATGTGGTTTTGCTCCTTTCAATGGTCTCTATTGACTGTTTTTAAATCGCCTGAAATATGCTACTGCCAGCAGATCTACGTGAACATCGAGATTTACCCTCGATGCTTCGTTATGTCTTTATTGACCTAAATTCAAGTGAAATGCTCGCAAAAACGTTTTCAAATCAGTTCCAAGAGGCGATGCTTAGTTAGTGTGTAGCTGCTAACAGATCGTTATATGCATCGCTTTATATACACCACTTTCGAGAACCATTTGCAATCCCGTTAGAAATACATGGCAGAACACATATTATCTATATTTCTTTTAACATCACAGTTGTCGTTTTAGGTGTACATTTAGATCAAGCCATGACAAAAATATATCGGTAAAGCAGAACAAAATATAGATCAAACCTTTTTTTACAACGCCTTTAGCAGTAAATCTTAAATTAGGCTATAAGGAACGGTGTAAGGCAGATAAAGAAAATACATCATTCAGTAATACAAACTGCGAACTACTCACCTTAAATTATAACTTGCAAGGAAGTTTAAACTGACTAAGTTTCGTGGACAAAATATTCAGGGACTCGACGACAACTATGGTTGTTTCAAGCTAAGTGACAAATTTAGGCGAGTGCACACAATATGACAGCTTGGCGGCCGGTGTTTGCTCATGATCTGTGTTTCAATTAAGAGAACATAATGAATTTTACTTACCAGAAAAAACTTTAACAATGGTACAATCTTCTACCTTTATCCTCAAGAATTTCGACAATTTTTGCAAGTTCGACCAAGTAAAAGTTTGTGCGATTGCTGCAAGAGTAACTAGTGAAAGTTAATACGGCGTGACAAGTGGTGATTCCTAAAAATATCTTCGGCAAGCTTTCTATTTTGAGTGTGTCTTTACCGCTATTTGAACAGGTGAAAGACAGAACAAACTTCATGCTATTGTGTACGTTGAGGGATGTTCCATAACATAAATGTATTATTTTTAATTTATTTAATAAATCATACTCGATGAGGTACTTTGATCACTGCTATTCACTAGGCTGATATTACACTAGCTTCACAAACGGCTTTCTGTTATAAGAGACTGCTTTTTTAATTCAAGCCTTCGTGTTATATTTACGAACATTTCTCATTTTATTGCTGCCTTGCACCACCAGGTAAATAAAGCCGAAGACAAACGTGAAATATCAGAATAACAATAAGCGATGGCAAAACACAAAGATTCAGAACTAGACTTAGCGTACTGTACCCCTTATACCCAGATACGTTAAGTCAGTTTTAAAGTGGCCATGGCTTGTTTTACAACCAGACTTAACGAAGAAAGAAAGCCATTGCAGTTTCTATATTGAATTGTGTCTAATTCGTCATTTGCTTATACCAAGACTGCTGTATTTGGTACATAACTCGAAGTAATTTCGTTTTGGCAAAATATCGACTAAAATTTTTAACCTGAACATGAACTGAACTAGTAGGTTAAAACGATGCCTGGGTACCGGGAAGTATTCCATACATTGTCAAAAAGCTGTTTTCATCGAGACCAGACGCGGTTGATGGAACTGAAATTCTGAATTGAAATCTCGGAAGCAATTAAAGTGGTTATGTCGTGAACTGTGATTTGAATTGGACGTTGAAACGTACTGCCACTGATTAGTAAGATTAATTACTTTGATTACTCACTCACTCAGTCGCGAGTGTCGTACAATTCAGGGAGTTATCGTGCTTGTATTATAAACTCGGCCTTGTATATCGCGTACGACAGATTACGAAATTACTCATCCGATTATACCCCCTGAATTTAACTTCACTTCCTAACTATTGATCGTTTTCATATATTTTGTCGTACTGAGCCCTGACTGAGCAAAATAAAACAGCATTTGAGTCATTTGGAAGATTTTGGCTCCGTAGTATATGCAACATTTTCCAAACATTTGTATTATCCTTTATTTCTTTGTAAAAATTTAAAAAATCGTTCTCTGGTTGAAAATTTAAAAATATGAGCTTTCGGTTGCCAGTCTGCAACCTTTGACGAATAATGGATAAAAAAGCGCGAAAATGGAAATATATACGATAAAAAAGTGTGAAGTAGAAAAATTACAATAAAAACAATAAAAATACATATGGGAGATTAAAAAGTGTTATTATAAAAGAATCGAATATTGCCTAGGCAATTGTTTAGAGTTATTGTCTGCTTCACCTTTATTTCTTGTCCAAAAGTAACGAGTAAAGTCAGTACCCGTTCTTGACTTGCACTCTTGCCCTCGCTTTCATGGCGTTGCTCTTATTTCTTATTACGTGGCCAAGATACTAATACATACGACAAACTGTCCTCTGGCAATTAAAATTGAGAATTATGCGAGTGGGCTGCCTCGTCCCCAGGCGTCGCTCCTTGTTTGAGCGCGGTGCGCGTGGGGTTGTGGGACTGTTGCAGACGAAAAGACCCGCTTCGCCTCCTAACCATCAAGCCCCGCGCTCCTGTTTTCCCGCTCGCAACGGCGCCTGGGGACGAGGCAGGCGAGTGGACGTGTGTGTGTAATTTTATTATTATTCCCATGCAAGGTGACCTCTCGTCGCCCGTAGTAACGCCCGGGTAACGCAGATGAAAACGCTAAAAACAAACTAAGTTATGGCGATAGTTAGCTCAAATGTGCTTGCAAACAAATTGTGCCAGATAATGGGAAAGAAGGCTGGTTGCATTACTTGAGTATCTACCTTTTGTTGTACCATTCTCGTCCCCGCGATCCTTCTGGTCAGCACCAAGAGCCTCGACATTCTTGGTGCTGACCAGAAGGATCGCGGAGTCTGGGGACGAGCCTGGTGTAGTTGTACAAAATATTCCAATTCATAACGAAACAAAATGG
The DNA here is from genome assembly GCA_029204205.1 of Desmophyllum pertusum. Lineage (NCBI taxonomy): Eukaryota > Metazoa > Cnidaria > Anthozoa > Scleractinia > Caryophylliidae > Desmophyllum > Desmophyllum pertusum. The sequence goes on along the minus strand of MU827786.1, from coordinate 756,211 downwards.
GCTCAAAACAGCGAAATGAAGAAACATTTCAGGTAAATTATTATAAATTTCAAATTATATGCGTCCTAAATGCTCTGCTATATACGGAATATGATTTAAATATATTGCAGAAATGGGTCTTTTTGGTAAGTGGTTTTCTTACTGTAAACAATCGTTGCTATAGGCATTGCCTGTACAGATTCCTTAAATTTCACAGAAATCAAGACGAAAATATAGCAAAATCATTTCAAAATACGTTTTGCAAGTGTTCAGAGGATTCAAATGTTAACGTTTAAGATAAATGCGTTTTGCATCGAAACCTTGACATTTTGGCCGTATTATACCACCCCTTACAAATAGCGATGTTTCTCGTTACGTCACCTATTGTTATTAATGTGCCAACCAGAGAACTATTGGCTGTTGAAACAAAGAGTTCTTTTGTTTAATGGTTGGCAAATTTGAATAACAAAACAAATGTTGATAAACAGTGAACACTCCTATAGGGGTTCGACTGTATTCAGTGGAAAGGCGCTGCTGAGTTTGAGGACTTTAATTTTTTTCAGGACATTTTTGTGACTCGTTAACAATTTGTTGAGTAATAAAACAATTATCTTGCTCAATCTTGCGGCATATCGTCTGATATTAGTATATAGAGGATATTACACGGCGGCGTGAAGATATTATTTTATTTTCGAGTAAAATAATATGAGAAAATAAAATTCATACTGATTCAAGCGGCCGTGTAATTTTATTTTTATTATATAGACAAAAATTATGAATTAATTCAAAGTTAAAAAAACAAAACCGTGCAAAAGCGGAAAATGATGTCATCCATATCCATGGAAAATACTAGGGTCCCGGCAACCTCGTTCCCAGGGTCTCTCATCTTCCCGCCCCCTGGAGGTTGGGGTCCCGGATGTACTTTTGTATGAAATTTACGAGTGATAATTTTCCAGTAAAACACTCATGTACATAATAACAGATAATATTCAGTGCGATTTCTCAGGATGATTGTTCATTATTCACGATAGCCGCCATAATCATGTTTTCGTACGTATTATAATAAAAATTAGCCTCGCGGTCTGCCAGGGGGCAAACATTGGAAGTCCAATGAATAAAACTGCAAAATGGATCAGTTCCATTTGTCTCTCTGTCATTTCAGTTTGTCAAGTGTTGGCCTCGGGGTGAGGTCCTCTAGAATGTTAACATATTATAACATTTAGAAGTCATCTTTATATCGTATTGGATTTTTCAGTGGGCAGCGCAAATTAACTGTCTGTTTTTTTAGACAGATGTTAATAACATGTGGACAGTTTTATGCAAATTAAAACTATTAAGTTGTAGGTAAATTTCACTTGGTTACAGGTGTGCGCTTAAAAGCGTTAACGCCGAGAAAATTTTCAATTTTCATTTTATCACGAGATACCTGTGATATTACATAGTAAATTTACACATATTCCATGCTGGCGATATTCAGTACACACTGAATTGATATGGACACCTGGTTTTGGATTGTGGGAGGCTTTCTTTCCGTCGTAACGGTTTTTGGAAATGGTGTTATCGTCTTCCTAGTAATCAAAAATCCTCGTCTTCGCGGCACTAAAACAAACGCGTTCGTTATCTCGCTGGCTTTGGCAGACATTTGTGTTGGAACGACTCTTGTTCCTCTGTTTTACATATACGACGTGAAGGAAATAAGCAACGTTGCTTGGGTGAGTTCTTTAAGGTGGCTCTTCAATTATGCTTCTGTGTTAAATATCTGCGCTTTAGCGTTTGACCGCTACCTCGCAGTTGTGAAACCATACAAGTACATCACAAGAGTAACACGTCGCCGAGTTAACCTACTCATCAGTGCTTGCTGGCTAATTCCTTTTATGGTTATAACAGTTCCATTATTTGTACACGGTGTATCTACGATTCACAAAGGCAAACACAAACACGAATCGACTCTAGAGAGGGTTCGGATCTCTACAGCTTTCGTTCTGTTCGAGGTACTACCAATCCCGTTTATGGTCTACTGCTTAGTAAACCTACTCCTCGCGACACACAAGCATAAGAAACATGCTAAATTAATAAACAAGCAACTTTGTTATAACCACACTTGTGTAAGAGAGATACACCAAAGGGCTACCCTCGGAGCGATCGCTGTTTCAATTACTGTATTTTTAGTGACTATGGTTTCATTATTACGTTGTTCAGTCAAGGTTCTCTTTCTTGATCAAGTATGCGGTGACAAAAGCTATAAAATACCTCTTTTATTGGCTAACTCGGCTTTTAATCCTTTTGCATACTCTTTCATGAAGACTGACATAAAAACAGAACTTTATAAGACGTTCCGCAAAACCATTCCTACAGATGTCTAACTAAACTGCTAGGTTCCGAAACATTTTCACAATATGTTTTGCGTTTTTAGTTTACCCAGTTAAAAACTGAAATGAATAGTTGAAACACTAATGCTATGGCGTTAAAGTGCAAATTAATTTATTGCATTTTCATGTTGGTTTGTTACGTTTCTATACTGCTCGCAATAGAATGAGATCATTAAATATTACCTAAAATTCTCGAAACAATCATGTATTTATCAGTAAGCAGACTTGTTGGTTTTTATTGCATCAATAAAACAATAGTTTCGTTAAAGTGCAAATGAATTTGGATAACTGCTCTCTATTTTTAATTTATTGCATTTTCATGTTGGCTTGTATACGTTTCTATATCACAACCCCGAAACCTCGCAATAGAATGAGATCATTAAATATTACATAAAATTCTCGAAGCAGTGTATTTATAAAACGTTTTTACAATAACTGTCAAAATTCTCGCGCGCTCATTGGCTAATTTTTATTGTCAATGAGGCTTCAAAATTTCGCCCAAATGGCAGCGTTGTCAGTCCGGTAAAGTGGAAAAATTACATCTGAACAGGAGTTCTTTGAGGCGTAAATCATGAAAAGTCGTTCACATAATTATTGTTTTTCAATCGGCAGACTGATAATCAATTCAACGGTAAAGCGAAAGAGAACAGCATTTGTCGTTGATGTTGACTGGAATGGAAATTATGGAATCCGTTTATTTTGCCGCGTGTAACTTCAAAACAACTGATAGAATGAACTGAACTTGCGAATATTTTAGCGGGTTTACAAGAATTTCCAAATGGAATAAAGGTTAGTTTCAGAAAATCTGTCTAAGAAATTTATTATCGAGTTAGGGCCTATTTACATGGAGAGATGTTATATCCCTGGTAGGAGGGTTACCCTCCCCCCCCCCCCCCCCCCCCCCCCCCCCCGAGCCATCTTTTACCGATCGTTTATATGAAAAAAGTTGTCCCTGTTGACCGAGCCAAAACTTGGCCCTCTCGGGTTCGCGCATGCTCTATATGTCCCGACTTGTCCCTGGTAGATGAAACAACAATATTCAAAATGTTTATATGGAAAAAAAGTTGGCCGCTTCACTTCCAGTAGTACTGATACTTCAAATATCAGCAATAAAGCCTTTGTTATCAATATCGACAAGTACATCATGGGGGTTTTTTCTTTAATTTTTCTGTCGCATACATAATACCAAATTTCACCGATGATATGTCAATATTTGAAATTAAAAGAATGAAAAAATGAATTTCTGCCGGAAATGAAAACATTTTTCATTTCTGTAGATCATACTACTTTCAAAGTATTTATGGTCAGAAGAATTTAGCTAATGTCATAGATTAATAGTCATGTACGTAATGGCACTTTTAGCAATTTTTTTTTTTAATAATTATAGCCGGCCATCGCGTCACACTTCCGTTTCAATCAGTGTTAAAACGGACGTTCCTTTTTGTTGCGGGTTTTAATAGTGGCTTTCTGCACTAACTTAATTCGCATCAAACATACACTAAAGTTTAATATTGCCAAGTACTTCAAGTATACATGAGTTATTGCCGTTCGCCGCAAACTAAAATCCAAGTTCCGTAGAAGATTCGTTGGTCACCAAGAGGAAACTACCAATATAATCAATATACGAGGCATTTTAAAAAGACGACAAGATTTAAGCTTGAAAGAAATGTTTCGGATACATCCGTTCCCATCATCAGCTTGACAAGGATGTTGTGAACTAAATTGTACATATATATACTGAACATTAAAGTGAAAAAATGGCATAATGTAGAAGCAATATAAACAAAATTATATAATTCAAGAAAAATATTGCATAATACTCTCGGCAAAACAAGTATCGGAAAGTAATATTACCTAACACGTAACTTCGAAATCACTCCAATATTAGACATTGACAGAGCTATTTCTATAACAACATTTCACTATTTAATCATATGAAAGACCATCGCAGTTATGTACGCAACTTAAGCAGTTGCGAAAAGAAAGCATGAAAACAATTCAGGCTTGAACGGGACCTCTACGATACCGGTGCAGTGTTCTACCAACTGAGCTATCAAGACAACTGGGAGCTGGTCATTTTGTGAGTTCGCAATAAACCCGTAGATGATGAATATATGAGAATGAATATATGAAATATCACGTGTGAATATACGAAACAAGGGGACGACAATAGACGTATCGGTTCATTGTTTCTAGTCCAAGATGAAAATTCCCTGTGGAGGCAGCCGCCGCCAGCGCACATTCATAGCAACCAATGAAATTAGTTTTGATTGAGCCTAACGCGCAATATTACAGACCTAGAGCATTTCATGCACTGTAAGTAAATGTCACGAGAACAATAGGCATTCTACGCGATGATATATGAAATATCATGATATTTCATATATTCATTCTCAAACATTTCACTACTTTTCATAAAGTAAATTAAACAAACCTGTAACAACTGAAAAATGTGGCAGTCAATATTGAAACACTTTTCCCGTTTCTCATTTGAATACATGTACTTTTACATGTCAATAGTGAGTTCCAGTCAATGGTGACAGGGCTTGTGATAGGTCATTGTATTTAGCTTTTAAGCCCCGTTTATATTAGCGCTGCTTTCTTCCATCAGTAACGGTTTACATTTGTTAACCTTCTGGATCCGGACCCAACACTGTATCACAGTAACAGTTTATTAGCACTGTCATGCGAACATAAATGGCACTGCTTCAATATTACTGTTGTAAAACAAAATAAAATAAACATGCAGATATGATTAAACAAGTTAATAATAATTAGTGGTAATCATGTTCTGTGCTTTCTTTTCTGAAAATCTCCATAAATAAAATAACCTATCTTGTTGCAAATAAGTTTTTCAACGAGATAATATCTTTCAAATGCTGTCTCCTTGATGCTGCTCTTTCAGTGCCGCTAAAATAAAAGGAATGCGTATTTTCTTCCGTTAATTTTAATAATGGACTTTCACTTACAGTGTATATTGTAACTGATTTTTATTCCCACATAATTTCAAGTATGTGTGGGTATTCCTAGAATTCTTTCCATTGACCACTAAATACATAACTTGACTTTCAGTATTGCTCTTGTCCTAGAAGTTCAGAATCAGTCCCGTTGGAGACCACTGTACGGTTTGTTTTTTCCTGAGTAATCATGACATGAGTCAGTACCAAGCCCTATTCCGGCCCTGCTGGACCGCGGTCAAAAGTCCATGTCTTTTGGAGGCCAAGGCATTAGCAAATAAACATTAATTTTGCTTCATTGCTGTGTATTTTTCTGATTGCTTGTATTATTACAGGCTCGCCTAAAGGACTCGTGAACATACAGGACGAATGTGATATTACACACTATAAACCATCCAATATTAATTATAAAGCCGGATTTGTTTCTTGATTAATTATTCCAAACAATAGCCCACGTCATCCAATTCCAACAAACATTTGTGTTTTCATATAGAGCCATCCTACCGGCCTCAAACTGAGTGTTTTTAGCTGCACAACAATGAAGAATCATGACTATAATTTATCTGATGTGAATTTAGTACGAACGCGTCCATGATTCGTGAGATGGGACAGGTAACAGGTATATTATACCCTTGAATGATGGCATGTTTTTTTTCCTTTATAACCAGAATCTAAAATTTTAAACACGCTTTTCGCCAGTACCGAAAGAAGAAACGCCGCTATGCAATATACCTCGGTGCTTACCGCCCGCGACACTCCAGACTATTATAACTTATAATATTGTAACTACCCCGGCCTTTATCGATCCCCAAATGGTTTACGCTTAGCATGCTTAACCTACATAAACTTAACCTTAACCTAAGACTGATGCAAATGGACTGTTAGCGGCCTATACTAAGCAAGTAGTAAAAAGTCAAGTAAGACATTTTTGATTTTACGCAAAATACCCGGCATAAGACTAACTGTACAAATTTCATATGAACAATCATGTGGCGTTTGCGGGATTTATGAAGTGGGACATCTAACCGAGGTATACTATCAAAACATTTCAAACATGCCGCAGTAACAAAATTAATTTATTTTGGTATTCTTCTGAGACTATATTCCATATTGCATTTCAACTTGAGGGCAAATAGCTAATTTTGAATAACCACTACGTCCGGGTTTGGCTTTATAAAATAAAGCTTCAGTGAAGCCAGCACACCAAGTTGTCCCTCGTAGCAGGCTACTCATACCGTCCAACGCCAGTGCAGATTTCAGAAGATGAGAGGCATTGTCGTGCTTGCTCTTGTAGGCCTGTTTCTTGGCTGTGCCTTGCAGGCCGTCAAGTCAAGAGAGCGAATCCAGGATGACGTTAATGATGAATACAATGGATTGCAAAGAGATCTACAAGAGCTGATGTCTCCGGATGAAGTCGATGAAGGGGAAGAAGACGATACTGATGACATGGACGGTGACGATGATGATGATTTCGAAGCCGATGGCGTTGATGATGATGACGACGATAACGACAACCAAAATGACGAGGAATTGGGAGAATATCAGAGGTAAGCGAATACACTTATTGTTGAGGAATGCCCTTATTAGATTTGATACAACTAAAGTCGAGTAAGCAGCTAAAAGAAGTACGCGGTTTTCTGGTTTTAGCGAAGAGAGCATGTGTCCGGTATCCAAGCATCCTTTCAAACTCTCCCGCATTTCGTGGTTTGTGCACGTACATGTGTAGGGACAATTCGAGAGATTATTCATTGAACCATATATTACCTTTTGCTTCGTCGTTGAACATCAAGATGTTTAAGCCTATGCACACGAACATATTTTCTTTAAAACGTATCATTTTTTGCTCGTGTAATTTTGCCAAATTTTACTATGGCAAATAAATGTCTTCATGTATCTCGTTCCTTCTAAATAATATATATATTAGGTGCCAGTGTGTTTTCGTGCTGTCGTGGCGTCGTTTCGCAGTTTCACAGAACAAGGAAAGCCTGTGGAGTAAGGCAGAATCATATAGAAACAGGAACACAAAAAAGACACAGTACATCAATAGATATAGACCTTATTCATAAATGGCGGTGGATTAATTATTCTTTTATATTCATGTTAATCAGCCTCCCTAGCCTCATTTTAGAGTAAAAATTCTTTTGAATTTTGCACATACTAACGAGGCTAGGGGGGCTGATTAGCATGAATATAAAAGAATAATTAATCGGCCGCCATTTATGAATAAGGTCTATATATTTTACATAATGAAGGAAGACAGTTGCCAGACGTTGACATTTGAAAAGCAACGCCCCCGAAGCCATACATGTACCCCGCAAACCGCTCTCCAAAAATCATTGCCGATGCATAGTAGTAATTTGTTGATCTCAGGTACACTTGGGTAAATCATTTGTCAAATAAAATTAGCTCGTGTACATGGGGCTTTACTAACATGTTAATTTTGGTTAAATGTTAAATGCCTTGTCTTGTTTTTTTTCCTTTTATAGTGACGTGCAAGAAGATCCACGACCCAGACCAGGCTGGTTCCGAAGAACTTTTCGTCGCCGCCGACTAAGAAAGATACTCAAAAAGGCAGCTAGAAAAATCCGTATTCGTTACCAAAAACAGTTTTAATGCTGAGCCCGGATTAATTATTAAAAAGCTCCAATCAGATGGATGTCATTTGCATTTATACCTTGATATTCATATCTTGCAAAAGGTTGTAAAGCTGATTAAAAGTTTTAAATAAATGTTAACTTCAGCATTGCTTCATTGATCAGTGTGGTTGTTGTTGTTGTTTTTGTTTTGTTGAAAAGTGTCAATAAATATGGTAAAAAAGGAACATGAATTGGACTGGAGTGAGCAATAAGGCCTCCCACAGTTCTTGCAATTTGATTTGCTAGTTTAAATGGAAGCCATGAGAACGTTTTCAAAAATATTTCAAAACGAGTGGCAACGGTAGGGCGCTCTTCGCTCTAATTTCATCTGAGCAAATTCATCTCATTCAATGAAGAATCTTCTCGCTTCGATCCATTCAGAAACTCATCCCCAGTCAAGATTCTTCAGAAACGAAACTGCCACCAGTGTAACAAACGAAAGACGATCGAAAGCTAAAACGATAAACGAACTAACTGCTTCGCTCGAAGAACACGTTGCTTCCTGACCTGGGCAACCAGGCCGACTTGGTAACCTCGCCGACTAGATTCCAGATGTCTTGACGCATAGTCGTTGTTTGATTTTTTTTTCAAACTTCGCCTACTGGTAGTCAAACCACTGTGCTTCGAAAAATAAGAAAATTAATGTAAAGTTTCCGACTAAATTTTTTTACATCTTTATTTTCCTAGCGTATTGGAAAATTTATTTTACACAATCGTAGTCACTCTCATTGTAAATTGCAAAATCGTAACCCAAATAGGTCGATCTTAGATTTCTGATAGGTTTTTAGACTGAGTGCATTTTCAGTTTCGATTTCAAAAACTCATTAATGTAAATGTTTAATGCGTATCTTTATATTTGATAAAGTGCAGTGTTTTATCAAATATAAAGACATTCAGCTTAAAGGAGCTACGTCACGGATGGCACATCTTGAAAAAATTGGCCAATTTTTTCAAGTTCCCCATTCGCAATCCGTCTTAATCTTCTCCATCCTCGACCATCCTTGTTCCTGTTTGGTTTATTATTACCTCTTTGGTGTTTTTCTACCTTAGCACTTCGCAAAAAATGATTTAAAATATCGTGACATCCTTTATATCTGATAAAACACTGCTGCGAGTTTTTAAACTATACGTATAAATATTTTGATTTCGGCATTTTTTATAATGCATTATTTTAGCCATTCTGATAATTCTACAGATAAATAAAGAATCTATCTATCCATCTATATTGTTCAAAATCAACGGGATATATGCCATTATCCTTGCCATAATAACATGAAAACCGGTGAAAAACTAAACAATTTTAAGGTCACCAATGCGGTGCAGTTATGACAATAATCAAGTGTTGCCTTCTGACCGAATTTTTATTTTCAATAGTCTCTCCTATCGCTTTCACAAAACGCACCTGTATATTCGGGTTGTTCGGTTAATTAATAAAAAATATAAACATATATAAGTTTACTGAGCAATTTTTAGCTAACATTTGGCTCCTCACCCATCATATTATAGATAGAAATAATACTTCTACGATAAGTATTATGACACACTCACTCATCCTCATCATGTCTACTGGCACATAGGATGGCAATTAAGTATTATCACGCTCTGTTAAAACAGACCCTGAGGCGAATAACGTTTTGAAATATAAAACCACTAAACCAAAAATCACTTATACATAAAAAACCTACTTGTACAATAATGCAAGCACACACAAATAAGATAATGGTAAACTGAATTCACAAAATAAACACAATATATAGATTTACAAGGTACATTTGTTCAATACTACGTGTGCAATGATCTAAAAACGAGCGTCTTTGTGATACATTAGTAGTACAATCTCTGGCTGAAGCTGAAACGTTTTAGACAAGTCGGCGCCGACACGTAAAATTGATTCCAATTTGACGGGCACTTAATTGCAAAACAAACTGTGTTTAACTTAACCGAGCCAATAGAGTAACTCAGGCGAATAGAAAACATTTGTCGTGTAACATAATAAATAGTATGGGCCAAACAACCGCCTGGGGGAACAAGTCTTAATTCTCAGTTGTTGCACTGTTTTAAATGAAACAAATGATAACCAGCACAAGAAATGGAATGCGATATTGGGCGCATTGCGTATACCAAGGAGTTTTTCAATATAATAGGTAAATGCCGATAATTATGCCAAGCTTATCGCGATGCGTTAGTTCATGGAAAATATAATTAGACTCACATTTAGACTCACTTTAGACCTACTGCTAATGTTAAATAATTTACATATAAATTAACGTGAGATAGATCTAATTGTAACTGACAAGACATAAGGCGGCAACTTGAAGCACGATGCCTATTTTTCGTTAATTTCTGAAGCAACTCAAGAAGAAGATCCTTACTCATTTCCATTTTCCGCCGACAAATTAGACTATTATTCAATTGTTGTTGTTGTTTTTTTTACTCGGGAAAAATAATTTTGTGTGAGCATTTTTCGGTCGCGTCTACTTTATATTGCGTGATTTCAATATTTGAAGTTTCTTCAGTCAGTGATGTGGTTCTGGATCGTCTCCCTGCTTCTAACTATCATAGCGATGCTTGGCAACGCTCAAGTTATATATCTTATCTTAACCCGACGTCGGCTTCGTACAAAGGCAAACTGGTTTGTCTTTTCACTCGCCATGGCAGATCTCATCTCAGTTTCTGTTTTCATTCCGCCTCATTTCTCCTGCAAGATAGCCGGCTGTGACCACTCAATGGTGATCCTGCATTTGGTGTCGTACTTCGGGCAAGCTTCCGCTACTAACATAATTGCCTTCACTGCGGACCGCTATGTTGCTATAGTCTTACCTCTCAGGTACCCGCAGATCATAACAAAGAAGAAGATCATTCTCATTCTTATGTCGGCCTGGCTGGCGCCGTTACTTCTGGATACAATTCCCAAAGTATTGTTGTCAAACAAAAATATCGTACAGCTCACAAGCATGGTGATGTTTCAGATCTCGCCGTGTTTTTTCTTGGCGATAGCCACGAGAAAAATGATCAACATAGCAAATAAGCATTCCAGACGCACTTCAGTGCTATTGAAGCAGTTGAAGTTCAATCAGCCGAGCCACCGAATGCGAGGAAAACCGGAGGCTTCTTCAGCTCGCTTGATCACTATTATGGTGGGAGTATTTTTAATATGTTACATAAGCCAGTCCTTGTCCTCGTTGTGTGGCTGTTTTCCGTCTTGTAAAGAATTTCAACCCGAAGAATTTGTTAGATATACTTTATCCTTTTTACTGATTATAAATTCTGGTGCAAACCCTTTCGTCTACGCACTATTCAAGGGCGATATTAAAAGGGAATTTGCGCGGATGTATTTCTGCAAAACACGAAGAGAAAGATAGACTAAGCACTCACTTTGTCGAGGAATAAATATATTTATACATTCCTCGGATCGAACGGAGTTGTCATTTAGGAACCAGAATGTCTAAAGTCAACTATAAGAGCGACTATGATAAGAGAGACTGATTCAGAACCAAACTCTCCCTTGATAAACTAAGTAATTTTACAACCTTATGTTTACAAGTTTAAATGAAGGCGTGACGGTTTTACCACTTGTTTAGTCGCGTTAAACGGTTTGTGTAATATAAAAATTGTCGAATGCATTAAAAACAGTCTCTCAGTCTCGCCAATCGATATACATACTAATCTAATTCAAACCTGTAAAAATAAACGATAAAAATTGTGTATCTGGTGAGATCATTTTACACTCTATAAAAATCATGTTTGCTTATTTTCCATTTGCCAAACATGCAAATGTCCCTTTTAGGTTTTAAACAAAGAAAAATCCACACAAAGGATGTCAAAGGATTTTAACTTCGAAACTTCTAACCGACTCATTACCCAAAACATCTGTCAGTAAGCCATTTTAAATCCTTTTAATTGCTTTTCATCTCAAATGGATTGAGACCCCGGGATATTATTTTAGTTTATAAACTCAAATTACCACTTGAAATCTATCTAGATGTTTCCTTCGCCGCTACTAGAGACGAGTCTACTGAACTCAATCCACCTGCTTGTCTATCATATCCATTTCCAAAGTATGTTTTCCCCACTCATTTATAACCTGAAAAACCTTTAATCAATCAATATAAACCTTAATGCAACGTTCTTTAACTTCCATTCGAAGCATGCAACTACAGTGGAACCCCGATTTCTCGAACCCTCGATTTCTCAAAAACCCTCATAACTCGAACCAAAAGTAGTTCCCCTTGGACTTGTTTCACTGTAATTTTACCCCTGATATTTCGAACTTCCCGATTTATCGAACCAATTTTCGTTTCCCGTGGAGGTTCGAGACTATAGTTATGAAGGGAACGTACTATTTGACTAATTACTTTTTTTACCTCCAAAGGAAGAAAACATAAATTTATAAAAAAATCTTGGTATCTCCAAGTTGGTCTATCAATTTAATTCTAACAGCGCCATTAAATTTTCATAAAAGGTAAACAAAGTCTGGTGAACTTTAGATTTGCGGACAATTATGTGACCTCAAATGGTTGAGTTTCAACTCCCAAATTAACTTAACTTAACTTGTTGGGGGTGGGGTGGGGGAGGCGGCAACTCCTTTGATAATTTAAAGCTCTCAAAGAAACATGGAATAATCGTTTGTTTGAAGCCAAGGCCTTTTTGATGCCGTGTTCGCGCAGTGAATAGGGCAACAAAAATCAATTTGGTATAGTTTTAATCTTTGCAATAGAGCGTTTTCACCAAAATAACAAGATCGTTTTGCGTGCATCAAAAACAACAACAAACTCAGAGATTGTAGAGTAGGTGGAAATAAATATATTCCCCAAATTTGTTCATTGCAAAGAAGTTATCGGGAAAACAATATTCGGAAAATTACAGAGCTTAGTATGGGTCCGCCATATTGGTGTATCAGTTTGGAACACCAATATGGCGGCCAAAAATGTCAGCGAGAAGTCATGAGTTTTAGTTCGGAATGCTTTAGTCATCATTTTTAACTCATTAGCATATCGGAAAATTATTTAAAAAGTGCGAAAATATTGTTTTCTGTAACATTTCAGGTCACGTTGAGCCAGGCCGTCTCAAATTTAAAAACGCTTTATCTCCAAAATGAAGCACTCTACTGGCGCAAAATTTGTCCCAGCAATTAGCGACACTGATGTCTAGATGATCAATAGTTTTGAATTTAGAATTTTGATGACGTCACGTGAAAACGCTCTGTCGTTCAAACTTCACTTAAAGCCGACGAGTAAAAGCCATTAGTGTTTAATTTCGTCCTGTATTTCAAGTTTTAAGTTAGTCGCTGTCGATCTGCTGTCGTCGTCGTCGCATTTATATAACTTATTTGAATAAAAATGAACCTTTCTTCCAACAAAAGTGTAACTAACCTCCTCGGTAAGGGAGAAACAAAATTAATTCACAGATTGAACCAGTAAACACTTTTAAGTGTTTACTGGTTCAAAGCTGCGCTGCGCTTTGTCTTGTATTTAACAAATAGATTCTATTTGGCCGTGCGTCTGTACTCTAATAGAGTACAGATGACGTCAAAACGTGACAAGAACAACTTAAGTGGCCCACGAGACGCAGTCGAGTGGGTCACTGTTGTTCTTGTCACGTTTTGACGTCTTCTGTACTCTATTAGAGTACAGACCCACGGCCAAATAGAATCTATTCGTTTTATGTAATTTTGGAGATATTCGCTTCGGATTTTCACTTGATTATACGCTAAATAAGCCGATAAAAATTATGTCAACAAACATCGAGTTTAGGTCACAGTGTTTTCATGCACTCAAATAAAACTTTGTGAAAACTAAACGGCTTAAAATAAACTACAGCTCAACTCAGCAAATGTTTCGAAAAACAAATATTTAGAGACTAACCTGATATGAGGAAAAACAATCTGAATTATTCCAGTCCAAATCCCGTTGCAAGTCGCTTCACGGCGAGCGATAATCTCGCTAAATTTCTCGGATTCTGTTCACAATGATCCAAAAGTCCATCATATTTTCCTCCAAGTTCTAGCCAAGCTTGAACAGCTGATTTAAAATTCGTATCAATTGATCATCTACATTGAATTTCCTACGGAATATTTCCATTTTGATGAAAAGTTTTCTGTTTTGAGACGGCGATGCGAAGATTCGTGTTGTAGCAGGGCGCGCGTGTTTTCCCGCCACACGTGACGTCATTCGTCCGTCTGTACTCTAATAGAGGACGGTTCTAAACCAATCACAGCGCGAGTTTTAAACAGTAAATTATATAAAATACAATCTTTGTCTTTGTCTTGTATAATACAAGATCTTTCACCAACAATATCCTTTGTTGTTTGGATGGTACTGGTTCATTTCAAATTTTAATCATTTTACGACCCAATCAGTAACTCGTGAATGATATTGACGACAATAAGGCATAAACTAGAAATTTCTAATCAAGTCAAGTGCTTCGAGTGGAAATTAAAAAGCAAGTCAAACAAGAATCATGAACATACAGGAGCCTGATCCTCCACAATCAAGTGGCTGCAACCTATATTGTGCTAATTTGTTGACAAAATTACTCTATGCCGATGTATTGTTGTTTACATTTTGTGCGTACATGCCACCCTTCAAAGTGATGTTATCATTTATTGGTCTTGAAATCCGAATACACGCACACTGTGATGCAGTTCTATACGTAGTGTTCCAAAATTATTTTATCCGTAGTTCCAGTCCAATTCCTAAAAGATCAAGATTTTTTTAAATAGTTTTTATTGATTTTCAAAAACATTACAATATTTTTTTAATAATTACTATTATTATATAGACACGAGTGTTTTACTGGAAAATAGACCACTCGTAAAATTCATACGAAACTACATCCGGGACCCGAGTGGGCGTATTTTCCATATCCTCACTAGTGAGGATATCGATGACGTCATTTCCCGCCTTTTGCATGGCTTTTTGTGAAAAATGGCGAGCGATAGATTCGTGAAATTCACTGAAGCCGACATGAAATCGTTCACTGAGGAGTAGGAAAATGTTAACACGAAGAAGAAAACTTCATATGACTTAAAATCATTCAAGGAGTTCCTTGCAAGTGAAGACGAAAGGAGAGAAATTTCGGAAAGTCCAGCCACCGAGCTGCAAGAGTTCGCGATAAAGTTTGTGCTTTTGTCTTTTGTCTATATAATAAAAAGAAAATTACACGGTGGCTTGAAGATATGAATTTTATTTTCTCGTGGTAAAAACAAAATTCATATCTTCGCGCCGCCGTGTAATATCCTCTATTTAATTACAATTAATTAATTAATTAATTACAAACACTAATACAAATACAAATAATTGATTGAATAACAACAAAAGAAATTTAAAGACAACAAAAAAAACTACAACAAAGAAGGGAAAAATGCGATACTGCTGAGTAAATTAAAGCTAAAAAGGCGGTTTTCTACAAATAGTGGCCAAGTTATCTACTGAGTAAGTACATTAATTAACTTCTCCCATTTTTGAAAATGTTTAAGGAGCTTGTTTTTCTCCCTGCGGGCAATATGGAGCTCAATATTGTAGACACGTCTTGTCCTAGCAATGAAACCTATGTAGGTAAGCTATTCTGACATCTCCTAGAGTAAATGTAAAATTTACCCAATAACAAAATGTGATTAGTTGAAATAAAATATTTTGCAATATCAAATTTTCCAAAGATCAAATCTGACTCATTGAATGTTTCAACATGAACATCATTATCTCTTAGCCAGGACAAGACGTGTTTCCAAAAATCAAGGAAAAGAGTAAATGCTCGACGGATTCCGCTACCTCTTGACAGAAAGTACAGTTTGGTGATTCAACTAGACCAATACGACTGAGCTTCTCATACGTAAAGACAATACAATATAGAATTTTATATTGGAATTCTCTGATCTTAGATTCTAAAGTGGTTTGGAAAGCTAACGAATAAACCTTCTTCCAATCGATAACTGTGTTTGAGAATTTGTTTGTTAATTTATGTTTAGCAGTAGACGCAATCTGTTTTTGCTGCAAAAAAAATTGGTAAATCTGTTTAGGAGAGATGTCAAGAATTGGTGCCAAATTAACGCTTTCCATCTTAATATTTGGAATACTTGGAAGGGGATCGTTCACTTTCACATCAGTAGAAGCTTTCAGGAGAGAGCGGCATTCTGCAGGAATTGAATTAATAATGCTAATAAAAAAATCTTTGTTCGGGGTTCACAAGTGGGGTAATGCCATACAAAAACGAATTCAGTGTTTGCTGAGATTAAATCTCCGATCTTTAAGAAACCTAAATTTACTATGTCCCTCCTGTACATGGACTTTTTGTCATAACAGAGAAATTTGTTATTCCAAATTATCTCATTGAAAATTTATCGATAACAATTTGGAGTTTTGCCGTTTAAATCTGATCACGCATCAAAATATTCATTGTAATATGCTAGAGAGTTGATTTTTAGTTTAGAGGTGTGAACATTACAGTGTAAGACAAAACGTCCTCCAAATGGCGAAAGAAGTTTGTGTAGAATTATTTTCCAAGGGCTTGAGTAATCTTCCAAAAATTTATTTAAACATGTTACTTGTTTTGCACTAATCATAGATTCAATGTCTAACATTTCAGTCCACCCTTTTCTATGTCTGATATTAATGCATGGCGCTTCATGGGTCTTCGAAACTCAAAAGTGTCACGAAGTGTCAGTCTATAAATTAATAAGAAGGACGATAATAAGCAAAACTGTTTAATATTAAAAAAACTAGCTTTTTGAAACCATTGGGTTTTGGTTGAGAAGCAATACTCTGACCGTCACTACAATTTCTACGGGCGCCATTTTTGTGGTCGCGAAAATATAAACGAGTCCAAAACGACAATTATTCACATAAGACCATAAGTTTCCCACAGACAATCCTCTATGATTACCACTGTTCGACTACAACTAATCCGATCGCTGATATTTTACCTACATTTTACAAAGCATTAAATTCAGGCTTGCCTTCAAATTAGTTCCTCCATATTTTTGACCAAAACACGGGAAGGACGGACTAGACCCATTACCACTCCGCACCACGGAGCGCCCGAAACAATGTAAGCCCGATTTAGACGCCCTGTCACGCCCTACTCCGTAGTTTTTGTGCGGAGATTCGATATTGTTGAAATGTTCCATAGTTTAAAAGTTCCAAATAAACTTGTCCGTGATTCAATCCGATTTCGACTCCATGTGATCCAATGTTTTTACGGCATGTTTGCGAGGTTAACGCGATTGTTTGACATAAATTTTATTTCTCTTCAAGACCTAAGTCAAGTTCTAATAACCTTGTCCTTTATCCAGACCAATCTAGTCCGGGTTCAAAGCCATATAATCCAATGTTATAAGCGATTTAACCACCCATCGTCAAGGTAAAAGGGAAGGCAAAACTCTCGACCTCAACAAACCGAAAATGACGACCAATACAAGCTTGTGAACGAACGAACGTTCGATCGATCGATCATGCCGTGTCTTTCCTTCCGCTCCTAAGTCACGCATGCATGCACAAAATCGGTCGAAACGGGACACGACTAGCTCTCCTCCTTCATCATTTCTCGAATTATCCATCCTTCTTCTCCCGCTCTTGGACGATGGAAACCACTCGAACCTTCGGACCCTCCCCTAGGCGTTCGGACCCTCCCCTCCTAGGCGTTTTGCTCTACCGTTTTGACGTTTAAAGTTATTTCTTCCTGCTCGCTATTAGTCAGTTGCGTGATCTCTTGGCCCGCTCGTTTCGTGGCGGCGATTTCTGTTGTTTGTATACCTTTCTATTCGCATTGATTTTACATAATGTTGACAGGCCAAACATGACTCCCATTGGTCGAGATATGTAATCTTTGACCTTCGAGGTTTTTCTCTAAAGTTTCCAAAGATCTCTAAAGAGTATATCCTTCAAACACCTCCCTTTTCTGTACGATGGTAGGAGGACCTTTATCTATTTCCCTGAGCAAAGGTTGATTCTCTATTAGATGTCATTAGAGAGATTAAGCACCACGTTCTACGGCAGACAGCAAACGTCAGCTTGCAGTCGATTTTCTTTACTTTTCCTCCAATCGTTAAATAAATCCATCAGAAAAATCTAAATTAAAATAATTCACACGTTCACGATAAACGCGAAACTACTCTCCTTGACGTACTTAAACGGCAAACGCCAGACGGGAAAAGTGGGAGTTTTTGCCGTTTGCGGGAAAAACAAACGTGATGCTTTTAATATCTCTCTATTTTCTCATACGCAAACATATAAAATCCGCAAACATAAAAACATTCATGGCAGATTTGAAGGATGATTGAGGTCGCCGAATAAATTTGCCAAATACAACACGCAGAACAGACGATAGATTTTGTTAGACTCCAAGTCTTGTTGTTGTATTTCATACTCTAAGAAATGCATAGGCGAAGTTGATCGCTGACTTTTGTCACATTTGGGGTTTACATGCTCACAAAATATCCGAACGGAATTCAAATTGAAAATAATAATTCTGCATGTAAAGTGTATTAAGACGAAATCCATTAGAAAATCGAGTAATATTTATGGCCAGTGGACAAAAATCCTGTACTATGACGCCATAAGCTTTCACGCTTAAACTAGACATTCATGAGCCATACCTTAATGGTATTCACCAAATAATATAACTCCACAATCCTTAAATTTCTTTCCGCCTTGAGTTTCCTCCCGTGAATGGGTTGAGTCATGAGAGGTGGCAGAAACATGGCTGCCACCTCTCATGACTCAACCCATTCACGGGAGGAAACTCAAGGCGGAAAGAAATTTAAGGATTGTGGAGTTATATTATTTGGTGAATACCGTTAAGGTATGGCTCATGAATGTCTAGTTTAAGCGTGAAAGCTTATGGCGTCATAGTACAGGATTTTTGTCCACTGGCCATAAATATTACTCGATTTTCTAATGGATTTCGTCTTAATACAAAGTGCGACGTGACAGCTATTTTCTTGCAAAATGCGACAAGTTTTATTACAAAGTACGACAAGTGTTATTACGACAGAACATGTCTCAAAACACCTGCCGTTCCAGGGCTTCGCGGGTACACCGGAAGCTATTAAGTTAATATTAACGAATTTGTTTTTTGAGCGAAATTAGAAAACGAATCGGAAAACAAAAATTGAAATTCATTCAATTCGAATTTCGTAATTTTTCGAATTTCGTCGGACAACGGTTGGCACTCAAGTACACAGGCATGGTATCACGTAGAAAATCTGGCTGCGACTTACCGAAACCAGAAATTAAAACATACCATTTCAATAGCTTATTATAGGAAATTAACGCTCGTGTTAATTAAGGTATTTGAAATTAACGCGACTTAAATTTACGCGAATTGGAAGAAATTAATTCCGAATAAAGGAAATTAACGCGAAAGAGGAGGTAAAATTTCAAAATGAAGGAAATTAACGCGTTTAACTCAAAGAAACAAATATATTTTGGGCGAAATACAAGAACTCAGATGTCGAGAACTGCTCTTCTGAAAGCGAGGGTGAACTGGAAATAATGTTTTATTGCTTTTTTTTAGACTTTTACATTGTACAAGATTGTAATACAGTGTGCAGAAAAGAGAAAGTGTCAAATATGTCTGAAAAAGGATCCAGAATTTGGGGTTATAATAATGGAAATTAAGGTCGCGGAAATTAACGCTCCACTTAATTAATGTCGCGGAAATTAACGCTCACAAAAATTAACGCGACTTATATTAACGCGAATTTTAAAATTCGCGTGAATTTCATGGAGCGTTAATTTCCTATAATAAGGTGTATTGTATCAGCTACAGTTCTTTTGTATTTCGTTGAGCTGTTCCTCAGTTTGTTGGTCTTCAAGTTCAAATTTGTATTACATGTACATAAACTTTGCTTATTTTTATTTTATCACCATTTGTGGCAGTGTATTATTTGCATAATATATTGAACTCAATAAAAGAATTACAGCCAATGAAAATAAACATTCTGTGTCATTGATTCATGAATGATATTGTTTCATTGATATGTAAACCCACACATGTACACACCGTGGACCTATTTTTTTAGTTAGGAAGTTCTGTATCTTTATACTACCTTTCTGGGGCGGCTTTAAATTTTTAAACTTATTTAATGTAATTATTAAGTGTCATCGTCAGTAAATGAGAGATTTTATTATTATTATCACGAGAACTTCGCGTAAATAAACGAATAAAAATTATCGTATTTTTTCATGTTGGTCGGTATTTACCTCTGACATAAAATTTTCAATTAATTGTTGCACGCCTTGCTTGCAACACCAAAAATAAAAAGCGGAAATGTCAGTAAAAAAGGAAATAGATCATGCATCGGTTAATAACTTACGGCCCACTATATTATTGGTGACTGCAGACACATTTTAAGTATAGTTTAAAAAACGAACAGCAGTGTTTTATCAGGTAAAAAAAAGACACGAGGCAACGCGGGGTGCTTTTAGACCTGATAAACACGTTCTGCGAGTTTTTTAAACGAATTCGAATACTTCCCTCTAAATATATTAAATCTGATCGCTGTCGTGAAATCTTACTAGTTTGTTTTAGACGAGAAAATTGAGTTAAAAGTTCAGCCGTATCTTTATCAAATATAAAGACAGTCATTTAACATTCATTTATTTTGGATTTTCTTAAATATATTCTGCGAAAAGATTAGCGAAACTTTAGCCTTTTGTAGGCCAAGCACATCGAAAAGCCCTTTGAATGATTAATTTTAGACCGCCGCCTGATGTGGATAATGGTTTCATGATAATATGCTAACACAGTCATGCATTTTGTAGTCCAACAGCAATAAACTTTATTTGAAGAGGGTTAACAATAATTACAATAAATTTATCCCTTGTTTACCCTAGTGGCCCTGTATGAGTATAAGTAAAACGAGAAGAAAATAAATAATAAATTCTAAATAAATTATATGAAATATTACAATTGCCACCGACATTACGCTCGACTTAAAATTTGCTATAAAAATATAACTAGCTATAACGAAAAACAGTGATGAAAAGCATGATGAAAAGCAAATGGGAAAAACAGACGGAAAAATGGTGAGTCACTTTAGAATTCACTTGTTAATATAAAACCGCAAGACTCATTTCCATGAAAATTGATCACCGCCATCAGTTCGAGGTTGTCAATCCATTCAAACAAAACTCACGTAAGGACTTTTATATATATGTGCGACGGGGATATTAATTGATTTCTATTTTATCCAGTGCGGCACTTTTTTACTTTGACGTCTTCCATCTCAAAGGAACTTGATATTTAATGATTTAAACTTATCATACAAGAAGAAAATGTTGGCTGTTGAAGCCTGTCATGGACTTCCAACAGCACAGTGGAACATAGTATTAACAACTATCCTTGGCCTGCTTATTTCTTTTATCGCATGCACAACAAACGTGTTAATACTTGTAGCAATCTACAAGAAACCAGCTCTTCGCACAGTCACAAATTATTCCCTTGCTTCTCTAGCAGTCGGTGATTTCTTTGTCGGGATCGTCGCTCTACCACTCTGGATCGCACGATCACTGTTAGCAGTCGCCAACGAGGAACATCTTCTAAGTATTTCTGTGGACTGCGTTTACGTTTTATCGGTCGGTATATCAACATATAACTTGTGTACTGTCAGCTTGGAAAGATTTGTCGGAGTGACATTGCCTTTACGATACCACGCCATCGTAACCACTCGACGTTTTCAATACGCTGTTGCGTCTGTTTGGGTTCTTTCAAGCTGTATTGCCAGTCTACGCTTGGTTATCAGCGAAGATTCTTACTGGATTGTAGCTGTTTCTACAGTCTACTTCATCCCGGGTTTTGTTATTTCTTACTGTTATATTTGCATTTTTAAAGAAGCGTCTCGTCAGTCGAGAGTTATTGGCCAGCAAAACGGTTCGGCTTTAGCGACCCAAATGCACAACAAAAAGGCGTCCATAACCATTGCTATTGTTATTGGCGTGTTTTATTTGACGGCCTTACCAGCCCTGGCATTTTCCATAACTGAAGTTGTTTCAGGAGATAGCGTTTCGTGTCAGGAGAACAAATCATTTGAATCTTGGGGAACGTGGGCACTTTTCTTGGCTTACTCAAACGCAGCAATTAATCCGTGGATTTACGCTGCCAGAAAAAGTGAATTCAGAGACGCTTTTAAAGTGTTAATGTTTTGGAAGCAACATTGAATAAAATGGTTGGTTTCCACATGCATGGACCTTAATCACGCGGCGGCCATCTTAAATCTCAGAGGATTTAAAACCTTTGTTTCCCCATCTGAAACCCCGCGTAAACTCGTTGTGAAACGTCTGAATGCGAGGCTGGGGGACCTTGGGGAATAAAAATATATTGTTTTTAACAACATGGCGGGCTGTGATTAAGGCCCATGGATAACTTTTCTTATTTGCAATACAGTGCAATCGAACACAAACAACTGATAATTTCGAGCATAACCTGATTCCCTTGAGCTGCTTAAGCGGCTTTTTTTACACATGTAATGTAAGCTGAACAAATTGGCAATTTTTTTCAAATTGGCCGTTCGCAATCCATCTTAATCTTGTCTATCCTCAACCATCCTTGGTCCAGTTTGCTTTATTGTCACCTCTTTGGTGTTTTTCTACCTTAGTAAACAACTATTTCGAGGCCTTCTTTAATTTAAAGGTGATTTTGGACTTCGCAAAAATGGCCGGACTTAAAATATCGTGACATAGCTCCTTTAAGCTTGAATAGAAATGGGGAGATCGTAGTACAATCTCTTTCGCATTTCAGGGGTAGCTAGTTCTCCTCCAGTGTTTGAGCAGCTGTTTGTATACAAATTTAGTTTTCGATAGGTGCAAAAGAAAATCTCAATTTTGTCATTTTCCCCATAAATTGCCTTGCTTCTTTGTTCCACAGTGTATTATTATGCAAATATGATACGTTTATTTGTAAAGGGGTGCATTTTATTACCTACACGTCTAATAAGCAGAATATTTATGCTTCGGTATACTTAATGTAACCAAAATATGACATTAACTAGTATAGCTATGAAGATAACATTAGTTTCTAAAAAATTGTATTGGACTAAAAACTGGCCCTTTCGACTGTATCCCGCAATTAGCACTCAACGAGACTTCACACATATTACAACAGATCAAAAGAAAAAATTTGCATTTTTAAAGTAAACTTGCTAGAAACATCAGTAACAGCTGTTAACATATATATTAATATAGAATAATTTCCTTACTTCGAAAAAACAGGTCTCCTCCTTCATTAAAATTCAGACGTAGATTCGGGTAGTCCGGATATTTCTTATTACAAGACGTCAGAAAAATTGTCCAAAAACTCGGAAAAGGTACTCAGGATGTCTAACTTTAATGTGCACCAACTTAGATATCTTGATTCTACACGCAATTGGTGTGGTCATCCATTATTTATAGAAAGCCTTCGGCATTTTGAGTGAAGTTAAATGAAAGCCTGTGTCAATAGAAGATGATCTAACGGTGTCAATTCTGTTCTACCAGTGCGTAAAATTGCTACACAGACTGAATGTTAAGTAGGCTACCAAATTTGGATGCACAATAGGCGATATTCATGATGACGCGCGCCATTTGACTACAACTACCAGAATCCTTCAGTTACTCTTTTTCTAAAGATAATTTAAAGCCATTGTTATTTACACCCCACTGGGATTTTAAAATTTAAATGATAATCCTAATAATAATGCTATCCTGGGCTATCCTTAATAAAGGAAAAACCAAATGAACTCTGGTAGTTGTAGTACAAGTCAAATGACGACAACGTGCAAGTGTGCTATTAAGAGCAGGTACGGTTTTGTAGTTTATGACATAAAAAGGATTTAAAAGTTATTATGGATTTATATATTGGCTTCCCAGAAGTGTATTTGCAGAAGATGTATAATTGAAAAGTTTGTCACAGTCAGTAGCTCATACTTAAGTCGTTAAATGTGAATAAACTAACTTGCGCTATAAATACAAACTCGTCACCGAAAAATGCAATTTTTAATTTTCGAGAAGTAAACCGGTGCCGCGTTTCAAAGTCTCTAGCTCCAATGCTATTCCGTGCATACATTATTTCCTTCATTTAGTGGTTGCTTTGAAAATTGTTTCGAGTTCTTCGATGCAGTGAAAATTCAGCAGCAGCATGGTCGTATTACTTGCCAACAAATGGATGATTTACCCTTCAACTTGTGATTTCTCTAACAACAGAAACATCAACAAACTCTATAGCAGATTTAATGTAAGCTTCTCTCGTGAAAATGAGAAAATACTATGACGATCAGCAAGTAATTAAAAACGGTCAATTTATTATCTGCTTGAACTATATACATGCAACACCAACGTTTTGATAATTGATAATTGTAAAATCCACACAAATCCGCATATTATCGAATAATTAAGTCACCATAAAATCTCACCCATAAACAATAATAGCCTTAAAGTTTATATTCTCCCAAACAAAATGGTGGAAGATGCGGAGATCCGTTTTGTCGATGAATGAAATTAAATATGCTCTTTTATTTCTGATAATCATTTAGTCCAAGCTGTTTTTAGGATAAACTGGTCACGTGGTTGATTCAGAAGGCTTATTTGCCAGGTTTATCGCTGGAACAAGCTTCCAGACTGCAATCCTCAGATTGTACAGGATTTCACGTCTGAGGGTATTTTAATTGCCTTAATATTTTTGTAGCATCTTGTTTGCAATCTGGTCGGAATATCTATTAGAGCCAGGTATGTATCAACTTTGATCCTGGCGGCATCACACCTCAGTTGGAAGAAGGTGAAACAACCACTTTGTGGTTGTTATGAGTAGGACGTGAACATATGGGTTTGGATGTAAGTCATCATTTGAAGTGTTTGTAATACCTTCGAATTCGTTACATTACTCCTTGGAAGTATGTGACTGTATCTGCTTCTGTAGCTATAGTTGCATTGATATGTACATGGTTCGTTTCTAACCTTTTCCCGGATTTAGTGTTGAAAATGCATCCCAGTTAAACTGATCAAAAATTAGTAAAACTATGCACATATTGGATTTTGCTTCCAGTTTCATCGTCAAAAAAAAAACAGTGTCAACTGTTGAGCCACTCTTTGCCAACTCTTGACAAATTTTTCCAAAGTGCATTCTTCTTTCTGGTACTTGATACATTTTTTCCAAATGCAGGCCTAGGGTACGTACTTGGAGAAAGAAAAATGGGTGCTTGTATCCACGGACTTTACAGGGACGAGCCCTGATCTTCTAAACAGTATGTATGCCAAACTATATTGCAATATTGTGTAATTCTAGTGTCAATTCCTAATTTCTAGCTTTTTGAACACATTTCCTGTCGGATCTCTAACAATACAATCGATAATATACGAATCCGAATCTGAGCCAAGTCTTTTCAGTTAACGTGCAAAATTGTCAATCCTCTCTCCCTAGTTCAGTTGATTTCACGCCAGCTACTAAACAACATGATTTGCCCCTTGGTAAAGTTCTTTGAAATTCTTGGAGACATGTTTGTAGCAGTCCTTTATTTTGCCCTCGTTGTAGACAGAATAGCTGTAATATCCGATAGCAACATGTTTATACCTTCATTTTGTCAGCTTTTTCGTCATGCAGCACCAGCGAACCAGGTTTCGTGCACGTGATGTAGTCAACATCTCGACTCACTCCGTGTTAATTCTCGATATAGCTACTGACAGCTGCTTGCAATGGTGTGACATAAAAATTATCACAATCGGTTCTTGTGTGCCTTTATCATTTTTCACCACCAATTCATGGTACCAAGTTGTCATTTTACATACAATAGGACCATTAATGAACTCAATATGAATTCGTATCAGCGTCTGATTTGTTTAAACTCGGTGCATTTCAAGATTAGCATTTTATTTCGCCTAATCTTTCGGGTGGTTTATAAAGCGAAATAATGAATACTGTGAAGTACTGTGAACTTTAGGAACTGCGCTATATAAATTGTTGTTATTAATACTAGCTAAAAATCATAAAGGAAGATTTAATACTGCATGTTGACTAAGATATATTGAATAAATCAATTTTGCAGACAAGAAATAATGAATGATTGTCACAGAAAAATGAATAATGATTTTCGAGCCGAACTTATATTGAGATTGACTAATTAACTCTTGGAAAATCGGCTAGGAATTATGAATAGTCATGAATAAAGTCACCTAAAGGAAATAAAAACAACGAATGAACTTGAAAGTACACCAAATACATCTCAGTTTGAAATTTTTTAAATTCTAATGACCGAAACTGACAGTTTAATACTTACTACAATGTGTTTTGTTTGGACGATTAATAAACAAAAAAGACGAAAATTTAAGTAAAATAAAAGGGAAAAACTTTTATCGTGCAGGTGTTAAAATGATCATCAACAACAATTAAATTAATCGGCGCATTTCCCATTCAAAGAACATTCTATAAGCATACAAAATAGGTATATCTGCTTTTTAGTCTAAATAGAAATTAAAAACCGCTAGATTCGTTTCACACGCAACCGATAGCCACCAGTTGGAAGTTTTTAATTCATTTCAAGCCCATGACATTCACTGGTAGGATTATTATCCAGTGCAGTAGATAACAACTCGTCGACTGATAATTTTCGGACAATCCTCATCTTAGCGGATGATAATGGCCGACGAAGCTTGCGAAGAACTTCCAACAGCACAGTGGAACATAGTCTTAACAACTATCCTCGGCCTGCTTATTTCTTTTATCGCATGCACAACAAACGTGTTAATACTTGTAGCAATCTACAAGAAACCAGCTCTTCGCACAGTCACAAATTATTTCCTTGCTTCTCTAGCAGTCGGTGATTTCTTTGTCGGGATCGTCGCTCTACCACTCTGGATCGCACGATCACTATTAGCAGTCGCCCACGAGGAACATCCTCTAAGTATTTCTGTGGACTGCGTTTACGTTTTGTCTGTCGGTATATCAACATATAACTTGTGTACTGTCAGCTTGGAAAGATATGTTGGAGTAATATTGCCTTTACGATACCACGCCATCGTAACCATTCGACGTTTTTCAATACGCTGTAGCGTCTGTTTGGGTTCTTTCAAGCTGCATTGCCAGCCTACGCTTGGTTATCAGCGAAGATTCTTACTGGATTGTAGCTGTTTCTACAGTCTACTTCATCCCGGGTTTTGTTATTTCTTACTGTTATATTTGCATTTTTGAAGAAGCGTCTCGTCAGTCGAGAGTTATTGGCCAGCAAAACGGTTCAGCGTTAGCGACCCCAATGCACAACAAAAAGGCGTCCATAACTATTGCTATTATCATTGGCGTGTTTTATTTGACTGCCTTACCAGCCCTGGCATTTTCCATAACTGAAGTTGTTTCAGGAGATGACGTTTCGTGTCAGGAGAACAAATCATTTGAATCTTGGGGAACGTGGGCACTTTTCTTGGCTTACTCAAACGCAGCAATTAATCCGTGGATTTACGCTACCAGGAAAAGTGAATTCAAAGACGCTTTAAAAGTGCTAATGTTCTGGAAGCAACACTGAGTGAAATGGATAAAACATATTTATTCTAACACATTTCATGACAACATTTTCAGAAATGTTTCCCAAGATTATACCAAATCGAAAAATCAAGTGACTTAAACTTTTACCATGCCTAATAGTTAGCGGCTAATGTTAATTTACGGCATAAAAAGACACACAATATGATTGCGATGATTTATTTGCACAGAATTTTTACACATTTCTGATCTGTAATATAATAAAATCGAGCAGAGGTGCGAGGCAATGTCCGACCGTATAATTAGCTGCAAGACATGATCTCACTTTCCTTCAGGTGCGTCAACCATTTCTAATAATGCGCAACAGATTGATCATTCTATAATTTCTGTAGCAAACATAAACTAAAAAGGCTTATCTCTCTTCCAGTTTTAATCTGTTTTGGATACTAAAACAATTATAAAACTCGAAAAAGGCACGATGTATTGCAGCTTGCACCTTTTAGTATATTTTATTAGGCGGAACTACTAGTCAGAAAATTGGTAAATATTACGCAAGCATGTCGCATGCAAAACTCGTACCGTCTAAATCGGCCCTAATGGTGAAATATTTACCTTTCCATTATTAGGCATACTCTATGAAGGTAATATTAGTTTCTAAAATGGACTACTGATACTGGTAAAAATGGTCATTATTTGGACTACTGATACTAATAAAAATGGTCATTGGAAACTTTCATAGAACGGAACATCGGAAAGGAAAAGATAGCAATCATCACGTTCTATTGTCAAAAACGCTCTTAGTTAGAGTTTGGTAAATTTGCATTAAAAAAGCAAACGTACCGAAAGTAGCTGTAGCAGCTGTAAAATAAAGTGCTAATAAAACATGGTCTTCCCAATTCAGAAGTGCAACTTGGGCCTTGAAGCAGTAGAATTGTTCTGAAAAAGCTTCTGTGACAATGTACATAAATAAGGGTTTGAAATAAATCACACATGTTGATGCATCTCAGGAACCGCGGAAAGTGAAAGCCAATGAATGTGTTTTGTAATTATAAAACAGCATCCATAGTTAAACTAGGTCCCCTCATCAGGCAACCAAAAGTTTGGACAATGGACAAGGAATTGACACATAATACTGACGTACATGCGATAAAAGAAATAATATTATTGGAAAAAATGAATTTTGGATCCCGATAAGACTGATAATAAAAATCGTGCTTGCGTTCACACATAATTTTTCCCAAGTGAGGTCAATAATCTTACTTTCTACCATAACAGCAGCTAGTGCCGACTCGAGTCTTTGAAAGCACTCGGTGGTAAAGTCGGATAAACTGCGCTTATGGTATGGAATACAAATTCAAGATATTGTGATCTGAACTGTCAGCCAAAACGTTTCAATTTCTTTAGTTAGCACATCCTGAATGGCGTTAAGTTTGTCTGTCTTTCGATAATGCTGAAAGGGCAATTTGCATGAAAATTCAGCCGCCATCGTAGGCGCAATAGAACCAATTCTATTCCGCATTTGGAAAATGTTACCAAATATGACTCTTTATTTTCAAAAGGAACAATTGTAGGGGTACAGGCTGAAGCCGGACGGTCTGTGCCGGAAAATTATGTTCTAATAAAATGTAATAAGGTTCCTTTGGCCAACGACAACAGCATTTGTTTAGACAAGCACAAAAAAAAATAACAAAAGTCTGTACAGTGAGAACGGCTGTTCTTAAATGTGTCAGTCTGTTAAATGTTCAGTATTGTATTGCTTGGAAGATGTATACCGTAATTTAAGTGCTGGAAATATAAACGAAAGGAAGAAAGAGACCATTTTCGTCTGAAAAGGGGTATTTTTGCACTCTGGTCTGGAATTGGGTATGTATGGGTTTTTTTAGAAGAAATTTTTTCCTATTAATGAGAATTTTAAGCCCTTCTCAAATGGTACGCAAACGGACGGGAATATCGGGAATTTTGCGTCCGATCTGAAATCACATATTTTGGTCTGAAATAGCGTAAGGGTTTTAAGAGGCGAGCCGCAAACCAGAAATACAGGAGACCCCTTTCGAGTCTCCTAAGACTGAGAAGGTCATCAAACTAGTTGTGTGTACAATTTGTAGACATTTTTCTACGATATGGGTAATACAAAGTATTCGGAGCGGTGTTAAACTGTATCGGCGACAGGTTCAGGAGTTCTTTAAATCACTTTTGGAAACATATTTTCGTTTATGCTATCTGAGGTCTTCCTCTTCTTTTTCTTAGGACCTCGTTTTTTCTTAGGTTTAACCTATGTGCGATCTGGACTCTTTTTCTCGTTTAATTTTCTCCAAAAAGGGCGTACACAAGCGAAGATTTAATAACAAAGAAAATCGTCCGCAAAAATATCTGATAATTTTACTTGATATTTTCGTATACTCCTGATTGGGAAGATATATCAAACATTCGAGACAGTGTTTCATCCGATTTCCGTAGCCGCAGTGCAGGCGCATTTTGTGCGAGCGAGCGTTGAATATTCCATCGAGTATAAGCCGCCATCTTGGATACGGAAAACATTGCAGGCTTGGCCAGGGCGAGTGCAAAAAAACAGAGAAGGGAGTGGGAGTCAGGCAGAAAGATGAGTGAGGTGGGAGGAGGAGAGAGGCGAAAAATTCCCTCCTTTCCCCGCCCCCTTCCCCGCCCCCTTCCTCGCCCTCTTTCACTCGTCCCAACTCTCCACGTTTTGCGAATCCAAGATCGCGGGTAAACACTCGAACGAGATAAACCATCGCTTTCCCACCAAAAATCGTCACAGGGAGGTCTACGGTTGACACATTCTAATTGCCTTATAAGGTTCTTATTACCCTTAAGCGGATTTTTAACTTTTATTTAAAAACAGGTTTTTTGTGGATAACTCGCGCGCGTTTCAAGTTTTTCAAACATTTTTTCTTTAGAAAATGCAGATAAGCTAGTGATCTTTAATTTGGTATGAGAAAACAAACTTAAGGTTTACGGTAACCTTAAACTAGAAATTTGAACTGTGATCTAACTCATCAAGGTAACTTAATTAGCTTATGTTAAGCTGTTAATTCAATTAAGAGAAGTGTTTACGTATTCAGGTGTTTTGATATCTCTTTCTTGTCTAAAAAAATTAATATGTTATTTTAATGAATGATTAATTATATATCTGTATACTCAAAGATGTCAAAGTTTGATTTAGTACGTTGACCTCCGTGTATACACTCTTTCTAATTAGGAAGACAATTTGACTTTATTGTCTGTGATTAATTAAGAACTTTCATCGCGAAAAAGGATCATACAGAGCTAATCCCATGTCTCTAATCCGATACTGATCACGGAACAAAATTAGTTTATTTTTTGTTTAAATGTTGACATTTTCGCAAAATAATAATAATAATTTGGATAAGCTGTATTATATTGATCGTGAATGACATGTTGGACTGACCGCAGTTCAGCCTCTCGTCAAGGTACTAAAATTCAGTTGTTTTGTTCGTTCGTTTTCCGGAAAATGTTGTACAAAAGAAGACCGCTTTGACTAGCCTTCAATTCTGGCCACTCTTGACCTAGAGAAAATATTTTTGACCCATTAATATGTGAGTTTCCTTCGTTACTAAAGTCAATATAGCGAATGTTATGTATGTCTTGTGAAGTACGGTCACAAATACAAGAAGACCGCTTTCCAACGTATCCTCTACGTCCTCTACGACAACAAAAAAGGTCACTCGACTATGGACGCTTCTCGATGTCTCAACAACAATATTTAGTCCTATCCTACCACTGTTTCAGCACTGTTATGTTGATTGTCTCGTGTACTTAACTATAGAATTTGTGTTTGTGTTGTAGACTGGATATCGAGAAGGAGCCAGTATACTTGATCGATGCCTGATGACAAATTATATCGGATAAAGGGCCATTTCCATAGTAATGATGTCAGCGCCTTTGCACCCGGGGGGGGGGGGGTACTTGACCCATGTTTGGGTATAGGGGTGCCGCTGAGGGTTTGAAAACCTGACC
This sequence comes from Desmophyllum pertusum, assembly GCA_029204205.1. Lineage (NCBI taxonomy): Eukaryota > Metazoa > Cnidaria > Anthozoa > Scleractinia > Caryophylliidae > Desmophyllum > Desmophyllum pertusum. The sequence continues at coordinate 724,837 of MU827786.1, read as the reverse complement.
CTGTTTAGGGCAAAAAAACAATAAAAACCCCTAAAATACCTAAAATACCTACCCTGTTTAGGGCAACATCCTCTATTTTAGGACCCTGTTTAGGTTTCAATTTAGCGAATCCCGTTTGACTGATACGCAGCAAATGTCTCCGATCTCTAAATACTGTATAAACCATATTTTTACGACAGACTCGCATGAAATTATATACCCTGTTCAGGGCAGAGAGGCCAAAAACCATACCCTGTCCAGCGGCACGTCCCCGTATAGGCCACATAAGGGAGTACCCCCCCCCCCCCCCCCCCCCCTCCCGCGGGCCTTGCACACGTGATCTAACATGCCGTTTACAACATATGTCCAGTTGATATCAGGATTGTTATTTAAAAAGACAACCATCATTGCTGTACAGTGTAAGTTAGTTCAAGATGAATTGGTACTGGATTCTTGGATGGATTCCTTCGACTTTGGCCATCTTGGGAAACGGTTTCGTAATCTACCTCATATGTACAAGGCGTAGACTCAAAACCGTTCCAAACCGCTTCGTGTTAGCACTAGCAGTGGCCGATTTTGGTGTTGGAGCTTGTTTTTTCCCGGCACATTTCATGTGCAATTTTTTTCTGTCAAATTGCAACAGCAGCATCGCAGGTGACATTGCAGTGTTGATGATTTATTCCTCGACTGCCAATCTTTGTGCGATGACTATCGACCGCTATGTAGCCATTGTAAGACCGCTCACGTACACAGCCTTGATGACAAGAAGATGTGCCGACTACTTGATCGCGTTTTCGTGGTTTGTGCCGTTGGCTGCGTATTTTGCTCCTGCGTTCTGCACGAGTCTTCATGGGTGTAGTATAAACTTAAAAGTCACCGTTATAATCTGGACATCCATGTTTGAATTCATTCCCTGTGTCTTACTGCTGCTTGTCACAGTGAAAATAATAAGCACTGCAAGGAAACATTGTCGGCAACTTGTGAAGTTGGATTCTCAACTGCGTTATAATAAACCGGATCACAAAGGTCAAAGAACAGTCTCGTCAGCCCGTGTTATAGGGACAGTGGTGGCCATTTTTATCGCCTGTTATGCCCTTGAAGTGTATAGCTCACTATGTTACTTTACCAAGCTGTGTGAGGCTACAGAAGATCTGAACAGAGCGGTGTTTTTCCTCGTTGTAACAAACTCTGCAGCGAACCCAATCGCTTATGCTTTGTTTAAACGTGACATCAAAAAAGAGCTCAGGAATACATTTCGCCTGAAGAAGAAATCAATTTATTCTTCAAAGGTTTGAATACAGTAACCCGCTTATAAGAACCTACATTGTTACAAGTCAGCCTGAATAGGTTCTAACTTATATATCGGGTGTTTAGTGGGAAATCAGGCTGTTTAGGTTCTTAATTATTAGGTTCTTATTAATTCAGGGGTTTAAACTGTTTGCTACTGTTCAGAATAGTACTTTAATCCCATTATTTCAGTCGTGTCACATAAACTACTAAATCATACAAAATCCAGGGAAATATAATACATTTTCCACAGTTTATTTACGATGTTGAAAGTTCTACTTGTCCTACAATGCTCAGCGCTAAAATATTTTTTGGCCCAAATCTTACAAATAAGAACCTATTTCAAATGTCAGGCTGAATGGGTTCTTATATAATGGGGGTCTAATTTCCAAATTTCAGCCTGTAGGTTCTTAATCCACTAGGTTCTTATAAGCGGGTGTTTACTGTATACCATGTTCGTAATTTTTTTTTTTTTTTTCATTTTTATGATCGATAGTTTTACTTCTGAAAACGGTACACTTATTCCACCGTGATACAAAAGCAATATCCTCTCTGCATGTGGGACCGTTAAAAACATGATATTTGTTGAACTATATAATTCATACAAATTTTAATATCGGAGCAAGAGCAAGGGCACTGCTGTGTATTTGATTAAAAACGTCTCTGTTGCTTATTAAGAAATTTGGAAAACAATGGAGAAAGTTAAGAAGGGTCGGCGTTAATGAACCATTTTATTTGTAAACAAATATTAGAAAAAATAATGGTCTTATTCGCTTTACTTAATTAAATCCCACATTACTAGCACATTAGTAATAGTCTATTACCGTATCTTAATTGCTACATGGTAATCCTGATTAGACGATAGCGCAAATAAGATCTATAATCAAACTTGACCTAATGTGTCAATAAGAAGTGATGTTCCAAAAACATTTTGTATATATCGGAAAGCTTTTTCACTCCTCTGTGACCGGTAACCGCATGAATAAAGCTCTCTATGCTATGTTATCTGATACTCAGGGCCTGGACAAACAAGAGAAATATTAATAGTTGACGACAACTCTGTGTATTCGACACATAAAATGAGTCGACAACTATCAGTGCTCGATAGAGCTTTTCGACACTCTAGAGAGGCCAAATTATCGATAACCAAGTAATATTATGCGAGAGCTTGGTAACTAGCTTTCGCTGCGCATGTCAGTGCGAGTGCATATTTGGTAGCATGGCGGACGCGAGAGAATCGAAAGAAAAATGTAGGAATGTAGGGAAAAAGGCTTTTCGGAGAAGGATAAAAGCGATCTGTAACGAAGAATGTGTAATGAAGAAGATGAACCAGAGGAGGTTGTGTTAGTGAGACTGGGGTCAAAATCCGTCACGAACAAGAAACTTCAAACAGCCCGAAAAACATGCAAAGGTATGCACGATAAAGAGGACCTGCTTCAAATGGTGGCATAATGGATTAGTTGTTGACATGTGTCTCACAGACTAGTAGCCTGCGTGCAGACGTCTCCTAAAGGAAATAGGAGAAGTCTGCACGCAGGCTAACAGACTAGTTAATTGTCGACAATAAAACTGCCGCATTTTCAGTTATCGCCAGTTATCGACAACTAATTAAACTGAGTAGTTTTCCTTAAAACTGTACAAGTTTTGTCCTCGATGACTTTCTTGAAACGGTTGGATCGATAGCTTGCTTTACGCACTGGCATTTAGGTGTTATTTACCCGGGGTTATTTAATTGAACTTTTTATGATCGACTAATATATAAATCATTATCGATAACAATTGGTCTCAGTAGTCTGTCGAGGCCCTCAGAGATAGGAAATAAAGACGTATGTCGATCAGCCTCAAATCAATCAATCAAAGTCTTTCCAGCTCAATTTTTCAATTGCGCTAATTGGTGACACATAGCTAAGAGCGTAAGAATTACTAATAAAAATATTTACAGACTTGCACTAATACTAAAAATTACTAAAGCTAAAAAAAATTGTTAAGGTATCTAAAAAAAAGATAAGATGATTATATCACTAAAAATAATAGATAAATAAATAAATAGTAAGAGTTACAGCCAATGTCATTTAGCGATCGGCAAGGTCAGTGAACTTTTGAAGGCAGTTAGAGACTCAGTGTGTATTGCTTTCTTCTACTTGTGTATTGTGCATTTCGAGCGTATAAAATGCGCCGGCTTTATTTCGGTTTTAATTTTACTGTTCAATAGGCAAAAAATATATAGAGGTTATTCAGCGGAAAGTTGTGTAATACGGCTGGGTATTTTTACGAGTCAGTTTTTATTTTTTCGAGCCTTTAGGCGAGAAAAAATAAACACTGACGAGTAAAAATGCCCAGCCGTATTACACAACTTTCCGCTGAATAAATTGTTTATTATACGACATAATATATTTCCTAAAATATAGGCTTTCAACAGTTTGTTTTGAGACCCGTGAAATACGGTCTCATATCTGCTCTCGTCTTTGTGCGGAAACAATACTTAGGATACATCTCAGTGTAGGAGGGCTTCGTGAATCCGGCCCCAGTTGGGTTTGTTAAACCATGCATGGTTAAAGCGCTCAGGCATTTCAGTTTTGTTCATGGGAGGTACCAGTATGTAGGTGCAGCAAAGCCGTCCACCGGCTTTGTTGTAGCCGCAAAACCAGCCTCGCATGCTGTCAGTTCTCCGTGGTTATTTACCACAAAGCCGCTCTTTCCCTTGCGTTTGCACGTACAGGAATCGGTTTGCACGTAGCGTATGGTCGTAGATTCGATCAATGCAAGACACTGAGTAGTTCAGTATACTTGCGTCTTTCAGTCCCTATCCGCGAAGTTTAACCAGTTATTCTATAGCTTACACTTTTCCACTGAGCCTCATCGTTTGGTAGCGTCCGTTTTAAGAGGTTTTGCAAGAAGAAAATGTCTAACAAAGTATACCTAAACAAGCACGAATTGGACGGCCACAGATACACAAAATAACTTGGACAATCGTGCAACCATACCCTGTTTAGGAAAGGCTCAGACCCTGTTTAGGACAGACTCGCATGAAATTATATACCCTGTTCAGGGCAGAGAGGCCAAAAACCATACCCTGTCCAGCGGCACGTCCCCGTATAGGCCACATAAGGGAGTACTCCCCCTCCCCGGGCTTGTGATAAATCAATACTTTCCTGGTATTTTCGATACCTTAGTACGCTATTATCAGTCTGAGTTTAAAACTGGCTTACATTACCTTTGAGACCGTTAGTTTCCATTGAACTTTGCCATCTTTCCTGTCAGTCAGCCGGGAGAATAGAAATCCATACAACCATCAAGAGCACACTTATATCCTCAACTAGTAAGTGGTTTGAATTTTCAAAGTTAAAATGTTTTCAAGTATTTGCCAGAAAAGAAAAACACATCCGGTATCTCCTTACTAATTATTGTAGTGTTTATTCAATAAATAGTTCACATCCTTATCAGGATTATAAATAAACTTTTCAAAAAATAAGAAATCTCGCTGCGAGCAGGATTCGAACCTGCGCGGGGATACCCCATTGGATTTCAAGTCCAACGCCTTAACCACTCGGCCATCGCAGCTTACGATAGAAACATGTGGTAAAAACTATACTTTCAGACACTTGTTGTATAGTAACTGCATTGTTTAGTTTGATTATCATACATCTCCTTTGAATTAGAATGCATGGTAAAATGCGAAGTCATCTATGTCGATCTGTTACTCATTTGCTCATTTTGTTCATTTACTCATGCACCATCCAAAAGTTAAAATAATGCATTAACTTTTCATAATATAAGGCATTAAATATTCTTCCTCTTAAAAATTTATCTATTTAATGCAAACATATAAGGAGAATAAATTCCCTCAACAACCGTTGCTATGCTGTCAAGTATTTCATTGTAACAAGGCCAAATTTGAAGCTAGTCGAAGCAGGTTTATTTTCTTGATGTTCCGAATACTGGCAAAAGCGTTTTCCCAAAACTAATCTAAGTATAACGTGTTACATTAACTACTGTTTCTTACAGTGGTGGTGCGCCATTATTTCGACTTTGTATCGGGGAGACTGGTTCGACCCCCGTGACGTCATCTCCTTAACAGCCAATAAAGAGTAAATTCGGGATAATGTTCGACTTCAGGCAAACATAAATGGCTCTTGGAGATTTTAACGGTCATCTAAGATTACATGGTTCTTGGGAACTAGGAGATTGTGTTTCATTTTTCTAGTGGTCTTGGCCCGGCTTTCCCAACGAATTATTAAATATTAATGTTACGAAGGTAGAACACGTTGCTTAGATTTTTATACGTTGTTTGAAACAACTCCAAACAACTGTAGCTGCGATGGCCGAGTGGTTAAGGCGTTGGACTCGAAATCCAATGGGGTTTCCCCGCGCAGGTTCGAATCCTGCTCGCAGCGCTATTTTTGGAATTTTTTCACTAGAGTACAAATGTCAAAAAGTAAATAAGGTATAAAACAGGTTTGGGCATGAATGTTTGTTACTAAGCTTATTAAGCTCGCATTTTAAAAAACAAAATTTATGATGAACACCATATTTTGCTAATGTTTTTGACGTCAGATGGGCGTATGCCAGCCAAATGTTGTATTTTTCCATATATCAGGTTTTCAATACGTTTATACATGAAGATTCATAATTTAAAGAAAAGGGTGGGTGGTAAGACAAACCACAAGACCCATTGAGCCACCGTCTATTCAGTTCCCTCACTATAGCCTCTACTGCACGTGGATTTCCAGCCACTACCAACATCCCCAATAAGAATTAACCTTCAAAATTAAAATATTGCCAGTGCTTGAGAGAAAAAGATACTTACTGATTCTTTCAGTAATTATTCAACGATATATACCTATATCAGGATTACAAGTAAAAGTTTGCAGTCTTGTTCCAAGGCGTTCTCTTTATCTCTCGAGCGAGCGTGAAGTGCATGTAAGGGTACCTGGCGTCATTCGGTGGCGCCATGAAAGTTCGCGCCAAATTGCGGGAAGGGAACGCCTGAGGGACTAAGGGAGATTATATAGAACAGGAAAGGGGGAAGGTGAAACAAGCCAATGATCAAACCACCGTCTATTGCCCGAGCCTCTGCTACGCGTGTGAATACCGACTTTTCTTGTTAGTGGCCAGGAAAGTGAAATTCCAGCTACAACTCTGACAACATCCCCAGCAAGAGAACACAAGAATTAAAACCTTCAAAATTAAAAAGGCCACCAAAATATCTTAAATTAAACCAGTGATTTAAACATTCAAAATTAAAATATTTTCTATATTTTTAAGAAAGAAAAAACACGGCATATTGCATCACCTTGTTGATTGCTGTAGTACTTATTCAACGCTACATATCTATATCAAGAAAAGTAAAAGTTTCCTTGTTAAAAAAAGTAGCTCTCGCTGCGAGCAGGATTCGAACCTGCGCGGGGATACCCCATTGGATTTCAAGTCCAACGCCTTAACCACTCGGCCATCGCAGCTCACGATAGCAACGTGTTACAGATAAAACTATAGTTTCAGACTGACTTGTTATAAAATAGCTGCATTGTTTATTTCTTAACCATAGCCAATCAACCAATCAGAAGCTCTATTCTATCTACTGACGTGATTTGCCCCCGCGGTGAATCAAGACAGTTTGAAAACAAAGAACAAATTCTGCACATTAAAGCTGAATTTTCCAAAGCAAAATGTTGTGAAATTACAGTCAAACTAGTAATTTAAGGGAAATTTACGAAGAAAAACTCAGCTAAATTTCGCGCCACAAACGCGGCTGCTGAACTGACTTCGTAAGCCGCGTCTTCTACTCGCGGTTGTCTCAACAAATCGTCCTCAAAAAATTCAAAAAGGATAACACTCGACGGTTCTTTTCGTCAAATTCACCACAGGAGAAAGGAAAGAGGACATTTAAGGTAAGATGATGGAAATTCTGACCGTAAACAGTTAAACCGATCGTTCCGATCGTCGATGTCGATGTGTATTTGTACTGACGGGCTATCTTGATTGCTTGAACAGAGGCGCTACATCACGGATGGCGCATCTTGAAAAAATTGGCCAATTTTTTCAAGTTCGCCGTCGGCAATCCGTCTTACTCTTCTCCATCCTCAACCATCCTTGTTCCTGTTTGGTTTATTATCACCTCGTTGGTGTTTTTCTAATTTAGTAAACTATTATTTTGAGGCTTTCTTCGATTCGATTTGAAGGTGATTTTGCACTTTGCAAAAAATGACTTAAAATATCGTGACATAGCTCCTTCAAGGTGTGACACATCTTTACTCGATGGAGTCATCTTCCCGTAAAGAAAAAGTCAATTTGGGTACGGTTCAGATACCTAATAGAACAATTTTGGTACGCTTCGGCGGCATTTCAGTCTCGTTTGGTCTCGCCCTTGATATTTTGGCTGGACTGCATCTCGCCAAAATACAAACCATGGCTCGACCAAGCTACACGCCTGATATGTCGCCGAAGCGTACCAAAATTGCACGATTAGGTATATGTAGTGTACTCTCCTTTGCAAATATAAAATAGTCAAGTGCGATCTATTAGAACACTCATCATTATTTTGTTCATTTACTCATGCATATCCAAAAGTTAAAAGAGCTATGTCACGATATTTTAAGTCATTTTTGCGAAGTGCAAAATCACCTTCAAATCGAAGAAAGCCACAAAATAATAGTTTACTAAGGTAGAAAAACACCAAAGAGGTGATAATAAACCAAACAGGAACAAGGATGGTTGAGGATGTAGATTAAGACGGATTGCCATTTTTTTCAAGATGCGCCATCCGTGACATAGCTCCTTTAAAATCATGAATTAACCTTTAGTAATAATAGGGATAAAAGGCTACTTCTCTTAAAATTATATTTTTTTATTTAATGCAATTCTCTCAAGGAGTTTTTAAAATTGGTTAACAACCGTTGCTATGCTGTTAAGTATGTCATTGTACTGACCAAACAGTTGAAGCAAGCCGTTCAATTTTCTTGTTAATTTGCAAGTTCGATCCTAGTTTTCCTTTTCTGAATATCTGTTTGGTAAAGAAATAAGCCCAAAGATAAATTAAGTATAACGTTTTAAATAACTACTGATTCTTCAGTGATCATGCGCCGTTATTTCGACTTTGAATTGGAGAGACTGGTTCTAGTCCGGTGACGTCATCTCCATAGTGAATGTCATGATGTCGAATTCGGTAAAGACGCTGTTGACAATAAAGAGTAAATTCGAGATCATTTTGGACTTCAGGCAAATATAAACGGCTTTTGGAAAGCATACATTAGTTAACCATGTGAGGCATTGCTAAATTCAACAAACAAGCGCAGTTTCACATCAGATGACAGGGGCTGATTCAGGGGGATGGATTGGGTGGCACACTGGGCAGGTGTAAAATGTGTTGTCGTTTTTTAGCTAAAATAAAAATAGCAAAATATATATTTGTTAACAGCCATCCCCTCTCAACAAGGTTCACACTCGCTCGAGTACTTGAATTATCAATTAATGACTTGTACCGATTACCATAAATATTAATATGCCGAGATATAATACGTTGCTTAGATTTTTATACCTTGTTTGAAACAACTCCAAACAAGTGTAGCTGCGATGGCCGAGTGGTTAAGGCGTTGGACTCGAAATCCAATGGGGTTTCCCCGCGCAGGTTCGAATCCTGCTCGCAGCGCAATTTTTTTGCAAATGTTTTAACAAAAGTATAAAATGTCCACCGCTACCTTTTCAGTCACAATAAGCTATCTTGCTTGCCTGACGTCATTCACATTATCTAAATAAAAAACTAAAGCTGTTCGTCAGGTATATTAGTGGAGAAACATTGTTGTTTTTTTATAGGCGGGAATGCAAGGGTAGTAATGGTTAACAGCATAATAAGGCATGCAGTTTAATCATGAGCATTCAGGCACGAATATGTTTTATACCTTGTATATTTTTTTGACAGGCGTATCCACCAGGTGCTGTAATTTTCCAGATAGCACTTTTAATAACTAGTTCATACGGAACATTATATAGCTTAAATTTAGAGTTTAGTGTTTTAACGATTCTTTTTAAGTTTACAGTCATGTTACATTTCAATTTATAGCAATATTGGCGCTCAAATGTGGTAAATTATTAAATACAAGGCTGTAGCATCCATACTCTTAGGGCCGGATATTTAAAAGAAGTCTAAGCTAGGCGGTGGTTTTAAGAAAATTTATAAGTAGCTAATTGTTTTTTTTTTTTAGTCTGGTCATACACCTTCTAAACATGCAGGGCCGATTATTTAAACGAAGTCTAAGTTAGACCTGGTTTAAGGCTAAATCGAGGTTTAGACAAGGCTTCCATAGACCACGGTTAGGCTGAGTCTAAATTGTGTTATTAGGATGCGGATTAGCCGCATTTCACGGAGACCACGTCTAAACGTGGTCTAACAGGTCTAGCTATTGTTTCTTCTTAAACCGCTCTGTAAAAATTCTAGTTTTTTTTCTTAGTCGGTTTTGCACGCTATAATCGTTTTTCTACGCTATACTGATCGCTCTAATGATAACGCTTGGAAAATAATTCAAAACTTCTATTTCGCCAAACGTGATGGGCTACCATTCATCCTGAAGTGCAATTATAAAGTCAATAAGCCAAGAACTACCTGCTTTCTACAGGGAACTACTAGATTATTTTATTAATGACTTCGAAATAATTTTGAAGATACTAATTGAAAAGTTTTCATTTTATGTAACATTTTATGGACATGCTTTTGAAGTAAACTTTTCTTGAAAACGTAGTATGGTAAAAATATCCACTCTTAAACGTACTTCTTCTGAGCCTAAACCGTCGACGGAAATTTGACTGTTTTGCAGTCTAAGGAAAATTGTCATCGTCGCATTCTTCTAGAGGATTTAATCTATCCCTCAACTGTCTGATTCTTCGGACTCGGCTTGTTAGCCTGCTATTAGTAACTGTCTGGCTTCGAACTTCCATCCATGACACAAACCTTCACTAATAAAAGCATTAAACTACGTCTAAACCTACTCATGACCAGGTCTAAGTTGCTATTGTTTGCTAGCCTGTGTTTAGACACCGCTTAGGCGAGTTTTAAAATAAAGGACGTTTAAATAATCCGGTTCCCTGGTTTAAACCCGGTTTAGAACAAGACTTTCTTAAGCGATGTCTAAACGTCGTTTAAATAATCGGCCCGCAGAGTTAACTGTAAATGATGTTAACGCATTATGGTTGGCCAGTTTAAACTCGGGTTAGGCTACGGTTTTGAAACCTTGTTTAAATATTTGGCCCTTTGGGCCGATTATTTAAACGAAGTCTAAGTTAGACCTGGTTTAATTAAGGCTAAATCGAGGTTTAGACAAGGCTTCCATAGACCACGGCTAGGCTGAGTCCAAATTGCGTTATTAGAATGCGGATTAGCCGCATTTCACGGAGGCTACGTATAAACGTGGTCTAACAAGTCTAGCTATTGTTTCTTTTTAAACCGCTCTTTACGGAGTTTTTGCTTAGTCGGTTTTGCACGTTTTCCTACGCTATAATCGCTCTAATGATAACACTTGGAAAATAATTCAAAACTTTTACTTCGCAAAACTTGATGGGCTATCTTTCATCCTGAAGTGCAATTATATAACGCCAACAATGTTAACCAAAAACTACATGCTTTCTACAGAGAACTACTAGATTATTTTTATTAATGACTTGAGAAATTCAGGTAGGAAATGTATTTTAAAGTTAGTTGGACTCACAGGGCAGCGTTTGAAACCACGTCAAGAAATTTTGAAACTTATTCTCTGCATTTTCATAAATGTACTAACTCTAGTTAATAGCTCTATAGTGAACAAAACATTTTGTGTAAAGTGAAGAAGTGGTCCTCGCAGTTAACGTTGGACCGCAGTCTTAGCGATTTTGAGTGACATGTTTAAAAAGCTACTCATGACACAATCCGCAAAGGATATCCGTTGTTTGAGTAGCCATGAGATACAACGACCTCGCTTATGGAAACTGAATTGATTCTGCTTTGTATGTATATGTCGGAGGATATCCTACCCTGAGCCCAGAGGTTTTCTTTCTTGTATTTCTCAATCGAATTTGAGCCACGAAGTGGAAAAAAGGAAGCCTCTGGGACCAGGATAAGGATATCCGCAAAGGATATCCGTAGTTTCAGTAGCCATTCAGAGCGCGCGAAAAGCACTATTCACTTGTTTGGTGCACGAATAAATTCTGAATGTCTTCTGATCTGTCGGTTGCAGAGTGGACCTTGTTTCAAGTGAACTGGGAATGTTTTCTTTAATGAGCCATTTTTGCGTTATAGCAAGGGCCCCAAAACATCCAATTCAAGGTTTTTTTAATTGTTACTATATATGGGCATGGATAATATAATTTTAAATCAGTCAACAATCGCGGTCTTATATCAAAAAAAAAATACAAAAATACAAAAATAAATAAAAAACATTTTATAGGGAATACCGTAAAAGCTCTATTAAGCCCCCTGGGGGGCTTATTTAATTTTAGGCCTCAAGAAGGGAGGCTTATTAGAGGGGCTTATTTCAAATCATAAATTTTCGAGAAAATTCACATTAGTTTTTCAAACTTTACTATTTCAACACTAACTAAAACAGAACAAGAAATGTGTTATGTATCACCGTCTTACAACTGCAACGTCATTTATACCCTAACTCAACGATAGTTCTGGAAATTAAAGACCACATTTCAATACAAAGTGACTGAAACGCCAGAAAATGTTGCCTGACGGAAGGGGGGGGGGGGGGGGGCTTATTACATAATCTGACTTCCAAAGGGGGGGACGTATTAGAGAGGGGGACTTGATAGAGGGTGGGGCTAAACAGAGCTTTTATATACGGTATATCTGTTTTCAAACATTGTTTTTGTTATTTAAATTTGCCAACCAAAACAGCAGCCAATATTTATCTATTCAATTGCCTGCGATGTCTTTGCTATTTGTTATAGATGGTTTGAAATCAATCCGGAGTGACAGAACTATGACATTAAGCCGTAGTGGTCATGTTGGTGGAACAAACATGTCCACCGGCCACCATGGCGGCGATGACGTCACTTGCAAACCAAGAATCGGATGTAGCCAACTCAAATAGTTACTCTAGCTGAATAAAACGTTAGTACTTTATATTTGTTATTTCTCCGGAGGAGGTGATTTCCGATCAGCAAAAATGAAGTGATCAGTGTGTAATATTAAATTTGGTTGGATGCTTTCTGAAGCGGCCATGTCAGCTTGTCTCAGCGCAAACAGCACTCAACGAAACAAACCTGAAATTTAATAAGAAACCTGCCGTCAATGTTTCAACCTTTCAAAATAAAGAGCAAGTTAAATGATTTCGCAAACGAAGCAAACAAAGGCATGAGTTAAACCACATAAGCTGACACACTTCACTCTTGTAAAATTACGCTGCAAAAGCTACGAGGAGCAAAGTAGTAGTCATATCCCAATGGTATCATGGTTCTGGATCACTGGCTGGATCCTCAGTGTGATGTCTCTCATTGGCAATGGTTTCACGATATATTTAATCATAACAAGACACCGACTCTTCACTTTACCTAACTGGTTTATTCTCTCACTGGCGGTGGCAGATTTTATTTTTGTCTTGTGCTACTTCCCGGCTTCATTCTTTTGCAATGTGCTCTTTCCGACTGCAATCGTGAGTACAGGATTAAGGTGGAAGTCACTCCAGCTGTTGCATTAGTCATTGCTACAATTCGTATGTTATTGATAAGAAGGAAGCACCAAAGACAAGCAGCCATTCAAGTCTCTCAATTACTCAAATGGAGAGGAAGACCTGCTTGTCACTTTAAGAGCGTCTGACTGAGAAAACCAGGCAGAGGCCACGGATTCGGGTCGGCTGATTCCTTCCATATTTTGCCAGTTTTAAAACATTCGATCAGTGATGTTGAAAGGCGGCATGCTTAGTTTTTTAAAAGCTTTTAGTTTCCGAGATCTGACCACCCCCCCAAAAACCGGCCTTTTGGGACAGAAAATCCCTCGATTTTGACGACCTTGACATAAGCAACGCGTAAAAAAATTTCTCGCTTCTCGAAAACCTCTAACTGCAAGATTCTATTAACTGGAACTATAAACTCTTATTCTAAAACATCAGAGCCTTGATGAAAACATTCTCAGTTCAAGATACGAAAATTAAATTTGCCTGTACACAAAGTAAATATTTGCATATGCATGTTCAACCCCATTTTCAAAACTAGTTTTCTCCATAAGGCGGCGGTTATTTGGCAAGCAAAAAAGTTCTACAGACTCGTCACCATCCCATCTTTCTATATCACTAAACAAAACTTTGGGACCTATAAAATCTGAAGCGATTTGAGAATGCATTTCAGCCGCATTTTCACAAAATTACAAATAATTTGTCACGGACTGTTCGTTGCAAAGTTGTTAATCACAGTAGCTTAATACAAATTTCAACTGATTTTCTGAAGCGTTCACAATCAATCAATAAGCTACTTCAATAATACTGTCATTTACTTTCCGCAAATTTGCATGATTGTCCAGTTTATGCTCCCGTGCTAAGGAGCTCGGATTTAATTTATTTACCAGGTTAACTCTGTTTTGCAGGTTTTTGGTTTTGAGCGTGAACGAAATTAACACACATCTATTTAGCCTTAGAATTATATCTCAAATATTGTCGGTTGTCTTTTCGAAAAACCAAATATACAGAATATGTTAGCTATGAAATATTGGCCTACTATTTACATTCAGTATTTGTCGTTGCAAAGGGATAAATTCTCGATTTTTTTATAATTTATAATTAGAATTAAAAGCTGTCACTTAAATTCTACGGGAAAACGTAATTATAATTGTTTACAAAGTTAGGCAACTCTCACGGAGTCGATAGATACAGAGGATCTATAGAATGAGTTGCTCCTTTTTTTGGTGAAGATTCACCTTGTGGCCCAGTTCCAGGGGAAAATGGCATTACAACTATTCCAGTGAAGACATGTGCCAATGATGTATACAACCACCTTACCGCACTTGGCATAAGTGAAGGACGGGTGATTGGAAAATTACAGAAGATCGATGAAGTGATTTTTAATCGTGGTGGATTCATATCGCCCAGTGAAAAGCAAGTGAACGAATTTACCGTGTGCCCTGGTCATAGATACCGCCTCACTAACGGCTGGGCAGGTCGAAAGCGGCTGACTTGTTTTCATCCAAATCATCCTGGAAAGCGGGGTAAACAACTACATCCTCGACGCATTAACCTGGAATTGTCGAGGAGTATCTTTGCTCTTGAAAACCAAGAAGTTCCGATTGGAGCAGGTAAGATACCTCCTATGTTTTGAATAAATGTCTTTAATTTCCTGGCCAATATAGGTAAGGTTTGAGAAAAGGCCGGTTCCTGGAGCAAGACAAACCGAGTTAATATAAAACCATTTTCGTCATTTTTGGTCTGCCCGGTAGCTACTGTTGCTACACAAGATTTTAGTCTTGCCGTAATTTCTTAGAACCTCCTCGAACAATTCAATTTTTGGCGACCATATAACCAAACGGTTATGGTTCCTTTTAATATCAGTCGAATTATTCCATTTCTGAAACATTGTGCAGGCGCGAGAACGCCATACGAGACCGCAGAAACTTTTTAAAAGCTCATGCATACGATAGATTCTGGCATATCTGATTGATTTTCGGATATTCTCAAGGCCGCGTGCAGAAAAGAGAACAGCAAGAAGTGAAGTGTTTTTCTGTGATGCGCCTGGTTGCGTGCTGACCTTTGGAAGCGAAAACAAAGCCCAGGCTCACATGGATACTGGAGTACACAACCTGGTTTTAGAACGGGAAACAGTGTATGATACCGTGAGAAGAAAATGGGCCCAACATGTCACCGAAGTAGTTGCAAGGGCAGGTACCGCCCAAGACCTTGTCCGCCGAGTGTCCAGGCTCCCAGGTCATTTTTCGTGCGTTCAATAGTCCCGCTGTGTTTTATATAATGAGACGTATTCGTTCACACGGATAACTTTTCCCATATAAATCAGTATTTTTTTAAGTTATACTGGAAAGTGTACAAGCTACAATAGCATAAAAAACGTGATATGGGGTACCGTACATTTGGGTTACTATTTTTAGCAGCCTTTTTTATTTAGAAACTACAGCGATTTTATGACGAATTAGAACTTCTACTAAATTGTAAAATCGTTTACATTTTAATAATAGTAATCGATATTAAACAATCAGTCAAAATCATTTTT
Source organism: Desmophyllum pertusum (assembly GCA_029204205.1). Classification (NCBI taxonomy): domain Eukaryota; kingdom Metazoa; phylum Cnidaria; class Anthozoa; order Scleractinia; family Caryophylliidae; genus Desmophyllum; species Desmophyllum pertusum. The sequence goes on along the minus strand of MU827786.1, from coordinate 709,393 downwards.
TCAATGTTTCGAATTTCGATTGGAACTTGATGGCGATTTTCACAGTAGCAGACTGTGAGGTACATTATTTAATTTGCGATTTTTGAACCCCATTAGAAAAAGATGACAAAACTTTAGTAGAATTAAGGTTCAAGAGTGTTTTAGGTTCATAAACACTAAGATATTTCTTACACTCGAACCAAAATGTCTTTGTGAAATGATATCCGAGCCCACAGGGAAATTTCGACAATTATGCAAATTTGTGAAAAGTAAATTTTACATTATTCTTGAAGTAGCTTGTTAATTTATTTCCAACGCTTCAGAAAATCAGTTGAAATATGTATTAAGTTACTGTATTGTGTTATTATTAACAACATTGAAACCCATAATAAGTTACTCGAATTTTAGGTGACGAACAGTCCGTGACATTCAAGTGTGACGTGACAAATTATTTGTAATTTTGTTGAAAATCCAGCTGAAATGCATTCTCAAATCGCTTCAGATTTTACAGGTCCCAAAGTTTTGTTTGATGATTTAGAAAGACAAGATGGTGATGAATCTCCAGAACTCTTTTGCTTTCCAAATAACTCCCGCCTTACGGAGAAAACTAGTTTTGAAAATGGGGTTGAACAAGAATATGCAAATATTTACTTTGTGTACAGGCAAATTTAATTTTCGTATATTGAACTGAGAATGTCTTTATCAAGGCTCTGATTGCTTAGAATAGGAGTTTATAGTTCCAGTTAATAGATTCTTGCAGTTAGAAGTCTTCGTGAAGCGGGGTTTTTTTTTATGCCTTGCCTATGTCAAGGTTGTCAAAATCGAGAGATTTTCTGCCCCAAACGGCCGGTTTTTGGGGGGTGGTCAGATCTCGGAAACTAAAAGCTTTTAAAAACTAAGCATACCGCCTTTCAACATCACTGATCGAATGTTTTAAACTGGCAAAATATGGAAGGAATCGACCGACCCCAATCCGTGGCCTCTGCCTGGTTTTCTCAGACAGACGCTCTTAAACTGTCAAAAAAGAGAGAGCTGTCATCTGTACAAGTAATATGCGCTGTCGTTTGCTACGCTGTGAATATTTCGTTGTCATTTTACATTGGTCTTGAAATCTGTGATCCTCCTAGGAAAGTCCGCGATCTTCTCGGCATTCTTTTAATTGTGAACTCGTTAGTAAATCCTTTTGCCTACGCGATCCTAAAAAGCGACATCAAAAAAGAGTGCGAGGTTCTTTTTGTTACAAATTAGAAAAAAAAGTAAATAAGGAAGCATGCCTGTCAATTCATTTGACATGCCATGCGTCTTCGATAAATTATAATGAAATTTTGAAACTGAGAACTGAGGCTTCATTACTGAAACACTATTTATGATCTTGTACCCGAGAAGGAATGACTTTTTTTTAAAGAAGTATTCCATTGAGAAAGGTGTTAATCACGATCAGTCAGTGACACAAGCTACTCGTAAAAACAATTCCGAGTTCCCCCAACAGGAGTCGAACCTATGACCTTCCACACACCGGTCGGACGCTCTACCACTGAGCTACAGGAGACTCGTGGGAGCTTAGGCCATATAACTAGGTTCAAATGTGACAAACATCTCGCATACTGCTATAGGATTAGATTTGTCGATAAGTGAGAATATGCGGAATCAGTTTAAGCTTGGTACAAATATGAGAAAGATATAATTATTTCCACATAGTCTTCCATTAACAGATGGAATTTAACCATTTCATTTTATTACATACAAAAATGAACTACCCGCAGTTATTGGATTTTAATTTATAGCTTTCTGGTTGATTCAACACCCATACGTAATCAGCTTACATATCCTCATGCTGACCTTATTTGGAAATTAAAATGAACATACGTTTGGCAGAGCGTTTGCAACATGAGTCCATTCATCTGATTTCATATTTTGGGTTGTGTTTTGCTTCTTCTGTTTCAAAATTCTGGTGCAAACCTTTAATATGAAAATGAGTTTGATTTGCATTACAATGAACATGCGTAAAACTCATTTTCATAGGTTTCGCGCCGGGCCTCATTTTGATACAGAGGCAAAGCTTAAGAGTAACTAGGAAATGACCTATTAATAGACCAATTTCGATATATTAAAATTCTAACTTGGCTCTGAGGCTTAGGGGAATAAAACAAAAAAATCTAAAAGAAATCACATCGAGGTTGATGGATGAATAAATAATGTATTTGTCAGTTTTATTCCCCTAAGCCTCGGAGCCAAGTTAGAATTTTAATATATCGAAATTGGCCTATTGGGCGGCGCGACCCAAAAATGTCGACCAAAATAAGCCAATTTCGATATATTAAAATTCTAACTTGGCTCCGAGGCTTAGGGGAATAAAACAAAATAAATTATTTATTCATCCCTCAACCTCGATGTGATTTCTTTTCAAATTCTTTTGTTTTATTCCCCTAAGCCTCGGAGCCAAGTTAGAATTTTAATATATCGAAATTGGCCTATTCAACAAAAGGTTTCTAAAAACAACAAGTTTAATAATACATCATTATCGCTATCTCAGATCCAGGTGTTGTCTATTCTCCTGATTTAATTCATATTGCGTTTGAGCCAGTAATTTGACGGATTTATAAGAAAAATTAGGACTAGGAAAGCGTTTACTGTTGGCACCCATATTTTCTTTTAATAAGTGTAAAATTCAAATCAACCTGAACAAATAATAGCATCCCAAGGCGTTGCTGCTTAATTACCTTTTCATATTTCGTCAAGAAGGCTTTACGAAATTTAAATTTTCGAAAAATATGCTATTCTCTCACTCAATCAAATGATCGCGGGACGTTGAAGAAAATCGATATTCATCGTTGGCAAGACCTTAAAGTAATCGTTGTGGGATGATGAATGATTCGAGAGTACACAAAAAAAAATAGTTTACTAAGCCGCCAGACATTTCACCCACGCAAATACAAAAACAATTCTGGAGCGTTTTGGTGTCGAGATCGGCGTTGAACACTCCCATCAAGCGGCTACGTACAAACAGCATTTTATATAACTGCTGCGATTGTTTCCTTGTTCAGTGGAAATTTCATTTCTTTAATTTCAGTCAGGACAAACAAACGAGTCTAACATTCCTCGTGCTTCCGGCTTCTCCGTTAAAATATCAAAAAAATTGAATAGTGTTTATTTTTAATTTTTAAGATGATTCCAATTTATGCAACTATTGGCTGGCTTTTAACTACTACAGCAATCATTGGAAATGGACTCGTTATCTATCTCATCGTCATTACGAAACACCTCCACACATCAACTAACTGGTTTGTCCTGTCGCTTGCCGCGGCCGATTTCTCTTTCGCCATTTGTTACTTTCCTGTGGCGTATTTTTGCGATACAGCTTTCGTTTGTGACAGCGCCCTTCGTGGAATTGTTACGTGGCAGTTTGCAACGATCTCCATCGCGAATCTTTGCGCAATGGCAGCGGATCGATATATCGCTATTGTCGTTCCGTTTAAGTACGTTCGACTCATGACTACAGGCTGTGTCTGGGGGCTTATTGGAAGCGCATGGGGACTACCTCTTCTTCTGTTTCTACCTCCAAACTTATACATGCACTTCATCGGTACATCTCCGAATATTCAACTTCTATTCCACGTAATCTATGCTGTCCTATTTGAGATATTACCTTGTGTGTTTTTGTTATGTGCCACGGGACGAATTTTGGTCATATCGAGACGACATTACAGACAGACCGCGGTGGTCAGCGCGCAGTTGCGCTTTAATCAACCGAATCTCAGAGAAAACAGAGGACAATTTTCTGCCACTGTTATCATTGTGGTGGTTGGACTCTTTATTTTGTTCTACATGATGGATGTAGTTGGATCCATTTGTTTCTACTTTGACGTCTGTGAGCTGACTGTTGAATTTCATTATGTTAGAAAGCTGCTGGTGATTGCTAATTCTGCGGCTAACCCTTTTCCGTATGCTTTTATTAAGAGAGATATTAAAAGAGAATTTAAGAAAATGTTTAAATTTCGAATAGAAAGGTAATAAGAAGAGCTATGCCTCGACGTATCGGGTTAATTTTTGCGCGAGATGCACAAGAACACTTTCATATAGAACTGAGGGAGCCTCAGAAATATAGTTTACTAAGGTCGAAAAACACCATGGGCCAAAAGGGCCCAAGTGATAATAAATCAAAAAGGAACCAGTAAGGTTAAGACGATAGGGGAAGACTGCATAAGACGAATTACCAACGACGAACGTTTTTTTTGAAAACAAGAAATAATGTTATAAGTTACGTTTACTTAATACAAGCTGTAAATATAAGTAATTCAAAAAAAACCTTCACGCATTGACAGCTTTGAAAAACCAATTATGCGAAGGTGTTGTTCAAACGCTGCAAAAAAAATACCAGGTATGAGATGTCTTACTTGTAAGGAGTGTATGTTGGAGATTATTTTACACCATGCATATGTCACTTAAAGCAAATATCAAATATCATGGTTTAATTTGCGAAATGTATTTCTATATGACATGCAGGTCTTAACTTGTAATTTCCGATTTAACTGAAAAAATGTCAATAAAAAAATATATAAAGTCGCAAAAGGTAGTTAATTTTGTCGTGTGAGTTCATATGGGTTCAACTTTCCATTATTTGATTTGAATATGACTAACAAAATGAATTCAGCAAACAAAAATTACATAATTAAAACGTATCTCAGTTAGTATTTAACAAAATATATGCTTGGGCTTTGCTGCTATTCCTGTTTTTAAGCGCCGAAGAAATCATCCTGGTGATCTCCGGGCCGAACACGGTCATGAAATGGGAAGTTGAATTTGTTGCACAATGTCTTTAAAATTTTAACGTGACTCATTAAATATTCTGTGAGATATCAAAGGAAATCTACTATTTGTTGTCAAATAGTTCCAAAATATTTGGCCAAGAGAGGAAAGTAATTTTAGGAAACTTGGGCCTGAAAGGGTACGTTAAGGCAAATGCATGACCGTCGTTAAGGCAAATGCATGACAACAGACAGCTTACCCTGACCCCTGGGGGGACCCGGCGGGGAATTTATGAGTTAAGCTTCACACGTACGACACAAGCATAAGCGCAAGCAACATGTGTAGACGCAGTAACGTGTTGATCATTAGTGCCTTTTGTTAGAACAAAACAGAACAAAAGGCACTAATGATCAACACGTTATACTGCGCCTGCGTATGTTGCTTGCGCTTACGCTTGCGTCGTACGTGTGAACCAGGTTTTAGAGTTAGAGTTAGGAGTTCGAGATCGGGTTTTAGCACTTCGGTTAGCCTAAATAGCACTCCGGTTAGCCTAAGTTAGCTTAGGTTAGCCTTTATATTGGGGTTTATAGGTATTTTAACTCGAACTCAAACTCGAACTCGTGAATTATCCGAATTCCATAATTCACGACTATGAGAACACTATGAGAAACTAAACCTGTTTGTTTGTCATGCAACGTGTCGCCTTCAAAACTAAATTATTCGTAGTAGCCTTCCCTCAATGCAAACCCTCCAGCCCCGCCTTCCTCTAGGAATTGTTATTGATAGTTTTTAATAGGACTCACGCCATGAGATTTATGAATATTGATAAAAAATACTGCGGAATACGATGCGGATTTGCTTTGTTAGTTTTAGCATGCTCTATTCGTGCTTGATGTGGAAAGGCATTACAAGATGACTGGGGACGGGTTGTCAGAACGAATATCAATTTTATTACTGAGTGGTCCCGTGTCTCAACATGCTAACAACTATTCTGCAGGGGCCGGATTCACGAAGCCCTAATGTATCCTAAGTATTGTTTCCTGAAAATAGCCTTTTGTTCAGAAACAATAGTTAGGATACATCTCAGGAAGGCTTCGTGAATCCTGCAGCCCCTGATCTGGAAGGTTCGATGCTTGAGTACTGGTCACCACTTAAGCTTTTACAGAACAGAATGTTCAAACTACATTTACGTGGTCGTGACAAGGCCAGTTGCGTGCTGCGTAGTATGCGTGTGTAAAGCATGCGTGAAACAAAATGACGCCGGGCGTCGGTTGGAAATCGCTTGAACAGAAAGAAGCCGTCGTGGTCCATGAACACCGGCACAATATTCTGCATGCAATCTCACGCTTGGTCTGACTCAAACTTCAATACTCAATACCAGCTGTAAATATATGTACTTCAAAAAAACCCTTCCGCATTGACAGCTTTGAAAAACCAATTATGCCAAGGTGTTTTTCAAACAGAATGTTCAAACTACATATTTACGTGGTCGCGACAGGGCCAGTTGCGTGCTCTGCGTGCTGCGTAGCATGCGTGTGTAAAGCATGCGTGAAACAAAATGGCGCGGCGTCAAGTGGAAATCGCTTGAACAGAATGAAGCAGTCGCGGTCCATGAACACCCGGTACACACAAAAAAAAGGACGCGGGGCCTAAATATTCTGCATATTCTCACGCTTGGTCTGACTCAAACTACAATACCGCAGAGTTTTCTGGATGTTCATGGTGAAATAACCAGGAAAATTAAATTCTGCAGTATTTGACACTGATTAAATTCCCAAATAAACTGCATGGATTGTGGTTGTGGAGGAGGAGGGCACAGGCGCCGTAAACCGTAACAAGGTCTATTGTGTTTCTCTCGGCTCGGTAATCGTAACTGTTGCACATATCAAGTCAAGCTAAGGAGTAGCCTTCGACATATTGCAAACAGTTTTCCGTTCAGTTCCGTTTCCGTTTCACCTGCGTCCTAAATACATTTATTTCCCGCGTTGAAGAGTTTGGTGTTCGGCAGGGCGCTGGAATGGATGGGCGGTGAAACGACCACTGCGCTCTTGTGCGATGTTTGATGCGGAGTGAGACTGGGTTTGAGCGCCCTCGAGAGCGCTCGCGTTCAAAACATGTCGGCAAATGAAGTTCAATAGCTGATGCAGAAAAGGGATTGCCACAAGAGAACGGTACGGGATCTCCAGTTAGTTTTTGTAGAATGAACATGTCAACATGTTGGTAAAGCTGTAAGCAATAAAGAACGGGTTCAATATGTAAAATCAACAACGATTTTATTTAAAATAAGTCGAGCTGCTTCGAAAACGCGTTGCTCTTTTAGTGTGGGCGCGAAAAGACAGACGTTGATTGCCTACGATCTAAACCAAACAAAACGGTAATTTTCGGCGTATGCATAGAGCAACCTTCGCTTTTTCATCGGTGTAAATTTCATTTTGAACTTTTTTGAACTTTTTGTGCTACACGCCATAGACGTCAGTGCACAGTTGTTCTCTCATAATACGGTGAAATTGGTCATTTGACGTTGTTGTTTTGCAGACCGGACGGCTAAGAAATGTACCAAGTGCAGAGCCATTGTACGAGAACGTCACAAAACAATAGGTGTAATTAGCAGTACATGGCTTTGCACGCGTGCGTTTAATTTACATATTGGTACATTTCGTAGCCGTCCGGCCCTTCTGCAAAACAACAACGTCAAATGACCAATTTCACCTTATTTTGAGAGAACAAAGTTCTGTGCACTGACGTCTAGAGCGTCTAACTCGAAAAGTTCAAAAAGTTCAAAATGAAATTTACACCGATGCAAAAGCGAAGGTTGCTCTATGCATACGCCGAAAATTACCGTTTTGTTTTGGTTTAGATCGCACGCAATTAACGTCTGCCTTTTCGAACCCACACTAAAAGAGCAACGCGTTTCGAAGCAGCTCGACTTATTTTAAATAAAATCGTTGTTGATTTTACATATTGAACGGCGTTCTTTATTGCTTATAGCTTTACCAACATGTTGACATGTTCATTCTACAAAAACTAAGTGGAAATCCCGTACCGTTCTCTTGTGGCAATCCCTTTTCTGCATCAGCTATTGAACTTCATTTGCTGACATGTTTTGAACGCGAGCGCTCTCGAGGGCGCTCAAACCCAGTCTCACTCCGCATCAAACATCGCACAAGAGCGCAGTGGTCGTTTCACCGCCCATCCATTCCAGCGCCCTGGTGTTCGGTGACGCGTGTACCGGCCAGTGGCTTTAATTGTATGTGTCAAATTTAAAAGCACATTCAAATACGATTCACTCATCCGAGTCTTTTTTAATACTTATTTAGGACTGAAATGTTGTTTACCAGCCGTGGTTTTCATGTGTGCTGTTGACCGCCGCGCGCGCAGGTAAAGGTAAGTTAGTATTTTGCTATCAGCTTTCAGAATCTATTGCAAGTGTACTTATCCCCAGTTTTCAATTCAAAACATTTGCTAATCAATCAAATCAATGCAAATGTTAAGCCAACAGTCTTTAAAACGCCTGTACACATATACAGTTTTCGTTAATCGAATTTTTTATCTGCATTCTAAAAACGTAACTTCAGAGTTTATTTCCACTTTAATTTTATTAAATGTTCGGATTTGCGTGAGACAGACGCGTTTTTGCAATGCTTTGAAAGCCTTTTAATTCATTATATAATCATGCCATGGTGTTGAATGAGGCATGAACTGAAGAACTGTCGATATAGCTGACTGATTCATCCATATTTTCGCCACATACAGTTTGAAAATAATACAACTCGGCAAATGGAGTTTTCTGTATGGTAAATAACTGCTCCAATTTTTAATGGTTTGGATTGCATTTGTAAAAAAAAACGAATCCCATCATAAATTGTTTATAAGCCTTTCGCAAAAATCGTAATTTGGCCAATTGCGTAAATATCAATGAATGCAATTTATGCCAGTTTAGCCCCACCAGACTATGAACTAAACGTGTTTTGTAAGTTTTAAAAAATCGTCAATCGATGAAAAATGCAATCCAAACCATTACAAGTTAGAACAGTTATTTCAGCCATACAGAAATCTCTAGTTATTTTATTTTCAAACCGTATGTAGCGAAATTATGGATGAATCAGTCAGCTATATCGACAGCATCTTCAGTTCATGCCTCATTCAACACCATGGATTAAAAGGCTTTCAAAAACATTGCAAGTTGGAGCAGTCATTTACCATACGGGGGTGGGGGGTACAGTTTTCCTTACCCTTTTCTATACAGTTTCAACTCGTGAAATCCCTTCCTTTTTATATACCTCCAGCCTGACAAAGTTATCCCTTTTGGGCGGAGCCTCCCCGTATAGTCTATTATGGGGAGTTAGTCTATTATAGGGAGTACCCCCCCCCCCCCCCCGGAGAGTTTATATGCCTCATTCAATTAACACCATAGTGGGGAGTTACTGACTTCAACTCTATTTCTCCAGCAAGTACACCTTCTGCATTCCACTTCAACTTCTACTGCTATTTCCTACTCATGTTCCTACTACAACTACTACTGATTTACAAGTCGAAAACCACGTAGCTATATACCTAAATTAGAGACATGTTTGGCCGGTTTCGAACCGTGAGAACTTAGCGGTACTCAGCGGGCCGAGTAACGAACCAAAACAAACCAAAGCATACCTACATAGATAATGCAAACATATACATACGAACTGAAAGAACAGTCAATCATAAACTGATCCGTGGGAGTTATTGGGCCAAAACGGGAAATAGAATTAGTTTGGAGCTGACCTTGACAACTGGACAACCGCGATTTATCACAAGATCAACACGAGGCAAACTAAAATTAACAATTACTATACATGCTATAGGTAACGAGTAAATTTAGCTTCATAACAGTTTAAAAGGCTTTCAACCGATGGCAAAAGGGCGCGTCAGACTTACACAAATCCCTTTTATAAAAAGGGGAAATATTTAAGTTTACGTTTTTAGAATGCAGATTTAAAAAGTTCGATTTAGCGAAAACTGTATACAATTATGCGCACAGGCGTTTTAAAGCCTGTTGGTTTAACATTTGCACTGACTTGATACATTGTATTAGCGCTAGCAAAAAATTTGAATTGAAAATGAACAGCCGTATTGCGGCCAAATTACGTTTTTCCAGACCATTCACAAGTTGGAGCGATTATTGACAAATATTATTCAACAAATTGTCACGATGCGCATATACGGTGAGTAAGCCCTTGTTATCTGCCATCTGTACCAGACATTGCGGTATATGTAGTTTGCGATATTTGGAAGTGCGTTCAAGAATACTAATCCAACATCTTACACAGCGGCTGCCTCGTCCCAGTCACTCGCAAGCACGGACAGCGCGGCGAGGATAATTGAGTAGAGGATGCGCGTGGAAAGATGGGAAGGAGAGGAAAAGCGAAGCTTACTATTTTTCTCCTACCCGTCATCCCCCGCTGGCGCTTCGCGCTCGTTCGAAGCTCCCTCGCGCTCAGCGCTCGAAAAGCCTGTGGAGGAGGCAGACACAGCGCTGCTGAGTTTGAGATGGAACAATCACAGTTCATCTACAAGTCGTAAAAATGCGACTCGTTGATAATTTGTTGAATAATAAAATATTTATCCTGATCTTGCGGAATGTAGTCTGATTATTTTTTTCTGTAAATAAAACACTGTTCCAGAGGAGGAATGTGGAGATGCATAAATCACGGACAGAATTGTGACAATTTTTACCCTTTGTATTTTACCAAATACAGTGTCAATTTTCTTTGTGTAATAGGGTATTAAAGTTCGCGCTTTTAATTTTCACGGCACCGGAGTTTTTTCGCGAGTATTTAATTTCGCGATTTTTCTTTCAATCGCGAAAATTAGTAAGAATAAAGGTAGTACATCTCAATGACTCCTGTCAGAGTAAAAAGGATTGTGGGATATAATTATAATAATAATAATGGGATTATAACTCTGCTATCTTCAGAGAACATGGAAAAGCATCCTTACAGCCCATTATCTCAGGGTAAAGAGATCGATGAAGGCACGACGAAAAAGCCTGGCTTTCTTTCCCACTTGATGTTCTCATGGCTGTCACCGACAATGAAGCTCGGATATTCCCGCCCACTGGAGGAAACTGACGTCCCATTGACAGCTGTTGGCCAGGAGGATACCGCTGACCTGACACTGAAACTTCAAACTGCACTGAATGCTGAACCTCCAGCAGAAGACCAAGGAAGGAAGAAACAGCTGTGGCGCTGTCTGTTACGAGTGATTGGTCCTTTGGATTATGCAACGTTCATTTGCACCATGTTGGGAGATTCAGTCTGTAGATTTGTTCAACCAGTCTTGTTGAGTCTCCTGTTATGGAACCTGTCGAATAATCCTGAAGGTGTTACACGATGGAGCTTTGTGCTGGCGGCTGGCATAGCCTTCACTCTTTTTCTTCAACCCTTTTTCAAGAGCCATTGTGAATACGTGGCAAATGTCATTGCAGCTAAAGTGAGATCATCGCTCCGTGGAATCGTATATCAAAAGGTACCATTCAAGTTTTAAGATCGCATAGACAAGTGTTTGAAAATAATATCCAATTTGCACTCAAAATATTCCACATCCTAAGCAAATTTCCATGCTAACGTTCCTGAGTAAAAATTCTGATCAATGATAGTAAAGAATATATAATATTTATCAAATGTATTACTGATTTTACAGTTGCCCGGTTGGTTAAAATCTTTTTCAGCCCAGGATGATTTTGCAGAAAATTAAGTATGTATCAAGTTCACAACAAAAAAAATTTGATACTACGCGCTACCATTCTTCGTTGTCAAAGTGGCCGCGACTACAGTTCGTTCTTTGAAATGGAAACATTTTTAATGAGTCCTTTTTAAACATATTTTTCATTTTCTTGTCATAGATTTTGAACACGACTCAACAATCACTAAACAAGATTGGATCTGGAAAGGTTGTTAGCCTGAGTTCCAAGGATCTGAAGCCAATACATACTTTTGTAAAACGCTTCCGTACGTGTTTATCGCTCCTGTTGAGATGGTTGTTTTGTCCATTCTCCTCTGGCGGTTGGTCGGTGTCGAGGCTTTGACGGGAATTTTATATCTTCTACTGATTGCCTTTTACCTCTGGGTTACCTACAAGCCCTTGAAAAGACTGAGAAAAGAAACTGCTAAGTTAACAGCAACACGTCTTACGCATATTGAAAACACCATCAACGCCGTGCGATTGGTTAAAATGAGCACGTGGGAAAAGCATTTTTTTGCTTCAATAGGGAAAGTCAGGAGGTATGAAGCGCTTTTTAATTAATTTAGGAAATACGTTTTTTAACGATATTAATGTTAGTAAATAAAAGTAAAATTACTCCCTGTTCCGATCCATGTGGTTATACCACATTTTAAATTAAAGAGATTTTTATAACCTTCCCTAAAATATACAATGAGAACTGTAAAATTTCGCCGAAAGACATCGAGGACAGTACTTATAAAACTTGTGACTACACGAAGACCGAGACAATTCTCAGGGACAACGTCCTGCAAAAAGTCCCTTGATTTCGTCAGAAAGGCTGTCCGCTGGAATTTGTCCCATCAACTAAATTTTTAAAAGTGGTTTGAAGACACTAATTGCGTTGACAGATTGAAGAAAATGTGATTGTCCCCACTCCCCAGCGCCGGAAAGCATGAAAACAACCCCATTTAGCGAATCAAACTGTCCGGCCGCAACATTTCACCACGTGTGAGTGAACACTGCAAGGTATTTATCCCTTTGCCATATCCCAGCAACTTTCATCAGTGTGTCCTGACCTTTTAACTCAAGAAGTCACATCTGGGCCCGGTTGTTCAAAGGGTGGATAGCGCTATTCAACGGACAAATCGCTATCCAGTGGATAAGTGTTAACAAAACAAACTACGCTATCCACTGGATAGTGATTTATCCGTTAGATAGAGTTATCCATCTTTTGAACAACCGGGCCCTGATCTGTAGCTACCATGTAAACGCCAAAATATGCAATGAATTATCAATCAGGACGGTGCAAAAACGTACAACCATTTAAAGGCGGGATAAGGCGAATAATCCAGAATACCATTTGGTTTGGTTATTTTAAAGCAAACCCAAACTCCAAGCCAAAGTACAGTACATGTACAGTAATTACTTCATTTCGGCATCATTCGAAAGCAGCTCACCAAAGCGGTACTATTTTCACGGGCACCCTGACTGGACTCTTACACAAGGTAGTTTGCCTCAGCTACAGTCATCAACCTGTAGCTGTTGTACTGACAGAAATCTACTCTCCTTTCCTGGTTATTTTACGCGCTGGTTCGGTATATAATGAAACCAGATGATTCGCCTCTGATTGATTTTTGTATTGGATTTTGTTTTTTATTAAGGAACGAGCTAAAAGTCGTTTGGTACAGAAGTGCTGTATTGGCCAGTATGATGGCGATCGTGTCCACCTGTCCAGTGTTCCCATCATTTATTTCCTTGGTTACATTTATGGCAACAGGACATTCACTCACCCCTCAAGTTGTCTTCACTACCATTCTATTGATGGCCACAGTCGAGATATCTTTTGCTGATTACTGTTATCGAGGAGTTTATTATGCAACACAGTTTGCTGCGACCATGGAAAGGCTGGAGACCTTTCTTTTCCAGGATAACGAGCGGAAACAGAAATCAGTCAATTCCAAAACATGGTCGACTGAAGCTTCTGGGAGCTCTGCTGATCCCCGCCCATATGTCTCGTTATCTAAAGTTACAAGCACGCTCGGCCATAGAGGAACCTTTCTCCTAGATAACGTGTCCGCCACTTTTCAAGACAAGGAGTTCGTTGGAATAATTGGCTCAATAGGCTCCGGGAAATCTTCTTTCTTGAGGGCTATAGCTGGCGAACTTGAAACGTGTCAAGGACGCATTTCAACACCCCGGAAGACTGTCTACGTTCCACAAATAGCATGGATGTTTTCTGGGACAGTACGAGAAAACATCGTGTTCGGAGAGACATATGACAAGGAGAAGTTCTCTAAGAATGTCGAGGCATGTGCTCTGAGGGAAGACTTGGAAAGGTTTCTCTTAGGAGATCTTTCATTTGTCGGTGAACGTGGAATTACTCTGAGTGGTGGACAGCGGGCAAGAGTTGGTCTTGCAAGAGCTCTTTACAGCGATGCTGACGTCTATCTTCTTGACGATCCACTAAGCGCTGTCGATGCAAAAGTTGGAGCGCACGTTGTTGAGAAATGTCTGCGTGGTTTACTGGTTGACAAGTTGGTTGTTCTGGTAACTCATCGCCTGCATTACTTACAAGCTACTGACCGTATCCTGGTCATGAACAATGGTTGCATCGAAAAGGAACAATCTTATTCCGAACTGGCAAATACAAAAGACCTACACCTCGACGACAAAAACGTCCTAGAGGATACACCCGATGATGGTAGTGAAGAAGTGACAGCTTCTGGAACACAAGACACCAAAGAAGCCGAGAAAGGAACCAAGGAAGATAGGCAATATGGTGGCGTGTCGTGGAGAACCTATTGGAAATACCTGCATGCTGGCAATTCTGTTGTCTTCCTTGTTTTTATGGCTTTTGTTGTTGTTCTTCCAGAAGGTACGTTTCAAACTACAAGTAATCTATACAGAAAAACACCACCTATTATAAACTGATCTATCATGATAGTACTTGAGTTATCCAGTGTAACATCGACTGATAAATTGTTGTTGTAACCCATTATTGACCAGCTTATTTTGACAGTTGCATGTTTCAGCATTCAGTTTTCAGTTATTATTCGTTGTATGGAGCCTGGGATGTGAAAGCTTATCACAAAATCGATACTCGCCTGATTTCTTCCTTACTTAATTAGAATTGAGGCCATGCAGTTTGCTTTTCTATTTAAGTTAATTCACCCTTCAATTTTCTTTCTGAATTTTAGCATTCAATGCGTTATCGAATCTCTGGCTTTCTCGTTGGACTGAGCTTCCACAAGATGAAAGAGAGAAACCTAGAAATTTATACGTCTATTCCGGTATTGTTGGAGGGTCTGCCACCCTGCAGTTTATCCGCGCCTTTGTTGTATTTCAAGCTGCTCTTCGATCGTCAAAGATGCTACATAAAAGGTACGGAAGATACATTTAATGTGATTGTAACTGAGATTTTTCAAGAAACCAATTCTGGTGTGATCCACGAGTTGGCATTGATTTAAAACTAGAAGAAATCGCTCGTTTTTTTTGCCAACATAATATTTTAGAATGGATTGTACCTCACCTTATGATTGTACTCTATTGTACTCATGCATGCATTTATTCGTATGCTATTTATTATTTATTTAGGTATTTGTTTGTTCTTTAGTTCATTCATTCTCTCTTTCCTTCCTTCCTTCCTTCCTTCTTTCCTTCCTTCATTCATTCATTCATTCATTCATTCATTCATTCATTCATTCATTCATTCCTTCCTTCCTTCCTTCATTCCTTCATTCATTCATTCATTCATTTATTTTTTATTTATTCATTTATTTATTTATTTATTTAGCATGCTTCACGCAGTACTTAGGGCTCCAGTGCGGTTTTTCGACACTAGTCCCACTGGTCGCATCCTGAATCGCTTCTCAAGTGATGTCGACTGCATGGACGAACGGCTACCACGTGACCTCCTTGACGTTCTACAAAGATTGATTTTCACTGCTATAGCAATTGTGCTAGTCTGTTTTGTTAACTTTTGGATCGTTATTCCAGCCGTGCTTGTCATTATCCTGCTATATTTTTTGTGCGGGTACTACCTACGAACATCCAGGGAAACCAAACGGCTCTCATTGATAACCGCCAGTCCTGTATTCTCTCACTATGTGGAGACCATTCAAGGGATTGAAACTATTCGATCTCATAACAAGGAAGAGGATTTCTTTATACTACTATGCCGGTGAGTAATTTTTATAATGAATGTTGTCTTAGGTCAAGTAAAATTCAAGTTTAAGTTTTTGACTAAAGTTTGTGGCTTTTAATTTTACAAATAAATAATACGATAATACTCCCACGTATAACAGGAAGCCACAATCCGCGTCACAATTGTTGGGACACTTTTCGCCTCCCTCCTTCAATGTTGATAACAACAACTTGAGATACCACAAAGTGTTTTACTCAACATTGAAGGTTTGTAGCAGGGGAAAAAGACACGAAAACATGTTATCCTTTTCACGATAACAACAACGTGGTCTGAGCTTTATTCGGACTGAATCCCATGACCTTAGCATCAGTTCCATATATGGTGACATGACATAATGTTCTAAGAAAAACGGCTACAGGTTGGCGGGGGGGGGGGGGATTAATTGAGGGGGTGAAGTGTCCCACTGACTAATAGGCCATTTCCGAGTTGCCTTTTGCCTCTGTTTCAAAACGATTCCTGGTGCACAACCTTTCATGATTATGGAAATGAGTGTTACTTGCACCTTCATTCTTTTGCAAATCAAACTCATTTCCATGTGAAAGGGTGTTCACCATGACTCGTTTTTGAAACAGAGGTAAAAGACAACTCGGAAATATTGTGATGCGGTAGCCAAAAAATTGTTTCGCATCAATTCTATCCTCTAACTAACCTCCATGAACTACCATGGCCTGGATCACGTGTGAACAGAACAAGCTATACGAAATCAACACATCTTAGAAATGTATTTTCAATTGTAAGATTTTGACGGCCCCGAGTCTTCTAACTCTCCCTTTGTTTCGTAATTTAGGCATCAAGATCACAACACAAGAGAGTGGTTAATATTCAACGCGACCCAAGTGTGGTTTGGCCTTCGAGTTGATCTCATACTTGCTTTCTTCTCTGTAATCGTTATATTCACCTCATTGTTACTACATGACAGCACAGGTAAGTGGAACGTCACACATGCGGATTAGCATCCTCGGAGACCCAGGAGCAGATAATGGGGTGGGAACTTTCCCGATTTATTTCCTCCCACCCCATTATCTGCACCTGGGTCTCCGAGGATGGCGGATTAGGGACCTTACGATTTGAGGACTTCATCTGTCTAGGACGCCACCGGAAGTTCGTTTGGGCTTAAAGGATTCATTGCGCATGTCCTTGCCTGGATAGAACGGCGTTCTAGTCCCAGGCCCATATATGCCGTTACGTCCAGCTGCTTGAAGACGCCGCCCTCAAATCCAAAGCCAATAAACTCACGCGCGGTTATGGTTAAAATAGCTAATTGACAAACCCAAAGGTTATCTCAGATACTGGACGTTACACTCGTTGTTCTGTACGACATGCTTGAGGTTTCAACTTCCATAGACTATAGAAACTACTAGAAACCTATCGTTTCCTATTTCTAATCCGCCATTCTGATTGGTCCTCTCATCCGTTGGGTGATGGGCTCCTGGAAAGGGAAATAACTGTCGATTTTTACTCCAGTTAAAATACCTAAAATTGTAGATTTCTGACGCTATCATTTATGTGTCTACTAAGACAATTAGACTACGACATGTTGACTATCGCTCTTAGAAAACGATGGCGAGTATAGTCTAGTTGTGAAATAGGCCACGGGAAACGTACTCAGCTGATCAAGTTATTTACGGTGAAGTATTATTTAGTTCATAAAATAAAATAAATCAGTTTTCTATGAAAATACTTGATTTTAAATTATATTGTTCAATGATCTATTTCTCAGGTGCAACGGGCCTTTCAATAACATACGCTGTTCAACTGGTTGCCAAATCTCTTCTTGCATTGATAGCATTTTCAAGAATGGAAAATTGGATGACGTCAACCCAACGTGTACTTAACTACACCGAACTGGAACCCGAACCTGGCTATGATCTGGCCAATCACGCCCAGAGGAATGGAGTAAAACGGGACGATTGCAGTTTCAGGATGTTTCTCTTCGCTACTACCCTGGAGCTCCCGAAGCGCTTGAAGATGTATCTTGCACCATAGAGGCTGGAGAAAAGGTAGGCATTGTTGGACGAACTGGGGCAGGCAAATCATCTCTGGTCGCCTCGCTGTTCAGAATGCCCGAACATGATGGCAAGATATTTCTTGGAGACGTTTGTCTCAGCGAGCTTAACCTTCATGAGGCACGAGGCGCACTGACTGCCATCCCACAAGATCCCACTTTCTTCACCGGAACACTTCGCATTAACCTAGATCCGTTCCAACAATATGACGACGAAGAGATCTGGATGGCTCTCCAGAGAGCTCATATTAGCTCCATACTCGAGAACACTCCTGACAAGCTAAATTCTCACGTGACCGAGCGCGGAAACAACTTCAGCGTTGGTGAGCGTCAGTTGTTGTGTCTAGCCAGAGCCATGCTTCAGAAGAAGAAAGTGATTGTTTTTGACGAGGCCACAGCGAACGTTGATTACGACACTGAGAGGTTGCTGCACGACACCATCAGGGACCAACTCAAGGACTGCACCGTGCTGACCATCGCCCATCGTATGACCAATGTCACGCACTATGATAAGGTGCTTGTTCTAGACAAGGGCCGCTTAGTAGAGTTTGACAAACCAGGAGTATTAATTAATCAAAAGGACAGTATCTTTGCACAACTTGCTTCGTTGGCTAAACAGTGAATAGTGTTCTAGAGAGGTGTTATGCTATTTACTGGGTACACATGCAGACTGAAGAAACAGCAGTTGCATTGTGCATGCGCAAAAAATAATAGAGGAACCTGTTAATACTACCACCGACTAGTCCTATCAACGGGGTAGGTTCAAGGTTATGTCATACTAGTATGACAGATATCATATAATTCGGACTCTCCATCGACTCCTGTTCGAAGTACAGACAACTTTATTGTACATATATTGGACATTATTGTAACCGAATGCGAATTTTATTTTAAATTTCTATTGGTTTTTGTCACTTATCTGGTCAGGCATTTTGTGTTAACGGGGTAAATTTATAAATAAAATAATGATTTGGGACTCCAAAAGGTGGTTGTTGGTCTCATTAACGAGGCAGACGGATTGAAGGGGTCTCTAGATGAAATTGAGTGAGCAGAGTGGCCGGCGTAATAACGACGTTGCTTCCAAATTGGGTTGAATCCGAGCGGGCACGATTTTCCCTGAGATCTTCCTACCTGCTACCCTCACAAACTAAGCATTTCATGCCCGAAATAATCCGTTTAAAAAATGGTGAAAGCCCTCGTGTGCTTGAAAAGGTCGCAGTGACGATTCCCTAGGCCTTTTGTGGCTTTTGGTAGCTCAGTTCAGTGCAGTTAGTGTATCATGGATTAGATGAGAGAATGAACCAAAGAACTACTTATAGTTAAAGGTTATGTTTTATCAGATACCCTCACCTGAGGAGCGATCAAAGATTGCCACAATAGGCCCTATCCTTGCCATTAATTATTGCTTCACACCGTCCGGTCTTTGGATTACGAACGAGGAACGTGAAAAATTTAATGTTAAATTTTTCGACATAACTCCTTTTGGACCAATTTTAGGTTTGTTCACACGACCTGGTGTCATTGGCTATGATGCATACTATAAAGTAAAGCAGTTATGATAATATGTTTGACAAACTACATAAACATATGTTAAAATACCAGCAGCCCCAAAAATACTGATTGTGTTTCATTAGCATGCATATACATCGGGGTCCAATCACAAAATTGCATTCTTTTACCCGAGGACGCCACCTGTAACATCAGGGGCACCCAACGACAACATTTTCCTGTAGGTGTCGGAACGTCGTTTTTACGTTATAATTGTGCTTTTTGTGCAGTTTAAGTGTGTGTATTTTGAAATGCTCAATCGTCTCCCAATCTTTATCATCCTAGGTTCATTATAACAGAACCTTTGGTATTTTTCTAACTTACTAAGCTATTATTTCGAGGTTTCCTTCGATTTGAAGATAGGCGTTTACATTAAGTTCGGTTAGGCTATCGTCTTTTTCCGTTCGACGTCATCGACGTTTTCTGATTTTGGGTTGGAACTGGGAGACCCGAAGCCCAATCACCATTGCCGTAGAGCCTGGAAACAACAATACGTAGTTACGAAATCAACGCCGAGGATGAAAATATTGCTTTAGTTGTTAGAGTTACAAAAAAGGTAGAAAGGATGCTCCACCACAACTGTGTGAGGCCCTTCAGATATTCTGCATTGGGGTCGAGGGGCTGAAAGGGGTCCGACTGCACCGCACAATATCGTTCTTTTTTTTTAAAGACAAAGCCTGGGTCGGTCGGACGACAGTTAAAAGGAAGGGGGAGTGGCCATTAATTAAACCGGTGGTCTGGTTAACATGTTTCTGTAAAGGTCTCCATGCATGCACGCGTGGAAAAATAATTGTGCAACGTATAGCTTTTATAAATTAAGAATGTTTTTATTGTCTTCTTATTATTTCCTAAGCACCTGCTTTTAAAAATCACGTTACAATCCAATATAAAACCACTATACAAACCACGAACACATCGCAAAAAGCAAACAACACGTGGCACTCTAATAATACATAGAGTTCTATATCAACTTCCGGCCAGTCCGTTTTATTGGATAAGCATACTTGAGGTTCTAGAACGTCGTCGCGTTTTTGACGACTTTAAGACAATTTAAGCAAAATATACCTAAAATATCAAGGGCAAGGATGATTTTAGGCTACTTAATTGGATTAAAAGCAAAATTTCCGGCACTTCAAAGCGCGTATTACAAGCTATTTTAAGGGACGTTTAAAGTTGTCTAGTTAGAATGTCTAGTTAGACCGGGATTATGTCTGTAAATCCAACAATGTTTACAAAACTTCGTTCAAAGCTAAATCACTCGATGAATTATCTATTTTTAAAGTTTTCAGTAGCTCTCTTTTAAAATCTCTTTTCAACAATCCGTAGGCTAACGGATTTGCCACAGAATTAGTTAAAATAAGAATGGACGAAATCTCCAATACAGACTCGGGTGGTTGGTGTTCAAACACAGACGCGATCCTGACACATACACCAAACACGTAACAAACCAAAAACAACACGACCAGAGACACGATGAGCCTGGTGGACGATATCTCCTTCTCGGGATAGAACTGTCTTTTACTTCTCGAGTAATTGAAATCAAGCTGAGCCATGACTGCGGATCGTTCCAGACGACATCTTCGAACTATCAGCAGAATTCGAATGATAGCCAAAGGCAGGAAGACGCATGGCATAATTCCGTACACAATGAATGTAGCGATGGTGAACACTTTCCATGCGGTTGTTATGCTCGTTAAGGACATGGGCGAGTACGACCACGACAATGGCAGGAGCGCTGTGACTATTGGAATACACCAGGCTGTAAATATCGCAAACACAGCTCGTCTTGTGGTTATCACAATCAGATATTTCAACGGTTTCACGATGGCGATGTAACGATCTACAGTCATGA
Organism: Desmophyllum pertusum; assembly: GCA_029204205.1. NCBI lineage: Eukaryota > Metazoa > Cnidaria > Anthozoa > Scleractinia > Caryophylliidae > Desmophyllum > Desmophyllum pertusum. The sequence continues at coordinate 688,363 of MU827786.1, read as the reverse complement.
GGCAAAGATTTGTGACGGAGGCACATAGGAAACAGGTCAACGCATAGCCAGTGAATGTGCCTCTGGTAACAGACTTCATCTTTACAGGCTCTGTAGTACGGAAAAAATGTTGCTCCTACGAAAAAATCCGCCACAGCCAGGGACAAGACGAACCAATTTGCTGTGGAGTGAAGTCGGGACCTAAAGGTGACCAGATATATCACAAGGCTGTTTCCGACGATTGTAGATGCTGTTAAGATCCAATGAAGTACAACGTAAAAGGTTTCTTCCTTTTGCTCCATGTTTGCAAAGACTAGTTCGCCAACTCGTTCTTGACTATAGCACCTGGAAGACCACGTTGTGTTAAAAAAAAACTATTTAAATAAAGTGGTTTTAAAATCTCCTAGCTGATAGGTTGTTCTGACCACTAATGGCGGGATGAATAGAAAGAAATCGTTACCAGAAAATCCAAGAAGAAATTAAAACGACCTGATGGCCAGTCAGCGCTGTCGATCGAATTAATGCCAGAGTTTATGTCTGTATTTCACACAAACGGCAATTATTTCAATTCTTTTAAAAACGCAACTTATAAATAGTTAATTCGTTAATCATGCACGCCCACTTTATGGGAGATCTCAGTGATCATTATTTTAAGAACGCGCTAATTTAAGACAACCAATCGCTTCGCTCGACCAACTCGTAGCCGACCATATCTGCAACTTCATTTTTCCTAAAATAATCAGTTGTCAGTGAGTAGCGGCAATGCCTGGTTAATGTTTTCACTGCAACCTTGGCATACAAGCTATTTTAAAAACGTAGACCGCAGCATAAATAATACCCACCGGAATAAACAATTCTTCAATGTTGAAATCGGTCACAACACGAACTAGAAAGATATCTTAGTTAACACAGGAAGGAACTTTTTCTTTTTATATCTTTTTTTTTTTTTTTTTCCGAAAGTGCTTATTGAATCATTGGTTGCGGTAATCCAATATTTTTTATTTTGCCTGAATAATCAACTCGTGTCTCTAGTCGTTCAACGTGACGCTGGGTATATAATTTAAGATTTTACTTTTTGGGGACCCACGTCTGCGAATTTCATTCCTCCATCTTTGATTTACAAATCCTTCGCGTGAATACTCAGTGTTTAGAAAGTCATTTCTTTTCTTCTCCAAGCCACGATAGCGTGCTTCATCTTATTAGCCTTGTTTGAATTAATAATCAGTTGAAACAAACTAGCCTGCGTGCAGACGACTCCTATTTCGTGGCTTCAAGGAAATAGGAGTCGTCTGCACGCAGGCGGAAGAAAATTACACACAGACAAACTATTGTATAAGGATTGATCTTGAAAACGAGCGCTGAGAGGACTTGGAGATCTTCACGGATAACTCAGTAAAAACAATTCTGTTTAACTTGTGAATAATTTTTTATCCTTTTGTTCCTTTGCTAAGGACAGTTCCGATCGTTTTTCTTTTATTTTACGGTATATAAGAATGGTGGAATGAGGACCTCTTGAACAACTCTGCGTCTGAAGACGCCGATTTTCGTGATTATTTTTAACACACGTAACAACAAAAAGTAATTTATATATTTGTTCGTGTGGTTTAAATGCCGAATACATGAAACGCTGCAAGGTACTCTGTTTCACATAATACTTAATAAAACAACTGTGCACGTTTTCAGGTTTTATATCACACAAGCAAGGAACCTTTCGCACGCTATGATTTTTTAACAAAATATTGCATGCTTCATGTGCTTGGCTATTCCAGTCACTACTTTACATAAAATAATGTACACACTTATTGTAATTCCGGAAAGGTTAACCATATTGACGACGTTTTGTTTTCAATTTCTCTTAGGCAAATTCTTATTCAGTCCCACAGCAACGCTCGTAGTTTTGAGAAACAAAACTCCAACAAGAGGTCTAACAGGACGTTTTGTACAATATGATTTTCGCATTCATTGTGAAACATCAGTATGGAAAACAAGTAATTACATTTTATGCGGAAAGGTCTTTACGTTGCTTACGTCATACATCTTCTCTTTGCTGAGTGCTTTACGTAATCGCACGAGACATCTCGTCTTCATCTTGTCATTATGTCTTAGCAGAGGTCTATAACTAGTTATAGACCTCTGGTCTTAGGCTTTAATGCAATAGTTCCTTTCAATCGTTTTAATTGTTCAAGCGCACGGAACCGAATTAAGTCTGATGAGTTTGTGTGTTACCAGGGCACCGCCCACCATTTGCAATTTCTCGATCACCTCACATGCCCAGAGTCAACGGTCTCCTCAGTCAGCGGTAGTCGTCGCCAGGTTAGACTCTGGGGGAATGGAATTTTGAATCCCAGAAATCTGGTATTCCGGCCATTGTCTGTTACACGAACAGCCAATCAAAAAATCGACATTTATTCTATTCCCCCATAGTCTAACCGGGCGGCGACTACCGCTGACTGAGGAGACCGTTGATTCTGGGAACGAGATTGGTTTCTTGTTGGTTTGAAACAACTAATTCTACACAACAAAGTGCTACCTATCCCGCACCTTACAATAATTATCGAAATAACACACGTCAAGAGAATCAGGGATGAAATAAGAATTGGATTGGACATATATACTTCGCGGAGAGAGGTGGCGACCAGGGCCCGGTTGTTCGAAAGCCGATTAACGCTAATCCTGGATTAAAAGTTAATCAAGCTTTTACTTTCTCTTGTATAAAAGTGTTTTTATCTGCTAATATTTTGTAGAGTTTGACATTAGTCAAAGTCAAAACAGAAAGACAAAACATATAAACAGAAATCCTCACTGAAAAGTTACAAAAATGAAATCAAAATTCGCGCTAATCCTGGATTAGCTTAATCGTTCTTTGAACAACCCGGCCCAGGGCCCGGTTGTTCAAAGGATGATTAAGCTAATCCAGGATTAGCGTGAATAGAAATTTCGGTTTTGTACTGACTTTTCAGTGCGGTTTTCTGTTCATATTCATTTATCCTTCAATATTGACTTTGAGTAATCTTAAAACATTAGCAGTGTGTAACACTTTTATACAAGAGAAATTAAAACCTCGCAGTGATAAAGACCGTCCCTCTTCTCTGAATTTGTAAAGCAAATTTTAAAGTGGCTACGAAGCTACGCGCCGGTTTGTCGAGCATATTTTGAAATGGCTACCTAGTCATAAAGACCAACCCTCACCTCCAAATTTGTCACCCATATCCAATACACCCGAACTCAATTTTTTTGACATGGCTAAGCGGCTACGCAGTGAGGTGAGAAAGACCATCCCCCACCTCCCTCCCTTCGAATTTGTAAAGCCCAAAGAGCGTCTGCGTCAAACCTTTGAGCAAATTTTCTTCATCATTTATCCAATTACCTTTATTCAATATCGTACGCAAGTTACCGGCACTCGTAAAACCCAACATTTACGTACACAAAGCTACCGCATTGTCTGCCATCAGAACTTTTGTATGATTTCGCTTTTTAATTGCTTGTAACTTATATCTACCTACCATTGTTTTACAACTTCTTACTTCCAGTTTTACAATTTAGTTTTATATTTACCGTAAAAGCTCTATTTAGCCCCCCCTCTCTATTAAGCCCCCCCTATCCAATAAGCCCCCTTTGAAGTCAGATTTTATAATAAGCCCCCCTCTCTATTAAGCCCCCCCCCCCCCCCCCCCCTCCTTCCGTCAGGCTGATGTAAATTACTTTTCAGCAATATTTTCTGGCGTTTTAGTCACTTTGTATTGAAACGTGGTCTTTAATTTCCAGAACTATCGTCGAGTTAGGGTATAAATGACGTTTCCTTTGTAAGACGGTCATACATAACCCATTTCTTGTTCTGTTTTAGTTAGTGGTGTAACAGTAAAGTTTGAAAAATTAATGTGAATTTTCTTGAAAATTTATGATTTGAAATAAGCCCCCCCCCCTCTCTATTAAGCCCCCCTCTCTAATAAGCCCCCCCCCCCCCCCCTTCTTGAGGCCTGAAATTAAATAAGCCCCCCGGGGCTTAATAGAGCTTTTACGGTATCTATACATGTATCTATTTCTTAGCATAGTATATATCTCCTAGTATAAGCTTTTTAGCTGATTTAGGAGTAACTGATTAAAGATTAAAGACTATTCACCAGTTCGTGTGACATTGTGAAAAACTGTGACCGAATAAAACCAGAATTATATTTGGGTCACTGTGTTGTGTTGTGTTGTGATCGTGAACTACCTTTGTTCATAACCGAACTTATATAATACTAATTTAAAAATACTTGGCGACATAGCCTTTTTACGTTACATTTATAAAATGACAATATAACACCTGCTTTACCTATTTGACTACATCATTATTTCTGTGATATATTCTAACTGAATTAAAAAACATACTAATCACCTGGTGTTTTACATACACTGGTACAAACTCTCGAAAGAGTTTGGTTGCACTCAAAAGTACTTGCGTAAACCCACGCTTGTGGCGGGAAGACATACGTCTTCAAGTTCTCACAAACTTACTCTTACCCAATACATAAACAAGCGCGCGTTATTTTTCATTTTAAGACAAGAAACTGACAAGTCGTTAGGAAAGAAACGTTGATGAAAAATACGTTTAAACTGTGTAGCGCATCTTTCATACTGTATAATTTGAAAATTAAAAAAATATTTCTGCGCCGAAAAAAATTATTCAGCGTGAAATGGCCACAATTGGGTTAACATTAATTATCCAGTAAGAAGACAGGAAGAAAGGTTTTCTACTAGCTTGAGCTATGTAAGTTACATGCATACATACATCATGTTTATTTACCCTCGGATTTACAGAGTAGCTGAATGTAGCTAATATCTCCGAGCAACAGACGGTCCAGACGGACAACACACTCATAGTTTGACCACGACACCGGGAACTTCGTGCCCTCGGTACTCTTTTCGAATTCGGGGGGAACTCGCAAGTACTGTGGAGTTCTCCTAAACTCACTCTCTGTTGAGTAATTAAGAGGAGAGGGCAGAGTAAGTGGGAGGGGAGGGGAGGGGAGGGGAGAAGAGAGGGGAGAGGGGGGAAAGGGGAGGAGAGAGAGGGGAGGGGAGAGGAGAGGAAAGTTTTGACCAGCACCCTAAAGTTATGCTCACTATTTATAGTTATAAGTTTCGATAAGTCTTCGTTTCTTCCATTCTCCTGATGTGATTGGTGGATATTTATTCGAGCCATCCACGCATTCAATGAGCGTCTCATGATCTGGATCAACAAATAATACTAAAGAGCGGCGAGGAACAGTATGCTTGAGTTCAACCTCTGGGATCAGCACCCGATGCACCTGGAATGGATAGTTTAGTTGTTTAGTTAAAATAGGGAAGTTACAGTCGAAGCTCTCGTTGCGACCACTCTCGTAAGCGACCAAGCTCTTGTTACGACCACCATTGTGAAACCCCCTTTGAATTGTCACTCAAACTCTGTAATTAAAAGCTCTCATAAGCGACCGCTTCCGGCGTCCGTAAGCGACCACGACCACTTTTGGGAATAACCTGGCCGTTTCCTTTGTTTTTAAGCTCTTGTTGTGCTAGCCTACACATTTATGAGACATTGTATTATTTGTAATCATCTGCATAAGAAAGTTTTCAATCTCTGTGGATGCGTGACCTGTACATTCGCTTTCGTACATTTCGTAAGTGGCCAGCCTCTATTGTTTCAGTACGTGGTCACTTACAAAAGCCCAATCCCGTAAGTGACCAGCTCTTGTTACGACCACTTTTTCGAATTCCCGAGGTGGTCGTTTACGAGAGCTTCGACTGTACTTACTTCTTAATATTAGTATGACAAAACAAAGGGTTTTTTAAATTTGAAGTAAAAGATCCAAAATAGAGGCTCCGGCAAAGTTGTGAAGCCGGTGCATAACTCCTGTTTTCATAGCTCATAGCATAAAGGGACAAGTAGTATTGCTCCTCCCCCCCCCCCGTGGATGCCAATGCTAGTTTGCCCCCAAAAGGGTTTTTGAAGATTTCTTTACGAGAGTAAATTGTCTTGAAAGCACTGACCCCGTCCAGGCTCGCAACCTCTCTCTTTTGAAAAAGATCACTCTCCCCCCCTCCCTCCCCCCTTTGAACTCAAGCCAAAAAGTTCTATACTGATGACGTAGCCGTACAGAGATTGTTTCCAGGCGAGGACACAAAAACTGAGAACATCATTAAACATGGTGTCCGAATGATGGAGCACAAATTCTTAGAAGTAACGATAAAAGAAATGTATTGTCCTCAGTAAAGAGAATTGAAATAATTCAATACCGTGGACTTGAGTTTATCAGCTGTCCATCTCTGCATCAAGTCAGCAATATTCACTATTACTGTCCCTTTCATTGGTGTAGCTCTTATAAACGCCCCATCAACGTTTCGTACCTGAATGAAGCCATTGGAAAATGGTTGAGAAATAATTTTGTCAGTAATTCAGGAAATGGAAATTTATAATACAATTCCAGCACTACCGGTGTAATACCAAAATATGTAATGTTAATATCCAACTTAAAGGAGCTACGTCACGGTTGGCGTATCTTGAAAAAATTGTCCAATTTTTTCAAGTTCGCCATTCTCCATCCTCAACCATCCTTGTTCCTGTTTGGTTTATTATCACCTCTTTGGTGTTTTTCTACTTAAGTAAACTATTATTTTGAGGCTTTCTTCAGTTTGAAGGTGATTTTGCACTTCACAAAAATGACTTAAAATAACGTGACAAAGCTCCTTTAAATCAGTTGAGTACAAACAACATCCTGCATGCTGGTGTGTGGAAATGTGCATGTGCTACTGACTGATATGGTTAAAGGTTAAAAGTCTGTCTACAGGCCAAAGTGGCTTATCAGGCCAGCGCTTAACTACAGTTTCCATAGCATGAAGTGACTAGGAGTATTGATACTCCCCTGGAAGGGATTCCATCGCAGGTTACTCCCAGCATCTTGCCAGGTTGCCCTAACAGTCCGCTGGTACTCCTAGGTGGAGAGAGGCACTGTGAGAGCAAAGTGTCTTGCCCAAGAACCCAACACAGTGACCTCAGCCAGTGCTCAAACCCAGACCACTCGATCCTGAGTCCAACGCGCTAACCATTAGGCCACAGTGTCTCTCGCACAGACTGATATAATCAGTGCTCGTTGATACTTTGAAAGTGAGTATTTGAGTATTTTGTGAGGGGGAGGAGCAGCTTTCAACCATTTGGTTGGTTTTGTGTAGACTATAAGCAGTCTCTTTCTTTTCCTACATAAAATTATGTTTCTTCTGCGGCACGTCTGAAAGGATCTGAGAAAAACAGGCGACTGCTTGCAGTCTACTAGGTTAGTTGGTTTGCTGCTTTTGGGCCATCCCCAGATGTATGTATTTTGGTTTTACCACAGTCAATAAAAATTATAAACACTCTATATTGCAACCTCTTGGCAACCTTGTACACGTCCTGGGGGGAGGGGGGGTCTCCTATATAAAAGTGACGAGGTGATGGTCGGAAATTTTGAAAAGAATCCCTAAAAGGTACCAGAATTTCGTTTTGTGGGTGTGGCTCAAATTCATTTTCACCCCTAAGAGGTACCAAGGTTAACAACAAAACTAGTACCTTTCATATTTTTTCCCAATACCAGAATAACTCTAACGGTAGTCATTTTAGATTTTAACACCCTAAGCGGTTTCAAACCACAAATTTTAACCCCTAAAAGGTAATGATGATCACCCCCGTCACTTTTATATGGGAGTCCCCCCCCCCCCCCCCCCCCCCCCGGGTACATGTACCTCTAGGCCTCCAATGTCATCTTGAAACAGCACTGAAATAGCACCATAGTCGGTATGTTTCTCCACATCTGATCTGCCCAGGCTTGACTTTACTCATGTCCTGGTATCTTGGGATAAAAGTTGTATCTCATCTGGACTGCGGAGGTACCCACCGTTATCAAAGAAACGGGTGAATGTGTTGGGCTCCTAAAGAGGTTAAAAGGAACTCTATCAATGCAAAATTATTGAATTCAAAACAGTATGTTGTTTACAGTGCATCATGATACACCTCAGTCATGGCATGGCTGTAGCTAGGTCATTTAATGAGGTTCAAATGTGAAAATCCTGCATACTGCTAAGATTGGCAAATTATTAACCGGCCCCCGCCCTCCCCCACAAAGTTATGGGGAGACTCCACCTCAAGGTCCAAACCCTTCTCCTTTCATATAACATTTTTGACAGAAAAGGTGACCCTTTCATATACCTTCCATTGAAAATAGTATCCCTTTCACATACCTTAGTACAGTAGAAACACTGCATCCCTTTTCTACACCCTTGGAATGAGTAACCTCTTATCAGCCGTTAGGTGTGCCTATTCAAGATATTTTGAAAGGCCCTTTAAATACGTAAAGAAACAGTTTTTTCCCTAGCCTTTACTATACTTCATCTTGTGAAATCCCTACCCTTTTTATATATTATATCTCCTGCCTGAAAAAGGTGCCCCATTCAGGTGGAGCCTTCCCCTGTATAGTCCATTATAGGAAGTACCCCCACCTCCCCCGGATTATTACTAACACAACTGACATACCATTTTCAAGACCAATTGCCATCACAGTGAGCACCCTTAATGCTAGATCCTTCATAGATTGGTAAAAAGAGCTCACAGTGCTCTTAAAATGTGGTAATTCTGCATTGGGCCAGCTCTATGAGAGAAGATCAATCTCAGTATTATTGAGCACACATTGATTTTCAGTAGAACCCTAATAAAATAATATAATGAACCTAATAATTTTTCATGAACATTGCAACATGTTACATGGATTTTTACTACAACTTTCTTGAAGTCAGCTTTGAATAAAGTAATAGTTCAGCTTTATAACAATTTAGGATCCTGTATTGGGGTGGGTGATTAGACAAAGTGTGTTTAACTCCGGATTGAGGGTTCTAGGTTCAAGTCTAACTGGGATCCTTGTGTTGTGCTCTTGTGCAAGACACCTTTCACTCAAAGTGCCTCTCTCCAACCAGTAACTAGTATATTATAAAATAAAATAATACTGGTAAGGTAAAGTCTTTACAAGCCTAGTGGCCCACAACTGCCAGAGCTTATCCCAGTTTAGGAGTATTGCTACTCCCCTGGATGGGATGCTAGTCCATAGCAGGTTACCCCCCAGCATTTTGTCGCCGGTACCCATTTATACTCCTGGGTGGAGGAGAAGCACTGTGAGAGAGAGTAAAGTATCTTGCCCAAGAACACAACACAGTCACCCCGGCCAGGGCTTGAACCCGGACTGCTCGGTCCGGGATCCAGCACGCTAACCATTAGGCAACCACCTAATGCGAAGGACTAGCATAGGATTTAGCCTACAGGCTCTCTTGTTTGCCAGTGGGGTTTTACGTGAGCAGCATTGTCACAAGTTATGAGTCAGCAAGCAAAGCAAGCTGGCAAGGAAATTAGGGTGAGGAAAAGCTCTTCCTTGTTCCAAACAAAACCCCAAACAAGAAGAGAGCCTGCAAGCAGTCTATATCCCATTCAGAGGGAGTAGCAGCACTCCTAGTCACTTCATGCTATAGATCCTGGAGTTACAACACAGATGAGACTCTTCCAATCCCTAAGATTGCAACAAGCTTTAAAAACTGTAACCTTATAATTCTGGATTGTACAGTAAAACAGCAAACTCACAAAATTTCCATCATCAAAAGATTCAACATCAAAGGATTCCTTTAGGTCTCCAGGTCTATTTGGGCTTGTTCTGTAAATGAGACAAAGATCGCAAAAAAGCCTTTCCGTATAACAACAGAGCTTTGTGCTATTGAAGTCACAACCAAGTCCTATCAATGATCCAAGATATCACTACTAAACAGAAATATAACAAAGTCCATGACATTTATTTACACTACTTGAAGTACCTGTACAAGGAAAAGAGCTGTGGATGCAAAAGGATTTCAAAGCAATACATGTAGCTCTAACGATAGTTTTCAATCCTGCAAACAACTATCAACTGAAGGCAGGTAACATATGCAATGCTTTCAGGATGAGGGGTGGCGAATGGTAAATTCGAGACTTTGCGAGACGGCGAGACTAGTGTTTTTCTCTGCGAGTCCCGGACGTTTTGACTTTTTAAATTGCGAGATCGAGTATTTACAGTTTTTTTAAATGCGAGATCAAGTCTTAACAGTTTTTTTAATGCAAAGCCTGAGACCTTCAGACTTTTAAAATTCGAGCCCAAGACTATCAGAGCTACGAGAATGAGCTTGTACAAAGAAGCCTTTAGCTTGTAAGCTCTTGTACAATTAATAGCCACTAAAACTCCACTATTTTCCTGGCTTTAACCTAATTTCAGGACTTCCAGACTTCCTTATAGCCTTGCGAAAAATCAAGACTCCGAAACAGCTTCACAAAAATATTGAGACTGTGAGATGAACAGAACTGCTCAAAAATGAGACTATGACACCCATGAAATTCGACCAAGACTCGTATGCAAGACTCATATTTTTTAAAGACTATTCGCCACCGCTAGGATGATACTGACAGGAATTTAAATTTCAGTAATTATTACCTAATTAAGTACAGTATAATAAATAAATAAAAAATAAATTACTTTATTTAAGTGTATTTAGCGCTGCTATACAGTATGACAAACCTTTCCATTTCTACTGCATCCCAACCATTTTGAGGTGTTATGTTTTGAGATGTTATTTTTTTCTTGCCATACTTAGCTTTCACATCAGGGCTTAAGTTAAAAAACTGATCATATGTTTCAAACACAGAATCCACCTGTGAAACAGTAAACAGTAAAAGCAAAATATTAATTTTCTTTCAGGAATTTTCATAGTTTTATGTTGACCTGTGGCCTGGCCTCTGAGTAAAACTGTTCTGGCAAAATTTCCCACAAAATTTATATGGTAATATGATGAAGATCTTTGGCGTGGGTTTCAAAAGCGTGTGGAATGCTAGCCTGTTCCAAGCTCTCGGTTAGTGGGCATGGGGGAGAGCATGCAAGGTAGCGGCCAAAACGCCGGCGAGCGAAGAAGAAAATGAGGGAGGACTGGGGAGGGAAAGAGCTTTCCTTCTGCCGCTTTCCCCTGTTCCCATGCATTTAATTTTTGCATTCACTCACTCTTCTCCTCTCTTCGTGCACTCTCCCCACTAACCAAGAGCCTGGAACAGGCTAGCGGCATGCTGGCGTGCAATCATAGTCTTTGGCATATACATGTCATACATGTACCAGCATGTGATCCGGGGGGTACTCCCCAATAATTTGGGTGGGGGCGTGCGGCACGCTTCTTGAAACCCTTACCCTATTTCAGCCCAAAATATGTGACTTTCCCTACCCTATTTCAGACCTGACCCTTAAAAGTTCGGGGGAAATTTCCCCATTTTTAAAGTCAAAATGGCAAAAATATATACCCTATTTCAGACCAGTAGGCAAAACATACCCTATTTCAGACCAAAATGGTACAAATCTATACCCGTTTTCAGACCAAAACGGCTCAAAAACCATACCCTTTGGCGCCGCACATACCTATATAGCTTATATAATGGAGTACCCCCCCCCCCCCCCCTGGGCATGTGATCAAGCCAATGCTTGGAATGCACCTTGGACCCCAGTAAGAATTATATACCCGCCAACTCGCACACATTGTGTGTGTGTGTGTGTGTCACACGCCCGCGGATCGAAAACATCGATCACACGCATACAGGACAATTTCACACGCCTGACTCACAATTCCGGACTACTTGTTCATTAACCAGAAAAATTGGATTCAATTTCCACCCAAAATAGTCCAATGAACAGCGCTAAATGTCGCGTTTGAGGTAAGTGTATCTTGGCAAGATCGCGCAAAGATTTTGAGCTTTGCACCACGACACTTGAGTAATACGTGTTTTATTTGACTAGCGAGCCGCCGAGCCACTTGAGTAATACGTGTTTTATTTGACTACCGAGCCGCCGAGCCACTTGAGTAATACATGTTTTAATTGACTAGCGAGCCGCCGACGGCGCCGAGCCACTTGAGTAATACGTGTTTTATTTGACTAGCGAGCCGCCGAGCCACTTGAGTAATACGTGTTTTATTTGACTAGCGAGCCGCCGAGCCACTTGAGTAATACGTGTTTTATTTGACTAGCGAGCCGCCGAGCCACTTGAGTAATACGTGTTTTATTTGACTAGCGAGCCGCCGAGCCACTTGAGTAATACATGTTCTATTTGACTGGCGAGCCACCGAGCCACTTGAATGAATAATTGTGTAAAAGTGGCCTTGTATTCTATAGTTTAGCCACAAAATGTACAAGTTAACATTGAAAATATATCCCATTTTTTAAAGCCCGGATTTAAAGACGAAGTGACAGTTTTCAACTCAGAAGGCGATTGCATGACTCCGGTAAGTTAAAAATTGAAAATAAATCGCGAATAACATGAATTGACAGTTTTGGTCCCAGTCTGCATTTTATACCCAGTCTGCAATCTGCAGTCTGCATTTTATACTGACCGGTGCTGATACCACTTCATTTGCACGTGTGCGTATCAAAGTGCTTTACACTTATAGAACGAGTCACACCCCCTCGCCTACCATTTCTTGTGGAATTCCATGGTTCTGGAGATAAACAAATCCAATTGTACTAAAAGCTCGATACAGTTGTTCAGCAACAATCTTGACAGCTTGTCCGTTTTCGTTCAGAGCATCTTCAAGGTTCATGGCGCTGAAGTCCACGATTGGAATTTTAGCCGTTGCTGCCGCCATTTTGATTTTACCAAACAGGCTCGTACCCAGGGCGATCCGCATGGTTGACCATTATATTTATTTGTTTTTTAGGGGGTGTAGGGGTATTGTGCAATAATTTCTGTTTTTCCGTAGACTGCGAGCAGTCCCTCTTTCTTTCTGATATCGAGCGCGAAGCGCGAGTGAGCGGAAATCGAGCGCGAAGATTGGCGCGAAGCGCGAGCGAGCGGGAGATGGGCCGAGCGGAAGTGAGTCACGAAGTGACGAGCGGAAGTGAGTCACGAAGTGAGCGGTCTTCGTTCCTCCCCGAGAAGAATGCCTTCGGGGATGAGCGTGGGCTCATTTTCCCGAACAGCGGCTGGTAATCGAGCCTACGAAGTGAGAAGAGCGAAAGATAGAGGGACTGCCGGCTTTTCTGCATCCGACGCGTGCTTGAATTTCCCGTTATACAGACAACGGAAAATTCGGATTGGTTAATTAGACAATGGACGCTGTCAGATTAGTTTGATTAGTATTAACTTCTTGACAACCCCTTGACGACTTGTTGACACTACAGCGGCTTAGATTTCATAGCGCGAGACATCAATAGCGGCAACTTTGTGGCGAGAATGCAGAATGTTTTCAATGTTTATCTCTTCATTTGAACGAAGTAGTTTTAAAGGAAGAACAGAAGCAAGCAATCGAAGCTTTGCTGATGGGAAAGGATGTAATGGCTGTTCTTCCCACGGCCTTCTGGAAGAGGATGATTTATCGCGCTTCGTGACTCACTTCCGCTCGGCCCATCTCCCGCTCGCTCGCGCTTCGCGCTCGATTTCCGCTCACTCGCGCTTCGCGCTCGATATCAGAAAGAAAGAGGGACTGCTCGCAGTCTATTTTTCCCGGTGTTTTTACAACAACTTTTATGAAATAAACAAGATACTATGCGCGCTCTGATTGGCTCAAAACCATTTACCATAACTCTATGGAAACATAGAAAATTGCTTCGTGCTTTTATTTCATAAAACAATAGAAAAACGTTTTCCCTGTGTTTCCATAGAGTTATGGTAACACTCGTGAAAGGTCAAAAAGGCTGTGAAAACACCCGCCTGTGGCTCGTATTTCCACAGCATTTCTCGTACTCCCAAACTTCACTCGTGTACCATAACTCTACGAAAACACGGAAAACGTTTTATATTTGGTACGTACTCATTACCAATAAATACATGAAGAGAGGGAGAGAGGGGGATATAAATGTTTCTACCCGCTCGTTATTTAAGTGAGTTGCGAAAAATGTGTGATACTCCTTTGTCTCAACTAGTTTTGAACACGATTGTGTTGAGATTGCAGCTTGTTATTCATACCTACCTGTGAGGAGCCGGAAATGAAGTGTTTGTTTGACTCGGCCACTCACAGACCTTCCTCAGCAAAGCTTTGTTAAGTGTGGACGCACCCTACCGTCCGTATCAGTAACAAATGCTCGTTTCTGATTGGTTCTCCGCGCGCCCATTTTTACGTAATGTAGCGCGATTACGTGAATGATTACGTGGTGTGCAACTCAATTGATATACATTTTATCGCTGTATTTGACGCCGAGGCTGTACTACTGAGGACAGTTGCACTTGAACTCAACTGTTGTCTTTTTAGCAAAACGTTTATCTGAATTGTTATCTTTCCTCGAACTTTGTTATAGTTTTAGTGCGATTACTGTAACTGGGCAGAACGGGAACAATACATTCCAACATTTACGATATGAACCAATCAAATTTCAACTTGCTCCCCCGGGGGAGGGGGTACTCCCTATAATGGACTATACGGGGAGGCTCCGCCCAAAGGGATAGCTTTTTCAGGCTGGAGGTATAAAAGGGTAGGGATTTCACGAGTTTAAGTATAGAAAAGGGTAGGAAAAACTGTCATTTAGGTGTTTAAAAGAAAGGATCAGCCTGGGGCACGTGATTAGGATGCCCAGACAACACCAGGGAGGGAGAATATGGTTACGGATGTAAAGGTGGTTTTAGTTCATTTCTAGGATTGATGAATGTGTGGACCAATAACTACTGTCTGTTTCCCTGCAAAAATTAACAATTGTCAGTCCTAAAGGATGCATTCTTTTTGCAATTCCTTTACGAATTCGATCTTGTTTTAATATAATATATTTCAATTTTCGTTTGTCATATAACCATTGTCCTAGAAACGAAATAACTTAAAGGCTTATTTTTAATGATCTTATAGCGAGAAAAATATTGCATGAGATTCATACGCGTCGTTTTCCGTCAAATAATGAAAATTAAAAATAAGGGATAAATGTCTTAAACGTCGAATGCAATTTGCATAACAGCGAAAGTCAGCTTGAGACTCTGATCACTTAGCTTTTCGGAATAGGTATGAGAAGTTTGCTTTCGCCTAAAAACGGACTGAAATTATAATTGAATTTCGATTTTAGATAACTTTGGATTCTGATATGCAGTTTTCGAAAAATAACATACATGTATATTCTAATGAAACCCAGATGGTCAAAGTTGCGCAGATTAGAATAATTTCGCCTCTGTTATTGCAAGCTTAATGTCTACATACATACAACCTTTATTTATACACGCGATAAAAAAAATTCACTTGTGGGGTCGTGTGGAAATTAATAATTAAAAATTAAAATTAACAATACAATTTCGTTAATTTAATAACGTACATAGTCTTTAATAGACTATAAATAGACTATTACGTCTACTGCTCAACTCCTGAACATTGTCATAATTATAATAAAACTTAATAGTAAATGTTGACTCTGAAGATGACTTCCGCTCAGGTTGTCGTCAGTCACAAACAACATTCCTTTTCAGGACCACTGTTACCCGGATGATCACACTAGACGAACTAGAATAAAACTATTGCTGCATAGCAAACTATTATTTCCAAGCAGCACATGAGTGTTTAATGCTTAGTCTTCTGTGACATGTCTTTTCACTGGCAATGATCACATAACATTCGTCGTTCTGGATCTGAACCTCTGTAGTAACAGCTCCTACAAATAGGGTTGGGTCAAAATCATGTTCTTTCTCTTGCATTACGCTTAGTGCATGGACTTTTTTCCATGATGTGCACATGCTCTGGAAGTGATGTCGTCTCTGATCGAATTGTTACATGTCCGGCCGAATACAGGACAGCCCCTTACACCATGTTTGGTTCCACAGTTCCAGCAATTGAACGTCTTGATTGGAGGCCGTTTTTTCATTGCAGGGCCGTAGCTAGCGGGGGGGCAAGGGGGGCAGTTGCCCCCCCAAGAATGGGCAATGCTTTCTGAAAAACGAAAACTGCGTATGTTTTTTTCGCGTTCAAACAGCCGCCTTCTTGATAAAAATATATGCCGAGGGTCTTTCAAAAACAAGATTGAACATTTCAAAGGCTTGGTACTCGATCTCCCCAGATTTTGCTCGGCATATTAATCAAGATGATGGGGAACGAAGAGGCGAGAACTTCTTACTTCTTAGGTAACTAAGTAAGTAGTTATATTTTGACTGCCCGGTACCATACTAATTTGAACATTTACGATTGATTGAGAAATATATTTTGGAGCGGAAATCCAACTGGAGACATCTTTTACACACAAAATAGACTAATAAAATGTTTAGTGTACTAAGGCCGATATACGGTATGTATCAAGGTAACAAAACCTCGCAAATATTGCTGTAAGCACTAAAAATACCTGTCATTTTACACTGAATCGAGATTGATTTTTTGACAAAATATCTCATGGAAAATGCTCAAAATAGCATTTCCGAGCCTCTAGATTTCAAAATTTTCTGAGGGGCATGCCCCCAGACCCCCCTAGCGGCTCGCGCCTTCGGCACTCGCTTCATTGCCCCCCCATTCAAAAAATTCTAGCTACGGCCCTGCATTGTCTTGGGGTATTTTACTGAAAGGTGGCATGTATCGACGAGTTCGCTTGTCCAGTTCTTTAATTTCATTTGCGTCTCTGTTGTTTCTGCATATCGCACAACATCTAGTGCTTTTTCAAAGGTAACGTCTGGCACCCTGAGCAACCTTTCTCTTGTTTTTGTTACGCCAAGCACAATTTGGTCTTTCATACACTAAGAGATCGTCAGTGTTCTAAATTCACATGTTTCGCATAACTTTCTTAACACAGTTACATACCGTATTACGCTTTATCGCTGTTAAGTGCAGCCTCGTTTAGTTTTGACTTGGAAATATATTTCGCAGTATGTCCTTGACAGCTTGTCGAATGTGTCTCATCTTCCAGCAGTAAACCAAAGGGTTTAAAGATGAATTAAGAAACACCAAGGTCCGTGTATACAGATCAAAACCATACAACGTCGTACTTGGGCCAGAGATCACAATGGCAATAAAAGTACAATAAGTTGGTAAATAACAAACCAAAAACACGAGATAAACGTAAAATGTAGTGACGGCAGATTTTGTCAGCCTCGTAACATTTGCCATTTCGCTATTCTGTGCTACTTGTACTTGCAGGGCTAGAATGTTGTTTGTATGACGTCGTACAGCTAAATAAATCTTGAAATAAATAATTGTTGTAGAAATGAAACAAAGACCTAAAATGATCATGATCATAACGAAAACCGCGGGAGTAAGTGAGGTAATATCGTGCTGGATCCACCACCAAATTAACGAGAAAAATGCACTGAACACCCATATTAAGATCACCACAGCAATAACACGCTTGTGAGTCACAAGTGTCTCGTATCTGAGATGAAGATGAATTGCCAAGAATCTGTCTACACTTATGGCTAAAACATTAAAGAACGAAGCGTTAGCAAATAAATTTGCGATGATGATGTCTGACGCGCTGCGCGTGGCAATGTCTACAGTGTTTTGCTGTAACCGCTTCACCAGGAATGCGATGTAAAAAGGTTGAACCAGTAAACCAACACCAAGGTCAGAAACAGCAAGACTCAGGAGCAATGTTTTTAACGTTTTTGGCAACGGTGATGTTTTTTTCATCGCGTGGATTGTTAAAATGTTCAACATGATGGCGGTGTAAGATGAGAAGGCGTTGAACACACAATTAGCGATGCAGGATGAGTAGAGTGGGTCTTCTGCTTCTTTCATTATATAGCCGGGACTTTATAAAAGAGTACCAAGCGATTTATATTGAAATTGTACTGTAGGTTGACTCCGCGGTCTCCGCACGAGATAGTTTAAATGCTTATTAATAATTCCTGTCACGGATTCGATGAATGCGTGTACCAAGGGTACCATCTGTTTCCATGCAAATATAAATATAATATAAATATAAGGTATTTCAATTTTCGTTTCCCGTATCACTATTGTTCGGAAAACAAAATAACCTACGTAAAAGGCTTATTTTTGATGTTCTTATCGGTGAGAAAAAATATTGACATTGACACATGTGTACGTGTGATTAAAATAAGATGCCGGATGTCGTAACAACGAAAGTTAGTTTGAGACTTGTACTCTCAGTTCGATATTTGGAATAGGTATGCTTTCGTCTAGAAACGGACTGAAATTGACTTTGAATTTTGATATACAGTTTTCCCCCCCAAAAAACTTTCGTTGGCGGGCAGTTGAATACATGCATTATAATGAAAGCCAGATGGTCAAAGTTACGCAGATTAACATAATTTTTTCCTCTGTTAATGCAAGCTTGATGTCTACTAATCAACTCCTAAACTTTGTCATAATTAGAAAAAAACTTAGCAAATGGCTGACTCTGAAGATCACTTCCGCCCACTGTCGAAACGTCAGTCACAAAACGACAGTCCTTTACGCGTCCTATTTCTGTGAAAGCCTAACAGAGGCGTCATGGACCAGCTGTCCATCTGAAAATTTGCTGTTTTGAATATAATTCTACGACTGAAGGCAGAAAGTTGGACTAAAAAACAGAGTGCTGGTCGCGTAAGGCAACATTCTCGTCCCCACAGCCCTTTCGCGTCTTTTAGCCGGAGGGGCCTAGGCACGAGAACGAAGCGCTCTAGATTCTAGGTCTTCCGGTCTTCATGTATGTCGTATTCAAGTGACATGCTACTATGTGGGACTGTAATGGCCGACGTGCTTTCCTCCATTTACAAAATCTGCCTCGTGTGGAGCAAAGAGCTGAAAGAGGCACATTGCCGTGTTAAAGAAAGACGTTATTAATATTGCCTACGGTTTTCAGGTTTTGGGAATTAAATACTTTTATGCTTTCGATTCGTGGTAGACCTCTTTAGCTTCTTAATGTAAATTTTCCATTTCAGAACACGTGTTGTTCTCTAGAGAATTGTTCCTTTGTCAATCTAAAAATTATGTGTTCATACACACGTGAATATGAAACAATTTGAAAGAAACAATTCTCTAGTGTAACGTCACATGGTCTGAAATGGGGTAACAAACAAACCAAGCTAAATATGTCTATAACACTATGTTTCCAAGTTTTTAACCGGTTGGTTAAAACAACTGTAGATATTCCACGCCGCTTTTTGGTCATAATCTCCATCCTCTGTCTCTTCTCCCACGTACTCCACGAAATAAAATTGTATTTACACTCGTGAATTTTCGCGGTAGTTCCTCAATTTCACCGC
Source organism: Desmophyllum pertusum (assembly GCA_029204205.1). Classification (NCBI taxonomy): domain Eukaryota; kingdom Metazoa; phylum Cnidaria; class Anthozoa; order Scleractinia; family Caryophylliidae; genus Desmophyllum; species Desmophyllum pertusum. The sequence goes on along the minus strand of MU827786.1, from coordinate 669,203 downwards.
CCGTATTTTCACTGGTCCTCCAGGTTGGATGTTGGGCACAGGGCTAACAACCCTGTCCCATAAAAAAAAACTATTGTTACAGAAATCGAAAGCGTTGACAATGATACAACCCAAACTGGGGATACTGCTGTGGGTCACGAAATGACGCTCTTGGGTCAAAGCCTGCGGGAAGCCCAAAGGCCGATAGGACCAAGCATCGGATGCTGGAATGTGCCAGGACCATGGCGGAGACAGCAAGAACAGCACAAGTAGCCAAGGAGATGGAGGAGTACGGAATTGAAGTGCTAGGAATAAAACCAGGAACGGGGAACGAAAAACGGGGAACGGAGCTAATCCTAATTCAAACCTAATAATAACCCTAAATCCTAACCCTAAACTGAAGGTTACTGATAACCTTTTGGGGTGCCTTCCGGAAAATCTTTCGTACGCGCGTTATTTTCGATGAAACCACGGTAAACTATATATCATTGTAAAGGTAATAGAATGTAGAATCCGAATATATTGCCATTTTAAAATTATAACGCTTTGGTAAGCGCGCGCGAGCCTTCAAACTCAAAACTGTCGATGTTTGCTTCGCTGAATTACCCGCCTTCGCGTTAGCGCGTACAACCAAGCAAACTACACTATATCAATCAGCACTTGATGGGCTACGGAAGGGTGTCGGGCTTTATAGATTTTCCTATTGGTTTTTTGAGAAAAACAACTTTGAAGTTGGCCAATATAAAATTTTTCGTTTCGCGTCAAAGTAAAAATATTTCGAAATCCTTTAAAGCCCAACACACTTTTTCGCACCGATATCTGACGATCATTTTGGCCAAATTTCGAGTAATAATAATAACTTTATTAGTGTCGTGATAATCTAGCACCGTACAAGGTGTAAATTGGGGACACATGAAAATAGTTAATAACAAATCTAAATAATTATGCTAAAATATCCTAAAATTGTTAAAATTTTAAAAATTCCAAAAATTCTAAATTCTAAAAATATGCTAAAACATTATAACGCCTAATACAGTATTCTGGTAAACAAAAATTACATATAGAAAAATACTGATTAAATTTTATTATTATACACTTGTTAGACAGTAAGTGTGTAGACTGCTTGCAGTCCGCCTTTTCTCAAAGGACCGTCGAGCGTTTATCCCTGCATGCGCGTAAACCCAAAATGGCAGCATGGACGAGAAGGGGTTGGGAAACTCTTCTCGCGCGCCGTTCCTCGCGCTCTGTGCTCACTGGGCTCGCCCGGCGTGCTCCAGATTCAGTTCTAGAGAGAAACAGACTGCAAGCAGTCTAGTGTGTAGTATCGCTGTATATTTTTACGAGTTGTGCTGTATTGTGACAATCCTGCAGGGTGACTCAAAATACAAACAAGTAAAAATATAGTCCAACCTCGTTCCCAGGGTCTCTCATCTTCCCGCCCCCTCTCGCTCCAGGGGGGCGGGAAGATGAGAGACCCTGGGAACGAGGTTGAAATATAGTCCCAAATGCTAAAAAAAAAAACTAAGAATTAGAACCTAAGTGCGTGCTTATGGTTTCCATAGCAACTAAATAACTTACTCAACAAAATAACTAACTAAATATACAATATGGCGGGATATTTGTACTCTACTGACTGAACTGAGTTGGATAATAAATATTAATAACTATTTTAATTAATTCCTCGCGAAGCGAGGCCGAAGGCCTCGCGTAGCGGGGTTTATAATTCTGTCCCCCAAGAGCTCACGCGAGAGCAATTCTCGTGTGGCCTTTACGATCATAAAATGTTTGTGGAGTTGGGGGATGGCATGACGTCACACGGCGCGCTCGTGGCCTAATGGCTTAAGGCGCTAACTTTTAAATCTCATCTTCGGGATTGAGGGCGTGAGTTCAAATCCTAAATTGTCCTTTTTTTTCGGTTCGAATCCAGGCCGTTCTTTTTTTTAACCCCCTTTTCTTTGCTTAATAACATTGACTTCGACGTAATCTTTGTACACGTAACTGTAGAAACATGAACGGCTGCTGAAGAATAACAATTTACTCCAAGTTTGTTTATCGAACGAATTTATATACGGGTCATTTGTGAAAAAAAAAACCCGGCTTTATTAAATCCGTTATCAACAACAGGAAAAGGAAAGACGACTCAGGAATGTCTCAAAGTACGATCAACATATGGCTTAGTTTTCATTGTAGACGTGAAGACTTGTGTCTGAAAATAATTCGCCGATCCGATATTGCGAAGAAGATTTTACCTACAAAAAGCGAGGTGGTTTCAGATCATTCGGACGGAAAAGTGGAGAAAACAGTACAAGAGCGCTACAATTTATTACAGATGTCGGGATACGAGCGAACTCCAATCGAAACCAAAACTCGGTGGCATAGCAAAAACACGGCGTTTCGTCCGGCGATTCTCAGAAACCTTGCAGCGATTCTTGGAAACCTTGCAGATTAAATCGCAGCGTGCCCGTTACTAGGCAACAAAAGCTTCGCGAGGACCGGCGAGTCACGTATTACTAGTTTACATTTTCACCCTTTAAAAGGTTAATTATTCTAAAACAAAACTACAATAGTTGCTGTCATATTTGTTCTGGCTTATAATAGACCTTTCTCCAAAATGGCCGCCGCCGCCATACCCCCAGTCATACAAATGTCTCTAAATTTTCCAGTTTTCAACTTCCGTTTTCTCGACTCAGGTAGAACCTAACCTAACGAAACTTCGCACGATTACCAAACAAGAGGTGGTCTTTTAGGTGCTGGTATTGATTTTCCGCTCAGTTTAATTTTAATCATTTTAAATTTGCAGCGGCCATTTTGGAGAAAGGTCTATATCCTAAAAGGTAACGGTGACTGATCATTTTAGATTTAAACACCCTAAGCGGTACAAAAACAGGAAATTTGTCTCTGATGCTGAAAGGAATTCATTCAATCCTTCACAATCCAAATCACATGAACATTGCATGTCAGTACTGGTGTCACGCACATGCAGTTTGCCAGCTGGGATGTCACACTCTGTGTCAATCAATACTTATAAGTGGCATAAAATTTTCCTTTTACCCAATCTCCGGCTATGACTGGTGGGTACTTGTTTGAGCCATCCAAGCATGTGATAAGTGAATCGAGATCTGGATCAAAAAAACACACAAAAGAGCGGCGAGGAACACGGCGTTTGATTTCTACTTCGGGTATCACCACACGATGAACCTGACAAAAGAAAAAAGAACGATGCATGAGCTTGCAACCCTTTAAGCCCCAGTAGGAATACCGTATTTTTCTAAAATGGTAGCTATAAAACCAAACACCACATGTAATATACCATTTGAAAGGTATTGGATGTTTGGGGTATGTCATAAATCACCACAACAGACCACAGGTCACCAAAGCGCTGTATAAGAGTTTGTATGGAGCTGAAATTCGATCGAAAATAATTTTCACTTTTCTTTCGAAAAGTTGTAAAGAATGTGAATTAAAACAATTAAAACAACAACAGTTACAAAACACACACGCTAATAACAATAATTCGAATGAGGTCGCTTTTCCCGCTTCTTCGAGGATGCTATATTGGGAAATTGTGAAGAAAATCGAGACTAGTATTCCAACATCAAAATGGAAATACGAAGAACAGTTTCCAACAACTGATTTGCCATGGCAAGAAATTTATCTACTTCCCAGAAGAGTAACCATTGACTCTAAAACCAGAGAATTCCAGTATAAATTTTTAAATAGAATTGTTTACACTATAATAAAGCACTTTTACAAAATGGGTACTTTTACCTCACCTACATGCACGTTTTGTGGAAAGTCTGATGAATCCCTCGAGCATCTATTTAATATTTTACTGCGAAATTACTTGCAGCTTTTTGGCTTTCAGTAACGAAGTGGCTGAAAGTTTATTTTATTAATTATTAATAATTTAAATGCTACTAATATAACGTTTGGGTTTTCTAGGAAGGATTTCCTGCTATTAAATCATATTATATATCATCCTTTGTAAGCAAGTAATCTTCCAATGCCGAAGTCTCGACATAAAACCATCCCTTTCGTTGCTTAAAATCAAAATTAAAATTACTTACAAATTAGAGTTTTTAATAGCCAAGGAGAATAAAACGTTAGAAATTCATAACAAAAAATGGAAAGAATTGCTCCCTGTTGTTCAAAACTAGACTTTAATCATATATAATATGTAGTAAATAACTTATATAAAGTTCCTTTTTCTTTTTCTTTTCTTTTGTAGATACACTGTATGTATAATATATTTTTCTTTTATTGTTCTGTAAGTAGTATTACTGTATTAAGTAGTTGTTTTTTTAGTGAAATGTAACTATGTTTGTATTTATGAATAAAGTGTGAAATCATTAAAAAAAACTATTGGCGATGTCTCTGTATCACTATTTATATAATTATCTATTGATTTTATGTTTTTCTGTTTAATTAACAACATACTGCAGACTTCAGTTTGTCACTTGTCCATCTCTGCATCAAGTCACCAATATTCACCAGTAATGTCCCTTTCATGGGCGTGGCAGGTACAAATTGTCCATTCAATTTGATATTGGAAATCTGAATGTAAAACAAGAAGAGTAACAGAATGTGATGTATTGAGTGTATTAATCAATGCCTAATTGATTTCAAAGTAAACAACTATGACAGCTGACTACACTCTTGTTGTTCCTTAACTTAGTGAGATTACAATGTACATGTAACCTCATTAAAATGCCAAGTTTAATAAGAGCCTTTCCAACCTCAAGTCTACCAACATCATCTTGAATCAGCAGTGTAATTCCACCATAATCGTTATGTTCCCCACAGCGTATCTGCCCTGGCTTGACCTTACTGATGTCTGGAATCACAGGGTAGTAATTGAATCTTATCCAAGTACCACCCAAGGAGGTGCCCATCTTTTTATAGCCAAAGACAAACGAGTCAGGTTCCTGTTTAAAAAAAAAATGTTAGAAATACAGTCAAACCTCTCGTAAATGACCACCCAAAATGTAAAGCCTTGATTCAGTTATGGGAGGTGGTTGCTTACGAGAGGACAGACAACAGAGGGTCCAAATGTTGAGTCACAACCTGAAGTTGTTTCAGAGGCTTATAATCTTGAGTCATAGCCTCAAGTTGTTTCAGAGGCTTATTATCCATGGAAAAAATGCATCCATAAACCCAAAATGCTGTAAAACATTCCTCAAGACCACATTTATTAGTTTGAATGGATTTCAGTACATTCAGTGCAACCCTTGCGAAAAACCTTTAGGAATTCCTAGGAATTCCTAGGATTATCCTAGGTATTCCTAGGAATTTTTTCCTAGGATTTCCTAGGATTTCCTAGGAATTCCTAGGAATTAGAGGTGTGAATTTTCATGGTAAATTCGGACTTGGAATTCCTAGGAATTCCTAGGAATTCCAAGTTTCGATAGTTCTGGTTAGCATGAATAAAACTAGACTTGGAATTCCTAGGAATTCCTAGGAATTCCAAGTCACATAAAAGAGTTTATGATCATAAATATTCCTAGGAATTCCTAGGAATTCCAAGGAATTCCAAGACATGCAAATTAAGAAAAATTTACAAGCTTGGATTTCTGGGAATTTCTAGAAACTGTAATAACTGATTTTACAATCTGAATTTATTCTGAAATGCATAGAAATAAAAGTCCCGATATTTAATTCGCAGGAGACAGATAAGGTTTATTAATCTGTTCATTGCTAGGTAATGTACACTTCCTTTTAAATTATGGAAACAGCTTTCAACATTACAAAATATAACCAGTAATAATAATTGTTTGCTCTGGTTAAATTTTTGAAAACAACCATAATTTTCTTTGAAATAAATTATAAAAATTTCAGTATTCAAAAATTATTATGCAAAGTTATAAAAAGTCATCAGGAATTCATATTTTGAATGGAATAAAAACAATTGAATAATGATTATTTTTAACTGAAACGTTTCTGAGAAAAACATCCCTTGTAAAAAAGCCACCGGGATCTTGCCGGGATCCCGGCGGGATCCCGGCAAGGAATTGGCCGCCGGGAATCCCGCTCCCGCCAAGAATCCCGGCGAGATTCGCGCCGGGATCCCGGCAAGAAATTGGCCGCCGGGAATTCCGCTCCCGCCAAGAATCCCGGCGAGATTCGCGCCGGGATCCCGGCAAGAAATTGGCCGCCAGGAATTCCGCTCCCGCCAAGAATCCCGGCGAGATTCTCGCCGAGAATCTCGCCGAGAATTTGGCCGCCGGGAATCGCAGAACAAGCGGGAATCTCGCCGGGAAAAATTATCTGTGGCCAATTTCTTGCCGGGAATATTTGGCCGCCGGGAATTTCTTCTTTGCATAAGTTCTCGGCAAGATTCCCGCCAGGATTTTGCCGCTGCATTTCAGCACCTGAAAATCACTTGGTTTCTGTCAACCCTCAAATTAATTCCCGTTTCCTTTCTCGTTATTGGCGATAACATTTCAAATGAAAGCTGTGTTTACACCGAGTTCAAGTGTCGTAAAAATAAACGATCGCGAGGTTCGTAATTTACTCACTGTTGTACGCCACAAGGTATTAAAAAGTGAAAACTGTAATCAGGTTAAGTAATAACGTAGGTGGATTTATCCAGAGAAATATTGCTTCTGTTCAGGTACTTTAACAGCGAATTAAACTGATCGAAGGTAAGCCCGCCGAACGTCGCCAAAACAAACACAGTGAAATACGATTCCTCTGTATCAAAACAACCCGATATATTTCATTTGCATGAGAAGGTCATCACAATTCACTTGAAATTAAAATACAGATCGTGTAACTAACCTTTTTCTTGAGCTGTGCGTAAAGGTCAAGAAGAATATAAACTTTACACAGCTTTACGCAATCTACCAAAGTCAAACCAAGCTGGGAAGAAGCCATTTCGTAAAAATTCCATTGAATCGCGGGCAGATCTGAAGTCACAAGTCTAAAAAGTCTTTACATGAAAGCGGCACAGAAAAGTAATAACTACCTCAATGTGAGTAGTCAGAATTACGGTATCTTCATCCACTGTTCAGGCTTTCCCATGACTTTGCTAAAATTTCAGTACAGTTCTTTCAAAGATGCTCGACATTTTCGTTCGCATTTCCAGAATGTTCCAACAAGTTTGTTGATCCAATTTCTTGATCAAACGACGTAAAACAACTTTTTCCATCATATGTTCCATTTCTTTTAAGCAAAACATTTTTCCAACCCTTGCATTGTGGATAAAACGACGAATTATTCAGCAATCAAACTTTCTGAGAAAATTCTCACTTCAAACGGGTTGCTCACATCATCACGGGATGGCGTGTATATGGCCCACGTGACATACATCGGCCAATCATATTGCTCAGTTAACGATACTTGGCGGGAATAAGCCCGCAAATTTTTGCTAAGTGGGTGGTCCGTGTCGGGAAGAACAGGCAACACAGAAAAATGAAAAACAGAATCTTATCTTAGACATGTTATTTAAGGCTTCAGTTGTTAACTTCTCTCTTATTACTGACAGTTACATTAAATTCCATTATCAAAATTTCCCAGAAAATCCCATGTGTCTTTTTCTTAACAATTTTTTTAGCATTCTCAAACATTCTCAGAAATTCCAAAGACTGATTTCTTTTTATAAAATTTTGGAATAATTGGGAATTCCTAGGAATTCCCAATAATTCCCAGTTGTATGATTACAATTCCCAGAAATTCCAAGAAATTCCAAGTTTCCAAATGTATCCTAATTTGCATGTCTTGGAATTGTTAGGAATTCCTAGGAATTCCCAATAATTCCCAGCTGTATAATTACAATTCCCAGAAATTCCAAGAAATTCCAAGTTTCCAAATGTATCCTAATTTGCATGTCTTGGAATTGTTAGGAATTCCTAGGAATTCCCAATAATTCCCAGCTGTATAATTACAATTCCCAGAATTCCAAGAAATTCCAAGTTTCCAAATTTATCCTAATTTGCATGTCTTGGAATTGTTAGGAATTCCTAGGAATTCCTAGGAATTCTTAGGAATTCCAAGTTTTCTGGGAATTCATTTCGCAAGGGAATTTTGCAATAAAACATGTACAGTGTCATGCTTGCTGAACTAATGGTGACTAGCTCATCCATCTTAATATATCTGAGTTGCCAAGTATACATGACTAATATTAATAAATAAATGTACAGCGAACATTGGATATCAGAAATAAAAAGTTCTAATGTGAGAACACATTTTATTGTCATTTCAGGGTTGTTTAATGGTCTTTCGATCATTACCCAATTTGTGCATGTACATGTAGTGAGATCGTATATATGATGTGAAGTGGTCACTTACTGGAGGTTAAAAAAAACTGCAATAGAAAATTTCAAACCATGATCGGCCCAAAAGTGGTCGCTGTCACTTACAAGAGTTCCAAAATATATAGTGATTTGACTGGGGAAATTTTGGTATTTTGGAAAAGTGGTCACTTACAGAAGTGACAGGAGGTGATCGCATATATACGAGAGATGCATGGCCGTACAGATCGAGGGAGGTCCGACTGTAGTATTAAGTTATTGTTGTGCATGGATAGCAAAACGTCTACACCTTCATGTTTGTGTCATCAGATGATCAATAAAATCCATTCCACTTTACCTATCTGTTTTGGCTGGACATGCCTATTATGAGTAACTAGAAAGTTTGTCAAACAATCATTGGATGCATGGCTTACCCTGCAAGCAAATAGAAATTAAGCGTGATAAAATTAAGCTGGAAATGTTTTACTATATGTCTAAGCCATCATTTGAATGCCATTGACGACAGAATTGCCTTTATTAATAATAATATTACCATAATAAAGCATCATGTTTTTTAATAATAAAAGACAAAATATAGCTTAATTACCATATTTAAACCAATAGCCAAAACAGACAGCACCCTTAAACCAAGGTCCATCAAATACTGAGACATAGACATCACTGTGCTCTGGAAGTTTGGTACGTCAGCATTAGGCCAGGTCTGTTATGAAGAAGTCAATTAATTATAAACGTAATTGAAAGAAGAAGAAAAAGAAAAGAAAAATTGGGGGTAGTAGAGATGGCGCTAATAAGCGGGGAGTTCAAGATAGCCAATACTAAATGACTGAAAAACAAGGGCAAGGGGAATGGGTTTGAGTTCGAGATTACTCATTTGCATCAAATTTGTAAGAATTCCTAGGATTATTCCTTGGAATTCCTAAGAATTAATTCCTGAGAATTTCAAGCCAGAGTAAAAACCTTTAAAGTTTGGAATTCCTAGGAATTACTAGGAATTCCAAGTCCGAATTACCATGACAATTGACACCTTCAATTCCTAGGAATTCCTTGGAAAAAATTCCTAGGAATTCTTAGGATAATCCTAGGAATTCTTAGGAATTCTTAAATGTATTTCGCAAGGGTGCGGGGTGTTCGAGATAATCGAGTTTGAGGTTCAACTGTATTCATTTTAATTTACAATAATTGTAATTGTGGGTTGTTAGTACGAGAAAGAATGAACTTACAAAAATTTTTATCATCAAGTGCACCCAAATCAAATGACTCCTTGAGATCTCCAGGTCTTTCTGTATTAGGGCTGTATAAATAATAATTATAGAAAAATATGTTTTAATTATTGTAATATTATAACTTACACCTAGCCTAGCCTGTAGGTAAGTTGCAATTTATAGTAAGACCATTCATTCAGTTAAATTATTTCTACATTAATTCCAATCACTTCATCGTGCATGTTTTAAGGACAGTACGTCTTGCTGCACCTTTCAATAGCACCCCCAGGGGGAGGGGGGTACTCCCTTATATACGCTATATTGGTATGTGCCGCCCGAATTAGGGTAATTGGTTTTTGAGGTGCTCAGCCCTTAAATAGGGTATCCTTTTTGGTATTGTGATCCTTATATAATTTTATAGAAAAACAATTCTGAGGCATTGTTTTTCCCGTAAATAGGGCCGGTTTGCCGGGGCTTAAAAAGGGTATCAATTTTTGATTTTCTTCCGTTAAATAGGGTCAGGGTTCAAGAACCTTTCCGGCACACACCTATCCTAAATTTACGGGAGTACTCCCCCCCCCCCCCCCCCCCCCCCCCCACACACACATACTGTAATTTATCGTGCATTAGAATATAATGTAGCTACATTGTCCAACACTAAATTATGTACAGTATGCCGAAACACACCTTTCCCTTTCAAGAGCATCCCAACCATTGAGAGATGTTCCTTTGTCCTTTGCGTACTTCTGTTTTACATCAAGGTTGAACTCAAAAAATTTGTCATATGTCTCAAAAATAGAATCAATCTGCAAAATAGGTTAATATGACAGTTTTGGCTTGAATCAGATTTTTGTATATCATTAAACTGAATAACAAATTTTTCCAATCTTAGTGTTAAATATATATTAAGCAATAATATTTTTTTATTACATTTTGCTGTGCTTGATATTAATAAAAGGGCTCAGTATCTGATCCTATGAGGCAAGCTACTTCAGAGAAATATCCAGACAACTGAAAAGTCGCCGTGAAAATTGAGGTTCAAATCAATGCATTGTTAACTCAGGCTTCATTCACACCACTGCATCTTCTTTTTCACCTTTGGGTTACTCAAGAAAGTTTTATATAGCAGTTTGACATTAGAAAAGTTTTGAAAACTTCCCTCGCACTCGTATACCTGCCAACTCACACGCATTATGCGTGTGTTACACGCCTGATCGATCACACGCATACAGGACAATTTCACACGCCTGACTCACAATTCCGGACTAATTGTTCTTAACCATTAACGTGAAAAATTGGATTCAATTTCCACCCAAAATAGTCCAATGAACGGCGCTAAATGTCGTGTTTGAGTCCTAAATATAAACAAGCAAGATCGCGCCGAGATTTTGAGCTTCGCACCGCGACATTCGGCAGCCTTCCGAAATCATTGGAACATCTTCGGGAATCTTCGGCAATGTTCGGAAGTCGTCGGAACATCTTCGGCAATGTTCGGAAGTCGTCGGAAATTTTTCTGAAATTCGGGTAATATGGATACGAAAATCACACGCATTCGACTTAGGAAAAGTTGGCAGGTATACACTCGCAAATGTAGCTGTTATTACAGTTGAGCCTGCAGTCAAATATTCTTTTGTTTTTAAAAAGTATGCAAACGAGTTAGGCTCGATTTCCGTCCCTCTCTCGAGTCCGGTCTTCGTTCTGGCTCATATTCCCGAACAGCGGCTGGTAATCAAGCCTACAAATGAGGCTAATGGGCCAACACAATGCCAGATTGACCCTTAATTTGCCTCATTTGCATGTCAAACGGCTAACAATGCCAGATTGACCCTTTGCCTCATTTCCATGTCAAACCGCTGAGATCTGTAATAACTGCACCACATTCGTGACACGAATGTGGTGCAGTTATTACAGATCTCAGCGGTTTGACATGGAAATGAGGCAAAAGGGTCAATCTGGCAGCGCGAGGTCTTCGAGGAGGAGGGACATTGGGGTTTGCGGTGTTGCGGTGTTGCTCAGTTTTTTATGCGGTATTTCGGTGAATAAAATCCCACATTGCGGTATTGCGGTGATCTCAAATCCTGCGGTGTGCGTTGTTTGTGTTTTTAAACCTCCGGTGTACGGTGAAACGAAATTATTTGCAATGTTACGGTTTCTTGTTGGACCCTTGTACAATAATCGTCGACCCTTAATTGTCGTCCTTGTCAGAACTAAATTTATAGCTTCTATATCTTCGTTAACCCGTGTTTATTTATTAAAAGCACGTACCTTTGTTAAACCTGTTAATTTGTAACACAGCATAGTCAAATACTACTGTCCAGTTAATATTTTATGCTTCAGCAGCCAGTCGCAAGCCGTCTTCATTTATAAGTAACTTAATATATTGCGGTGTCGGTGTTTCGTCAACTTTTCGTGCGGTGATGCGGTGTTTTTCGATTTTTTTTGCGGTGTTGCGGTATTCAGAGCACCCCAATGCCCCCCTCGAGGAGGGATTTCACTATTTGAGAATTTCACTATTGAGAATTTTTGGCCGCGTATAAAAGTCGTAACCTAGCTCCTTATATTCATCTTGTCGGTAGCAATTTCATAAAAGGAATAAAATCTCCTTTTCTATGTCTTTGTTAGGAGGCTAAGACAACAGTTGAACAGCAGGAAATTATTTGGTATGACATATAAGCTTAAAGTTCTTTCGTATTTAGAGCTTACCATTTCTTGTGGAATTCCATGGTTCTTAAGATAAACAAATCCAATTGTACTAAAAGCTTGATACACTTGATCAGCAAGGTCTATAATAGCTTCACCATTATCGCTCAAGGGATTCTTGTTTTCTAAACTCATCGCACTGAAATCCACAACAGGAATACCGTCCGCCATCTTGCGCAAAAGTGTAAACACTTTGATCTCATTTTATATTTCATGTCAATATTGTGTAGCCACCAATCAGATGCGAGATGGAACCGCAAGAAAAGCAAACAAATGGTCGATCAGTCACGAAATCATACTATGCTTTAAAAAATTGGCTGTTACCCTGTAGCTTTTTAATACTAGCTTAAATAAAACTTTCTTATTTTGTGAAAGCAAAGTTGAAATTTGAACGATTTTAAACACCGTGGTGTTCAAAACTGCATTCTAGTACGTACTAGTCGTAGCGTTGCGTGACAGAGAGAGGGCCAGAACTGTTCGTACGTGATCAAAAAATCAGCTGTAAAATACAGTCAACTCTCCGCTAACGGACACTCTCGTAAGCGGACAGCTCTACTTACGGACGCCTTTTCAAATCCCCGTTTTACCTCCCAGTCAAACTCTGTATTTACACATTCCCGTAAGCGGACACTCTCTCGTAAGCGGACGCGGACACTTTTGAAAATGAAATTGGATTTTTCTTTTGTTTACGCTCTCTCGTAAGCGGACACCCCATGTATAATAATTGACTCTTGGCAATGAAATTTGTCTAATTTGCAATAAATCAACAAAAATATGACCTTTGACAGAGGAAATATGGAAGAGTTTATATACTGTATATAGTCTGAAGTGTCAGCCGTCTCCTCGCTCTAACCCCGCCTGCCCACGGGGGGGTTAGAGCGAGGAGACGGCTGACACTTCAGACTAATACTGTATACAGTATTTTTTTTTTTTCGAGTTTTAACATTTGAGCTAATAAACTCTCCCGTAAGCGGACATCCACCCTATTTTTCTTTGGTGTCCGCTTATAGGAATAATACTCGTAAGCAGACAGCTCTACAAACGGACACTTTTTTTCAATTCCCCGAGGGTGTCCGCTTACGAGAGAGTTGACTGTACTCAAATTTGCAACAGCAGACATTCCTTCACGCTCGCTCCTCCAATCAGAAGAGCGAACATTGAAGCTCTCTCTTCTTCCGGTTTCAATGAAAACCTCCCAGAAAACCTTTGTTGAGGGTCCTGAAGGATGGGAACTGGGATTTGCCTATTTTTTCACTGGGAAAACGCGATTTGGGTCCCTGGGACTGGGATTTGGGATTTTGGGGCACCAATTTTGCTGCTGGGAATGGGATTTTGACAAGCATTAGGAGATCGGGATTTGGGTAAAATTTAATAGACACTTGCACGATGTCGTCATTTGACTACAACTACCAGAATTCATTTCGTTTTTCCTTTATTATTTAATTTTTAAATCTCATTGGGGTTTTAAATAACAATGGCTCTAATTAGCATGAGAAAAAAAAAACTGAAGGATTCTGGTAGTTGTAGTCAAATAACGCCATCATGCAAATCTCCTATTGGGCTTCCCTGCTAGCAGAGTCTCCTTTTATTACGTTCTGCTAGCTAAGCAGGTAAAAATTGGGCTGGGAAAAAGGGATTTATAGATCCCCCCACCCCCCCCCCCCCCCCCCCCCCCCCCACCACCACCCCGAATCCTTTCAAATTTCCAACGATCGTCCCCGTCACTTTTATGTGGGAGTCCCCCGGGCTTGCTCCCTTGTGAAGCAGAATGAAGACGACGTTGGTTTTTCGATTTCAAGTTTCACGTGCTAGGTTTTGGGAAATTATAAATGTGCATCACGTCAAGTGAGCGAGAAATTTCAAACTATATAAAAGCAATGAACGCGACAGCCGTATGTTTCAGCAAAGTACGTGACGTATATTGAGTAAGCAAAAAATGGTACTCAAGTTTTCCGGAAATGCCCAAAACCAAATTCTCTCGAGGCAATGTATAGACAAAATATGAAAAGCATAAGGAGAATTTAGAGACTGATCTTGGGACTAGAAGAGTTGTGTGTCAAGAGCTATGCCTGGCCCCTGGTAGGTTCAACCATGCCAGATTGGTCAAAGAGGAGACAAAGGAGAGCCTCTGGTCCTCCAGGTTGAGGGTTGGGCATGGGGCCAATCACCCCACCCCGTAAAAACTCACTTGTTTATAGAAACCCCTAGCGGCCTTATACGCCACATCATTGGCGTAAAGAGACCTAAGTAACTAAGTAAGTATTCATCATTGTTAGTCTATTTAAGTTTGGGGTCAATATTTATTATTCACTTTTCTGTGACAACTATTCATCATCCCGAGGTTTAAAATACTGAAACATTTGATTCCTTCAGTTTCAAACACGGAACCTTCTAGAACAACAAAAGCCAAGCCTTGGTAAGAAAAATACTGATTATATTTTATTATTCTAGACATAAATATAAACTGTATTTTAATACAGTAAAATAAGTATTTTAATTTACATTTTCGGATAAAATAAAAACAGAAACGTGATCACAGTTCCAAAGGGAAAACTAATTATTGGAAACTACTTGTGAAATATACTTTAACACTTGTGTATGGCCATGTTGGTTGGTCAACATACAGGAAGCAACATAGCGAATGCTTCTTCATTAAAATATTCTTCCCTGATTCTTATCCCACAGAACACCATATTTTGTTTGTTTGTTTTTATCTTTGTTTGCACAACCAAACAAATTTTGGCATTATGGTAAATCAGTTGGGGTAATCCTAGTCTGTGATTATACAGCCACCTGCAAGCGGGGCATGATGGAAGGCGGCTGTATTCGCAGGCTAAGGTAATCCAGTCTCTGAGATCGGACAAAGCCATCGGTTTTCATCCCAAAGTTGCTAAGCAACATGAGATGATTGACGTATCCTTCTTGCGCTACTCGTGAGTACTTGTGCTAGTTTTTGATTGGATAATAAGATCGGAAACTCTTTTATTAGAACATGACCACACATCCCATTTTATCATTTAAGAATATATTAATAATTATTATTGTAATAGAAATTTGTCTAGAGTTGATTCATTCAATCCTTCACAATCCAAATCATTGAGTACTGGTGTCACGCACATGCAGTTTGCCAGCTGGGATGTCACAGCTCTGTGTCAATCAATACTTATAAGTGGCATAAAGTTTGCCTTTTATCCATTGTCCTGAAGTGATTGGTGGATACTTATTTGAGCCATCCAAACATGTGATAAGTGAATCGAGATCTGGATCAACAAAAAACACCAAAGAGCGGCGAGGAACACGGCGTTTGATTTCTACTTCAGGTATCAGCACACGGTGAACCTGTCAAAAGAAGAGAAGTAATGATGATTTTTTTTCTCAAATATATCTCTGAATAAATTCATTATTTCACCAAATTTGAAATTAATGTTCCAGCTATACAAAGAGCGAAAAAAACTTTTCCCCAAAAGTTGAACTTTGATGGTCTACTTCTTATAACTTATATAGGGCCATCATTATTCTGTACGTTTGATGGTCTTGTGAAAGCTGAAATTTTTACTTCTGTTGCCAACGTTCTTGTTTATACTTCTATTTTAAATTTGCAAGATGTTTTCGGAGTTTCATTTTATATTTCTTACATTTCTCGGTGGGTTTAAAGGTTACTCTCACAAGGCACATCTTTTTCACTATTAATGAAACACTACTGATAAACACTATTGGTATACTTTTTGATACCAACTTTATTTATTATTGTGACGTATGTAATCAATATACAGTTGAACCTCTCTACAATGGCCACCTTGGGGCCGGAATAACTGGCCATTGTAGAGAGGTGGCCGTTGTAGGGAGGTTTCAAATAAGAGTACTAAAGTGTATGCCATTGTAAGGGGTAACGAATGGTCTTTGCGAGCAATTGCGAGCATGCGAGCACAGCACTCTGCAAGAAACTACCTTTACCAAAAAACCGAGCATGCGAGCACTTGTAAAAATATGCGAGCACAAGCAAACGAGCACCCACTAAAATTTTGAGAGCAATTCAAGCAGAAGCCTAATTTTGCGAGCATTTGAAAATTTTGATCGAGCGACCAACCGTATGATACCCCTATTGTAGAGAGGTGGCCGTTAGTGGAGGTTCGACTGTATGAATATCTGGATGTCACTACCTGTTGTGTGTAGTATTTAAGGAGATCTGCTCCAACATCCCCTTGCCACCAAAAAAGCTATATTATCTATTGATTTTATGTTTTTCTATTTAATTAACAACATACGGTAGACTTCAGTTTGTCACTTGTCCATCTCTGCATCAAGTCAGCAATATTCACCAGTACTGTCCCTTTCATGGGCGTGGCAGGTACAAATTGTCCATTAAATTTGATATTGGAAACCTAAATTAAAACAAGAAAAGTAACAGAATGTGATGTATTGAGTGTATCAATCAATGCCTTTGATTTCAAAGTAGAGCGATTTTCAATTGAGTGTCGTGAAACCAAAACCAAAGCAATAATAATGGCCAATCACAACAAACGAACACAACAAAACGAACCAATGAGAACTCGAAGCAAATACACGTAACCGACGCCAAGCACGGGAAAACGCGTGTGACCAAGTCGCGATTGGTTTTGGTTTTGCATCTGATTGGTTGAGTAGGTGGCGCGAGTTTTTTATACCAATCATAGAGCGTAGTAAAGCAAAACCAAAGCAATTCAGGGAATACTTTCGACTGTCAATTGAAAAACCGCTCTAAACAACGTGAGTCAACAATGTAGGCTCTCGGTAGCTAGAGAGCCTTTCCAACCTCAAGTCCACCAACATCATCTTGAATCAGCAGTGTAATTCCACCATAGTCTGTATGTTCCCCACAGCGTATCTGCCCTGGTTTGACTTTACTGATATCTGGAACCATAGGGTAGTAATTGTATCTTAACTGCGTACCACCCAAGGAAGTACCCATCTTTTCATAGGCAAAGGCAAACGAGTCAGGTTCCTGTTTGAAAAAAAAAACAATGTCAGAAATAAATGTTAGAAATAGTTGTGAGTTGATGACAAAACGTCTACACCTTCAAGTTTGTGCCATCAGATAATCTATAAAATCCATTCCACTTTTATCTGTTATTTAAAGGAGATATGTCATGGATGGCACATCTTAGTATTAAACTATTATTTTACATCAGAAAAATGACTTAAAATATTGTGACATAGCCCCTTTATTGAGGCCCAGTCCATGCCTGTTCATATATGAGTAATAAGAAGGCTTATCAAGCAAAATAGAAATACAGTACTGTAGCCTGAGTGACACTCAAATAACCAAAAATGTAAGTGCCACTTCTGCATTTAAATGCTATTTGAAGACAGAGGTTTTTTTTAATAAAGCGAAGGACAAGACATATATAGCTTACCATTTTCAAACCAATAGCCATAACAGACAGCACCCTTGAAGCAAGATCCTTCAAATACTGATACATAGACATCACTGTGCTCTGGAAGTTTGGTACATCAGCATTAGGCCATTTCTGTCATGAAGAAGTCAATATTATTTAGCGTCATAGGCCCGCAATGCACGTAGAGGCACTATCTATAGATAATTATCTAGCATCATACATGTAGGTCCACAATATATGAAGACAACAGATAATTATCTAACATCATAGGCCTGCAATGCATGTGAAGATGCTAGATTATCTAGCATCATAGGCCCGTAATGCGTGCAAAGATAATAAGTTATTATTATTAAGAAAAACTCAATTAAAATGTCAGATTATAAGAAAGAACAAATAATTTTTATTTTCTAATTAGGCCATCCCCATAAAATGTTTTGTTTCCCATCGCTCTCTCTCTTGTGAAAGTGGGTCGGTCGGTCGGTAAAAAAAGAAAAATAAAGAAAAGCCAAGAAACAAAATATTGACTAATTAATAACGGGGAAGATATAATACTGATAATAATATTAATAATAATAATATCACGGGGAAGATATAATCAAGGCTCGCTTGGAATTATTTATGTATTAATTATTAATACATAAATAATTCCAAGCGAGCCTTGATTATATCTTCCCCGTGACCATTTCGAAACGAGCCGATATCACTCTGAAAGGTGTTCGAAGACATCATTACTGGGCTGATTTAGATGTCAGAATGATTTTAAGATATAAACAAAGCATTTTAAGCTTGGTAACACCCAAGAAAAGGTCGCAGCAATGAATTATAATTTTTTTTTTACTTTTTGAAAAAATTGGGTCGGTCGGGCGATGGGAAACAAAACATTTTATGGGGATGGCTTTAATTATATTTTTCTTCTTAGTAATTCAATATATTGTGACCATGCAGTTTGAAAAATTGAAAAATGTAGTTGTGCCCATGAAAGCACTGCATTGTAATCATGGGCTGTTGTTAATATTGTTAGTACAAGAAATGAACTTACAAAATTTTCATCATTAACTGCACCCACATCAAATGACTCCTTGAGATCTCCAGGTCTTTCTATATTAGTGCTGTATAGATAATAATTGCAGAAAAATATGTTTTTATACATGCAAAATAAATACCCAGAATAAAAGTTACAATATTATTGATGGTAAGATCATTCTTTAAGTTCTTATTTTTACATTTATATTTAATTCCATACTCTAACAAGAGACAGTGGCCTAACAGTTAGCGCGTTGGACTCCGGATCGAGCAGTCTGGATTCGAGCCCTGGCCTGGGTCATTGTGTTGTGTTCTTGGGCAAGACACTTTAAAAAAACGTTTTCCCTGTGTTTCCATTTAGTTATGGTAACACTCGTGAAGGTTTGTGGGAACTCAAAATTGCTGTGGAAACACTCACCTGCGGCTCGTGACTTTCCACAGCAGTTCTCGTTCTCCCAAACTTCACTTGTGTTTACCACAACTCTATGGAAATGTGGACGTTTGGTATGTACATGTATATAAAGCTTATAAATAATCCGAACGGTTATAATGCAGGCACCTCAAATGAAAATTTAGAAAAACTTGCTTCTCAAACGTTTTGTGCTATTAGCACCTCGGACAACCTGACGACTGCTAATATGGATCCCTGAGCAGCTACATTGTCCAATGTTTACTAAAATAATTATGTGCAGTATGGTGTGATGACAGAAGACATTAATTTTGTACACACCTTTCCCTTTCAATAGCATCCCAACCATTTGGAGATGTTCCTTTGTCCTTTGTGTACTTCTGTTTTACATCAAGGCTCAAGTCAAAAAATTTGTCATATGTCTCAAAAACTGAATCAATCTGCAAGTTAATAACAGGCTAAATATATGACAGTTTTGGCTTGAAATAGAGTTTTGTATACCAGGATTACACAGCAACTGAAAACAAGTATTTTAAGTAAAATAACAAAATAATGTTTGCAAACTTAGTGGAAATTAATATACGGTATTTTCTCAATTAAACCTCGGGCCCTGAATAAACGGGTATGGTATGATATGGTAATTTCGCTAATTTAAATCCACAGGCAATTGCAGAAAAGAACAATGCATTCCAATAATAATTATTATTATCCTGCATTTTTCCAGACTACTTCACATGTGATTATTGATGCCGAAACAGAATATTTTAAGGAGCCCGTTCATGTATATTTCGCGTATTTTTGGTATCATATTTCGTCGCACTTCGTGCATACTCTTTTCATAAATACATACTGATGAGCGGAACCTGTCCCCCGCGACCTTAATAACTGATTCTCATTGATCAATGTAGGTGTACTGATTTAGGTTTACAAACCACCACAGTGTAACAGTTCAATTTATCAGTTTTGCTCTGGTTTTGTTTACGTGACATTTTTGCTAATGTTTTGTTTACTTTATGTAAAATCATCAAAAATATGAAACTGTCAAAAATGATGAAAAAATACCTGTGCGCACGTTTAATAAACGCCGGGCCCCAAATAAATGCCGGGTTCAAATAAACACCGGGTCTGCAAGGCCGAGTTTTAAATAAATGCCCCTGCATTTAAATCAAGGAAATACTGTCAGTATAATGTTAATGTTAATGTTAATGTGTGATTTTCGTATCCATATTACCCGAATTTCCGAAAAATTTCCGAATATTGCCGAATATGTTCCGACGACTTTCCGAACATTGCCGAAGATTCCCGAAGATGTTCCGATGTTTTCCGAAGGCTGCCGAATGTCGCGGTGCGAAGCTCAAAATCTCGGCGCCATCTTGCCAAGATTACGCTTATCTCAAACGCGACATTTAGCGCCGTTCACGCCGACTATTTTGGGTGGAAATTGAATCCAATTTTTCACGTTAATGGTTAATGAACAAGTAGTCCGGAATTGTGAGTCAGGCGTGTGAAATTGTCCGGTATGCGTGTGATCGATGTTTTCGATCCGCAGGCGTGTGACACACGCATAATGCGTGTGAGTTGGCAGGTATACATTTCATATCTCCATCCATATGCATTAAAGTGTTAAATCAGGCTTCATTCACACTATTACGCCTTTTTTACCTCGAAATTGGCTGTCATTTATTTCAATATATGACAGTAAGCTTATTGTGCAATTATGCATCAGTCAATAATCCCAGCAGTGTTAATGCGCGGGGGTTAGCCCGGGGGGCTGGGCATTGCTGTAATTGACAGAATGCTCTACCCCTGCCCCCCCTGAGGAATTCTTCAGATTCATGGTAGAGATAACAAATTGAAAGAATTGTTCAGGAGGCTAAGGCAACAGTTAAACAGCAGGAAATTATTTGGTATGACATATAAACTTAAATCAGTAAAGAGTTCTTAAGCAACCACCGTATGTCCTCGAAAAACCTCAACGGGGGGGTGTTCTTTCGTACTTGGAGCTTACCATTTCTTGTGGAATTCCATGGTTCTTAAGATACACAAATCCAATTGTACTAAAAGCTTGATACACTTGATCAGCAAGGTCTATAATAGCTTCACCATTATCGCTCAAGGGATTCTTGTTTTCTAAAACTCATCGCACTGAAATCCACAACAGGAATACCGTCCATCTTGCGTTAAAATGTTCAAGGCCCTTGCTCCCAGTCTCCACTCAAAAACACTGTCGCCTCCTTTCCGAGAATTTCCGGTAAATCTTCGTTGAAGCACTCCCTTGTCGCCTCCTTTCCGAGAATTTCCGGTAAATCTTCGTTCTTCGTAAGCACTCGAGTTTCCGATCGATTTGTCACATAAGCCCCTGTCACACCAGCCTGTGGGAATCTTTCAAAAGGTCAGGCTAAAGTTGTCTGTATTTAATTATTTTGTATTCAAAGCCATTGACTACAGGTACTTATACAGATCATTGGTCAGCAGGTAGAGATCTCTTTGGGGATCAGATTGAATCAGGATCTGAGTAAGCTTATATCTGAATGTGTATGAAAGCGAGTAGCCTGAGTAGCCTGAATTTCAGCCGTCTGTCTGAAATTCAGGCTAGACCATGAGATGATAGAAATCAGAAACTAATTTACATTTGAAAAGAATGAAGGTTTGTATCACAACAAAGTCACCTCCAGCCTCCAAATGGCCTGGATTCTACTTCAGCCATCTCCTCTGTCGCTTGAGTAAGCGACACCCATCTTCTTACCCAGACGTCTCTCTTATTTCCAAGAAAATCCTTCCCATGGTCCTTCACGCTCGTGACCAGTCTGCAATTTAGCTAAGGATCACAATACCAAAAAGGATACCCTACAATCTCGTACCCAGAGTCCATGGTCTCCTTGGTCAGCAGTTGGGTCATTGCCAGGTTTGACTCTGGGCAATCTCGTACCCAGAGTCAACGGTCTCCTCAGTCAGGGGTAGTCGTCGCCAGGTTAGACTCTGGGAGAATGGAATAAATATCGAATTTTGTGATTGGCTGTTCTTGTAAATTTCTACAAAAAAATTTTGATATTTATTCCATTCCCCCAGCTGAGTCTAACCTGGCGACGACTACCGCTGACTGAGGAGAGACTCTGGGTACGAGATTGGACTCTGGGGGAATGGAATAATTATCCAATCTTTTGATTGGCTGTTCGTGTAACAAGAATGGGAGCGGAAGTGACCGGCATGCAAGAGGTCTGGGACCAACCGTTGACCAAGGACTCTGGGGAATTTTTCATCCCAGAACCACCGCTGACCTACAACAATAGTATAGATAGGAGACCGTTGACACTGGTGCACGAGATTGGATACCCTATTTATCACCTCAAAATCCATACCCAATCCCACCCACGGCACATACCTTCACATGCATACAAACAAAGGCCTATCTCCTCTTTGGTAAGGCCTTCATTCAAAGGATAAACTGTTACCTCATCGTAACATCCACATCTAGCTGTATTGTGCCGACACTGCAGTGATTCATAGAGGGTACAACATATATAAGAAAATAGGTGATTTAACTTCTAATGTGCTTACAATGTATGTCACTGCTGTCCTCATTATCCTTATCTTTTGTGCATATACTTGCACTGTATTACAGTGGAATCCCAATTTCTCAAAAAACCCAGATAACTCAAACCAAAAGTTGTTTTCCCTTGGATTTGTTTTACTGTAAATTTTACCCCTGATATTTCAAACTCCGGATTTCTCGAACCAATTTAAGTTTCCGTAGTTCGTCTTGTGTGATCATCCGGGTGACTGTAGTCCTGTCCTGAAAAGGACTGTTGTTGGTGACTGACATTTCGACAACCTGTGCGGAGGTCATCTATATGTTTCCCTTGATGGTTCAATAAATCGGGATTCCACTGTATATCACTACTAGTGAAAACCTAGCAGGGTTGAAGAGAGGAGAGGCACAAATAAACTGGACACATTTGGCTTTTGTAAAATATTTATTATTTGGCAAAAGTGATATATAGTAAACAAAAAAACACTACAATAGAGAGTACAAGGGAAACAGTTCAAGTAATTATTATATTTGACAGAAATTATAGAGAAATATTGGTCAACAAGTAGCTGTTAATGCGAATAGGTTCATTTACATTCAAGGTACAACTGAGTCCTGTGAACACAGCCGCCTCCTTGGAAGGCGGCTGTATTCGCAGTCTATGTACAACTTAAAAATATAACCTAAACGTGTGAAACATAATATAGAGCATTTGAAGGAAATCCAGTTCACAAGACAGCAGAATAAGTATTAGGATTTGAACAATAGTATGTTGCAGTGTAAAAAGTATATTGTTTGGTTTCCTAATGATCGAGCAATAAACAAAACCAAGACTGTTAGTAGATGTTGCTTTATTATTAATGATCGAGCAATAACAAAAAACCAAGACTGTTTAGTAGATGTTGCTTTGAGCAGTCATATTTTCATCAACATATCTTGTTTAATAATTATTGTCATATCCCCTTTCTTGAAAAAGGTATTTGGCAAAAAAAAAAAAAACTTTCAATAACAAGTAAACTGAAAATTTGTTCAATGGATGAACATTGTTTTCACTTAGGCCCGGGTCGCACTTGCGGACAAGTTTGGTAACTTTAGTGGATTTTCTTCAATTTAAGCGTCAATTATAGCAAAGACGAGTGCGACCTACGTTTTCAGGACGAACAACTTGTCCCAAAAAGATAACATAACAAAGAAGCCGCAGTCCCATGATTGGCCCGCGTCGCACGTGTGCACGTTTTGAAAATTTGTTTGATACAATAATCGCAAAAACAGTGCGACCTACTTGTTACGAGTCGGACAAATTTTGTCAAAACGGATTAAAAACTTCAAAGGCACCGTAGTCCTGCCCTGGGGCTGGACAAGCCACTTCCCCACGCACCGGGTGGACTCCAGATAACAATGCTTTCTTGATTAACCATTGTGTTTTTCTCTGAGAATAACAAAATTTTGCATTTTGCAGCACGTGTTGCCATATATTTGATTCAAATTTACCGCGGCCTCCAGGGCTGTGTGCAAGTATAATATGGTTTACGCCACCAAAAACTGGATTTAAAATATGTGAATAACAATGCATTGTTTTTTCGTTTGTTTCTATTAATTTTCTGTGGTTAATCGTTACAGGTCGAACCAACTTCATGATTTAATAATGTTGTGAAGGACAAAGCTGTTCTCCCCAAAGCCCAGAATTTGGTCATTTTCACGTCGTTGTTTTGCAGAGGACAGCTGAGGAATGTCCCAAGAGGTTTATAGCATGTGCAAAGCTATTGTGCTAGTTACTAAACCTTTTGTTACTCTACAAGATGTCTCGGACAAAACTGTCCTAACAATTTTTTTTGAAAATGTTGGCACATTTCAAACTTGTCCGCAAGTGCGACCGGGCCCTTATCATACAATTATTAAAACTAATTAATAGTACTTTCAATTAAAAAATATATAATTTTTTTTGTTTTAGTACTAAATGTGATATGTACAAATGGCAGCAAATAAAATTAAAGCATTGGAGTTAAGTTGTTAAATCTATAAGGTACATAAAGTCGATATATATCAAACAATTTGGTGCAGGCTTATAAAGAGAGAACACTAAAAAGTGAATTGGTGTTGATCATAATTATGTACAATTTTGCACAATGTATAGACTGTAATTTGTGACAAGAATGTTAAATTCAAAATTTAACTTGGAAAGTTTAAGTTCTATATTTAATTATTATGCAAAAAAGGATCTCAATAATATTGATCAAAGGTTTTACATTCCATCCATTGTCATTTTTTTTGTGGCAGGAAGAGTCGAGAGATCCAAGTCATCAAAGTAAGGATGATCCAGTGCGGCTTTGGCTGATATCCTATTGGCAGGATTGTATGCAAGCATTTTCTAGATGAAAAAAGAACAGAATTAGCTGCACATCTTCAAAGCTACACAGAAGCATTTTAAAGCTGTCAATTTTCATTTGATAGCTTACAGGTATCCTAGTCTTCCTTACTATACAGTACAATACAAACTTTTCTTTGCAGATTTTTTCCCTCGCCTCCACTTTAACTGCCCCCAGCATGCAATTAATTTATTACATCCCAGATTATGTTTCAGCATTCTTACATACACTTTAATTTACACTTCTTTTGGACAACTTTTCTAGAAAACAGCTGTATAATTATTTTATATAGTATACCTCTAATAGATCAAGTCCGTTGTTATCCAGTTGAGGAACTGCTTTCCTGAGGCCTTCTCCACTCCATCTTGGAAAGTTTGGTTTTATAGTCTGGAAGCTGGGCTACTCCTGGCCAGGTCGTCTCTGTTGGGGTACCTAGGATTCTTTTGAAGGTCAAACAGCACAATTTAACCATTTTTTTTCCTCAAAATACAGACAGTGTATTTCATACATGAAGCTCCAGTAGAAACACATTTGTACATGGTTTGTCAGTTGAGAGCACAGAAATGATACAGAAAAGAGTTCACCATTTTCTCATACAGCAACAATAAACATTGTTTCCGGTATATCATACAGTGAAACTGTGTTCCAGGTAAGGAGGGAGGTCTCAGGTAAAAACCCAACAAGGTCCGCTACCAGACCCGACAAATTAATGGAAAACTTCACATGATTTGGGTGAGGCCCCATATCTATTGACTTGTTGCATTTCCTCACTGACACCCATCCTTGTTCCCAGAGGAACGAGTAGCCCTGGTCACAAGTAAAAAATCGATTTTTTCATTGGCTGATAAAAAATGAAATGCGCCAACACGAATTAATGAATATGGATATCCGGAATTTTTGGACATCCGTAACGGCTGAGACCAGAGCCTCCATTCGCCAACCACGTGACCAAAAGAAACAGAGGATCTGGGGAACGAGAATGCACTGACACCGTGCCTTTAAAACTTATCTGGAATCCCGTCATAAAGGCTTTCAAAAAAAGGGGCTTTCAACTTGAAGAAGAAGCTTATAGATTGTACTGTACAAAATATAAATGTACAGTGAAGTTTAGGAAGGGAACTGACTGATTTGTTACAAACCTAAAAATACGGAAAAGTTGGTCAATTTCTGAATCTCCATGAAACAATGGTTTCTTTGTAACCCATCTCAGAAAATATACATCCTACACTCCACATGTCCATGGGACAGGAATATCTTTGGATCCTAAGAGAATCTCAGGTGCACGGTACCACAGTGTTACCACCTGAAATTAATGAGAATCAGTACAGTAGTGTATAATGGTCACATACTGACGGTGCATTATAAAAACCATTATGTTAATGTTAGTCTTAGCAACAGCTCAGGGATGTAGATTCATTTTTTGACAGGCGGGGATTATATAGCTAATAGGCGGGAAATACTTGGCTGGAGGCCGATGGTGCCGAAGGCACGATCCTACTAGGGGGGTATGGGGGCATGCCCCCCCCAGAAAAATTTTGAATCTAGACTCTCGCAAATGCGTTTTCCTCGATTTTTCAGGGGTTAATTCATTGCCATTTTGGACTGTTCTCAGTAAGCAAGAATCAATGTTTTTCTGTTAATAAAGCTGTGAAAAACCTTTTGTGATGTGTCTTTTTATGTTCCTTACAATACATACAAGAATAAATACCACGATTCAGTAATAAGCAAAGCGTTAACGCGAATTGGCGTACATTATTTCGCATACATGAAGTAGAGACACCGCTGGTCAAGGAGCCTTGAGCAAAACACACGATCGTCGTTCCAAAATGGCGTGCTAATGCCGTGTCATTTACGGTAAGACAATAACAGAGGTACAAACGGTCAGAAAAGTTACAAAATATTTGGCTAAAAACATTCAGGAGAAAGAGGTATCCATTTTAAAGACTGTACACGGTTTTTCAGCCGGGAAAATCAGCGTGACAGCCGGGTATTTTTTACCGGCTCCCTGGCTATTATCTACATCCCTGCAGCTAGAACAGGTTTCATTACTGTGCCTTTCAATAACATATCAAACGGTTGCGTTTGTCGCTGTCATCAATCATCTTAGCAGCCTTCTCAGTAAACGGAAGTTCACTTCCACGGGTTAGAAAGGGTCACGTCTTGTGACTGTGATATTATTACATGTATTTGGTAGATTTCAATCCTTGTTTTCAGGATCCATTGATTAGCGAAAAAGCGCAATCGTAAGTTGGGTTTTGAACTTCACAGTTCAAGTGTTATTGAAAGGCATTAAGTCCATTTTATAACTAGTATTATTGATAACTGGTTAGAAGAAATTCCACACAGAATAAAACACACTACAATGCAGGAACCCCCAAGTGCATATTTGATAGGTCAGAGCATATTGAATGCAACATTCAAGTTTAATTTGTCACTGTTACTTTTCTCCTTGTTTATTAGCCTTTGCCACTCGCTTTTTCCAATGCCCTGTACAAACTGTAGTGTACAGTACCAATAAATATCTTGCATCGCCTCGGTATTTTGACAAAAATAGCACAGCAACTTGCATAGTTTAGACTGTGAGCAGTCTGTGTTTTTCCTAAGATCCCAATATGGCACGGGCTCACCTCTTGATCTTCATATCGCCACTTTGCCTTCTTCTCGTGCACAGAAAAATTAAGAAAAGAGACTGCTTGCAGTCTACAACATGGTGCAATGATCAGTTGCTGAGCAACTGCCCCAATTGCCCTCTGTCAGCCCCAAACTGTACTAACATGTACAATGTATACAGCTTTCTGCTGATTTCTTACCTCATGGGTGTAAGCCCTGACAGGGATTCCCAAATGCCCTCCCAAAGCCCAAAATCAGCTAACTTGATCAGTCCCTGCTCATCTATCAACAAGTTTTGGGGTTTCAAATCACGATGTAAGATTCGACGACTGTGGCAGAAGTACATGGCATTTGTGATTTGATAGAGGTAGCTCTGCAGAGAAAGCAATACCGGATATATTAATAAAACACATTCTGGAGAAGTACCACTGTACCGTAATAATTTATTATGGATGCCTAGACACAGAACATGTACAACATGCTACAGGTACATGTCATAATCATAAATCTGGATCAACCTTTTCTTATTCTACATGCATGCTGATATCAACACAAAATTACATCAGTTACAATAAACTACGATAATAAACCAATACCTTGACTAAACATATGGTCTAACAATCCTCGTGTTGTGTCCAAATGCTTCTTAAGATCGCACATAAGAAATTCAAACACCAAATACAGCTTGGCTTCTTCATGAAGAATATGTTCTAGACTGACAACATTTGGATGATCTTTTAGTTCCCTTAGCAATGAAATTTCCCGCACTGCTGTGCTTGGAATTCCTTCATCTGCTAACTCAAGCCGAATTTTCTTCAAGGCAACTAGCTTGTTATTCTTCTTGTTACGGCCTTTGTACACAACACCATATGTACCTATATAAGAAAAATGGATTAATTTTAAGTTCTAAATTCTGACAAAATTCTACTTTCTTTTGAATTCTCCCAAACTTCCTCTTGTGTCTGCATCAGTCTATGTACTGTAAGCTTGCACACCATTTTCTATTTCTTACTAATCCCGTCAGAGTGAGTGACAATATTCATTCATCAGGCAACTACAGGAATTTCCAACTACAGTACTAACAGTGGTTACATGATTCTTTCCTGCTTGCAATGGGCTATTTTTGCTGCCTGCAAACAAAATCGATCACTGGTGACCAAACATTCCTAGAGTGCCACAATATTTTTTGTTGATTTCTCTGCCTGTCGTTGATTCCTCTTCACCACTTCTAGTTTGAAAAGGAAAACTCTGACTGTAACAACTGATCTACACACAGAATCATAAAAGCCTTGTCTGTCTTTCACAGTTTTGGAAACCATTATATAGGGTATAGGGATTACTAGAAGACAGTGCATTGATTTTTATAAGATTGTGGACTATAGTTTTATTATTATTATAAATATCAATCTGAAAATTAAATAGATCACAGCATATTTATTATTAGGAATAGCTGCTTCAGTTACCTTCTCCTATCTTTTCAATTTTAATGAAATCCTCCATCTTCATATCATCAGCTCTGGATCCCATTCTGAATTGTTTGTGTATAGACTTACCTTGAAAAAGTAATAAAAAGCAAATGTTTAGAAGGGTACTTTTTAAAATGATCTTCCATCCCCTTTCTGCTGCTGAATGGTAATTTCATCAGCAGCCGCCATATTGCATTTTAAAAGTAAATTCGATAAAGAAGAATTCTTGAAAAACCGTAGAGCGCAAATGGGCCTTCCTAAAATAAAATTTTCATCTTGGTCTTCATTTAGATTGTAGCTAATTGTCATTTTTTATCTTGTTAATCCATCGCTTTATCGAAAAACAGGCATGGTCCGTTCCAGAACTGCGTGTTCGAACAATAGCCACATGCATACGATAACTTGTCGGTAACATGGCTTCCTATATTGCAGACAACGAGTAGTTGCTGTTCCTATAAAATACTTGATTTAAAAATATTTCTCTTGCATTCAGAAGTAAGTGAAATACCAATACGGTGTACCATTGAATGAATTGAATCATCTCTGTCGCATTGATCTTGCACGTCATTTAAAAATCTGTTGTAAGCTTTATACTTTTTTCGTTGAAATATTTCATCAAATCTAAACCTCTACCAGCAACTAGGAGAAATAATCTTCTATCACCTGCTTGGTAAATGCGATCTTATGTTCTAAGAATGCGTCTAGAAATCGAAAAATCGGCGAAGTAGTTCGGTTGGAATTCGACACAAAGCCAAACACAACATGAGGTAACGGAAAGAAATCAATCTCATTTATCCTTGGCAAAGTTAGCTTTTCTAAATTAAAATCGAAGCTTGATCAACTGTTTATGTATAAAGCTTCAGTTCTGTCGAAGACCAGAGACAAAATTATTGGCATAAATCAAAATACAGTTAAAAATGGTAGACAAACCTGAAAGAAAGCGTCCCCAAGCTGAAGTGTCGAAGATTGCTGTCGAGAGATTTTGTATTTGAAAATAGCGGCGTTTGATCCATTGACCAATCATATTGCAGAATTGAACTCCTCCTCAGGTCGCCGCGGCCAGTCTGCCGCCTCGATGAAACCACAATTTTGATTGGATAATAAATTAAAGCGCTGGACCAATCAAATTCAATATAATATTCGATAAGGTTCCTTTTCTTCTTGTATTCAAAATGGAGGCTTTGTATGGAATACCTTTTCACATTTTAGAAGTACCTAACCTAAAATTAAAGAAGCCAGGATGGGTGAAACCTCCATCAGCTATGGTCGTCTTCGCTTTTGTTCTCGTGTCGTATTTTTTGGTCACTGGAGGTAAGCAATCGTATTCAATACTTCAACAATCGTCACGAGGAAACGAAGATCGAGAATGCAGTCTAAAATAATTTTGCATGCCAGTGATCGAAACTTCTTACGTGTACACAGTGAGAAATTGGATTTTTCTTATCTTTTTAGGCTGTTATTAAATAAGATGCAGTGTTTTGCAGGTTTAAGAAACACAACGTGATAGCTGATTGAGAGTTTTATGTTTATTTGCCTTCCTCGGTTTTCCCGTGTTTATACGTGGCACTAGCTTAGAGATCGAAGACAAAAATAATATAAAGCTTAGGTATGACTAAGAACACAGGGTTTACTATCCATACTACACGTGCAATTGCTGCAAAATTTTAGCCAGTTAACCAGAATCTGTGTTTGGTATTATTAAACGATTTGGCTTTTTAAAATTAATTTATTAATAAGCTTAAATCCATTGTAAAATTAAATTAAATATTTTCTTTTTCAATATATAAATATAATGGAACACTGAATAACTTGTCAAAACACTCCATAAGTGATTTGTGTAGGGCCTTAAAGGTGAGATTTTGAGGTCCTAATTCTTTCAGCGACTTGGGCAAGTTTCTATGTTATGTGATTCTTCTCTTGGTTCCTTATTGGCTTATTTGAATTTTTTCTTCACATACCATAAACTTCCAATAATAAACCCACCCACATCAGCACTCCAAATCTCAGACACAAAGCCTCCTGATAAGCCCTCTTGAATAGGCTTATTATACACTGTATTTAGATTTAACTCTAAAGAATGATAAATTTCTTCCCTACTGTCTTGCATTGTTGTATTGTTGCAGTATGTTCTGAGAGACTTTTGATATTCATTTGACGACTCTGTAGAGCTTGGTTTATGTTTCTGGCCATGCACATATAAATATTTGCAAATTATATTTTATAAGTTGATGCGCGACTTTAGGTTGCATACAGTAAACCATGAGTTCACCTTGCAGGTATCATCTATGATGTGATTGTGGAACCACCAAGTGTGGGAAGTACAACAGACGAGTTTGGTCACAGTAAACCAGTAAGTTTAGTTGCATGGTAGAGACAGAAGCCCTCTCTGGATACTTCTTACTGTCAGTTAAATGACTCCTTCATAAGATTTTTCTTAATATTAGACAAAAGGCAGACATGTTAGCGTAACGGTTAGCACATTGGACTCTGGATCGAGCGGTCCGGGTTCGAGCACTGGCCGGGATCACTGTGTTGTGTTCTTGGGCAAGGCACTTAACTCTCAAAGTGCGTCCTTCCACCCAGGAGTGAAAATGGGTACTGCGAATTGTCAGGGTAACCTGACAAAAATGCTGGGGGGTCAGCTGCGATGCACTAGCATCCCATTCAAGGGATGAAGTGATGCTCCTATAGTCGCTTCATGCTATGGAAACCAGATTTAACCACCTAGGCTTATAGACAAATTTTTCACAGCCATTATATTTACTCCTAAGATACGACCTGATGCATGACATCATGTTGTCCAAGTGATTGTTTGTTAAAGGAAAAAACTCAAAATATATTTTATTTACATGTATCAGAACATTTTGCCCAAGAAATAAAAAAATTGTCATGTCTGAGTTTTTACATTTTACAATGAACAAATACAATTAACAAACCTTTTTATTTTCTTGGAGCATGTTCATTATATCAGGGTTACACTGTAGAATCGTTAGTCTATTTACATACTTGTTTACAACATAGATGCGAGAAGTCTGTTTTTGTGTTTTCCCGCAGGTTGCCTTCATGCCGTACCGTGTAAATGGTCAGTACATCATGGAGGGTCTTGCATCAAGTTTTCTGTTCTCCATGGGCGGACTGGGCTTCATTATCTTGGACAAATCCAATGCTGTTGGCATGTCAAAACTTAACAGATTCCTCTTGCTGTTCCTGGGTTTTTGTGTGTGTCTTAGTGTCTTTCTTCACATGCAGAGTGTTCATGAGGATGAAGCTGCCGTAAGTAGTACAGTACTTCATCATAGTATTGACTAACACTCTCTTGAGCATCAATTGATGAGAAGTCCTTGAAAACTCTCTGAAAAAATTTTCACCTTTCTGTATTTCACTCCCACGAGTGCTAAGTTCAAAACTGAGGAAAAATCTTGAATTCAAAATTGTCAAAAATAAACAGCACCACTTGAAAGTACTGCTCAATAGCTTTCATTTGAATGTTTACACAGTAGGGTTTCATCCACAGACTCGAAAGGTAGATCCACATTAATTTTATTGACTCAAGATTTGACTCTGGGAGTGAAAGGGTTAATAATAATAATCTTTATTATTCTTTATTATTCTATGGCAAACTGGTCCACGATGAAAAGGAGCATTCTGATTGGTTCCCTGAGTGGTCTGAATTTTGCAATACGGACCGCTAAGATGGACCGCTCACAAACTCATTTCGCCGAATGCCATTTATGCAACATTGAATAAAAGAAAACTTTTTTCTATTAAGTAGAAACATTTTTCCTTATGTCTGGTGGACAATTTTGGTTAACCTTTTGGCAAAGTAGCCTGAAAAATGCAAGAATATGCTTAACTTTGGCGCGCAGCGCGTTAGCTGAGAATGGTTGCATTAATTTATCAGCAAAGTTTTTAAAAAATCCATTATAATAAAAACTTTATTGAACTAGCTTGTTTAGTCCTTATTGGGGAATATTGGTCGAGTTCTTTTTTTTTTTGCAAGTTTATAGACCTCGCCTTCTGCTCGGTCCACAAACTTGCAAAAAAGAACTTGACCAATATTTCGCTAATACGGACCTCATGCTAGTTCAATAACATCATTATATTTATTGAGGTAACTAACTTCACCCTAAAGTGCTTTACAGAAGGACCTCTAAAAGCTTTGCTGCAAATGTAGCATGCATATAGGTTTCCTATTCATGATGAAGCCATCACCTATTTGTAGCACTGAATCAGTAATTTAAAGGCAAGTTTATTTATAATATTGCTTGTTATTTTCAGGGGCTACATGCAAGTTTATTAGAAGAAAATCCGCACTGGACACCAATCAGAAATCACATTTAGCGTAGTTGTTATTCTCTTGTCAATAAACCATTTTACTAACAAGACTTGTTTGCATTTTTCCCAGTCAGTGTTTAATCAAAACAGTTTTTCTTTTTGTCGTTGTTTTGTATTGGCCCTGGGTCTCTGAGCATGGTTTCAGTCATGCCAAGGCTTACAATTCAGGCGACAGTGGAAGGTAAAAAATGAATTTGAGCCACACCCACAAAGCGAGATTCTGGTACCTTTTGAGGAGTTCTTTTGAAAGTGTCAGTCATTGCATCCCTTTCACTTTTATGTACGAGTACCCAGATGGGTGGGGATTGTGCCTCCCATGGAGACTTCTGTATGACTCGCACAACGATTTTTAATTAATGCTCTTACTCTGCAGTTCAAACCTGTAGGAGCTTGCAAAGGTCACACAAATGTCTGCAGAGAAGGCTATTGGTAGTTTGGTCTTTCTATTCCACTATCATTTCACTGAATATCTTCTGGGTTAATATTCTTCTGTGGATTGGAAGAACTGCAGTGAGTAGCCAGCTAGTTGTGTTTTCGGACACAAAATTCCCCAAACTCCGTCCGATAATAAGCTCTAAAACTCCACCACCCTTCTCCAAAAATATGCTTTTTGAACAAATATACCAGCTCAAGAATTTCACTAGTCTCCTATTAAAGCAGCCGTTATTTGGGGGAAGAGAGCATAACGGCCATGCAGGTGACTAGAATTTTACTAGCCAGTGTGCACCTGCTTCAGACCTTCCTGATGCACGCGACGAGGTTCGTCAGTTATAATTTATCATAAACTTTGGCACCCGGTGGGGTACTCCCTGAAATATTTGGTGGGGTGTGCGGCCTGCTCCTTGGAACCCTTACCCTATTTCAGACATAAACATGTGATTTTCCATACCCTATTTCAGACCTGACCCAAAATTTCAGACCTATAAAATTCGTACACGTGTCTAATACATGACTTCAGCTACCCAGGAATGGGTTTCCATTTGCGCAAACATTTGAGAAGGGCTTCGAATTCCCTGATGTTGATGGAAAAAAATAGTTTTGTCTAAAAGCCAATTTGAAACCAAATTCCACGCCAGAGTGCGCAAAACATACCCTATTTCAGACCAAAACGGCTCAAAGACCATACCCTTTGGCGCCGCATATACTTATATAGCTTTATATATATGGGAATACCCCCCCCCCCCCCCCCCCCCCCCCCCACCGGGCTTTGGCATGACTTCTAGTATTTTTGATCTCGTTCGTACCCAGATCCCACTCCGTCTGACACTGCCGATGGAAATCTGGGTACGAGATTAATTTTGTTGTTCACGTGTTCGAACTGAAACTGAACCTGAAAAGTACTACACAAGTATGCGACATGCATATCACGGTCTTCAACAAAAAATAGCCTATTTTACCCTACCCTTATGTCTGCCATTGAATATCGTAATTTACTCTACAAGACGAGCCAGAAGATCGATTGGTCAACTGAACGCCAGCAGTTGTTGTTTATTTGTCAAGAACTGACTGAGGAAGCCGGACGTGAAAGCAGCATCCAAGGTGTCCTTTCGTTGTTTGAGGGCTGGAGAAGCGGAATCATCTGGGAATTGATCGTCTAGAGGTGTTAAAGGACTTTTAAAAGGGATAGGGAAGTGAATCTTGTTGAACTAGTCGAAAAATTTGAGATCAAAAGGAAAGAGTACAACAGTTTACTGGAGTATATTAGCCGTGTACTCGATGAGGGCAATCACCTGGAACAACTGATTTCGATTTGCATAGCACATGACAGAAAAGGCGACATCAAAAATGTTCGCGCATTGTTCACAGAACTGGAAAAACATAGCAATTTGGGGTTGTATGTCTTGATACACTGAAAAAGATTGTAAAGGAAGTGAAACCAGACTTGCTTGAACAAATTGTGGAGTACGAGGAGAATAGAAAACAGAAAGAAGTTGTTGAGAGAAAAAGAGATGAATTAGAGGAATCCAGGAGAAGAAGGAAAAGTAAGGTCTGCCGTCCTAGTACGTTTTTGAGAAAAATATTGTTATTCAAAAGCTACTCGAAAAATATGAAATTCCGAGTTCTCCTAACATGAGTCGAACCTATGACCTTCCGCACATCGCTTAGTCTCCTACGCAGCCGTTATTTGTGTCGTCACGCAACGCTTCTCCCCACGGGGAGAAGCGTTAAACGGCTGCATAGGAGACTACACATCGTTCAGACGTGACATATAAATGAAGGAAATGGTGTAGGTCATGTGTGAATGATGCTGTGTTCCAAGTCCAACGTTGTGTTAACGGTCTAGGTCTGTGGGCTAAATTAACCGCTAAAACTAGTTCTGCTAGTCGAAATATCGGCCCATAAATCTGCCCTTTTGCCATTATAGTGCAATCAATTTGTTTCAGTTTCCATGAATAGTTCCACGTATGACCCCGCTATTCTGATTCCCGAAATAAAACAAAAGCATTCCCTTATTAAAACAGACGACCCAGTATCGCAGCACGGTCTCGGACCGGTCCAAACGATTCCATGAAATTACGCAACTGGAGTGGAAGATTTCTATTATAGCGATAACAAAAATTTCGTCTTTGTGTTTTTTATATAAAGTCGACTGTGCAATCGATCGCATGGCGCTTTCGAGATCGTTGATCACATTGTATACTGCATTGGTCTCCAACTGAGGTTGCCTTTGATTTCACATGAGTCTGTTTGTTATAAAGAGCTCATTTAACCCTATTCAGATCGGGCTTTTTGGCCTTCCATCCCCCCCCCCCCCTTCCCCCTCGTTATTCTGAGATTATTAAGGCTATCACAACGAACTTGGTGGGTGTATTGTGTATAGTACGTCCATAAATCTATATTTTGACGTGTAAATCATGTAATTATGGCGTCATATGAGACGTATATATTACGTCATGATTTCCGAACAGCCGCCATCTTATATCCGCCATCTTGGATTTCTTGATTTTTACAAAACCACCAAAATGACTCAAAAGTAATCAAAACCAATAAAAGAATGCTAAATTGATAAAAAAAGGTAAAACTTATTGCCAGAAAGTTATTTTCTATATAAAAAATAAACACGAAAATTCCAAATTTGGAAAACATGCCTGTCAAAATGAGGTCCCATGGTAACAGCTAGTTCCATGAACAATGACATGTCATACCAAATTGTTCCCAGATAAATTTCAGAAAAAGTCAAAAAGTTTGGCGGCTTTTTCTTCAATATTGAAAAAGTTATTAACGGTCAAAGTCGCAGCAAGCAGATACTACGATTTAACATAAGAAGACGAAATGTAATGCTACAAACAAGTAAAGAGATCTATATAATCACCTAACACTCTAACGTGTTTGAGTTTTAACTTATCTTTTTTTCCAAACTTTCAGCCCAGGCTGTTGCTGTTTTGTCTTCCGCCAGATTTGCTGGAGAGAAGTTATTAGGAAGTAAGATACTTGTTATGACAGCTTTTATCCAAACCTGAGATATTTCAGATCAACAAGTTCATGAAGTTCCATGCTGTTCATTGAGTTTGTCATCATAGTTTCGTCAAAGTAATGTGTATGCAGGCGCAAATTTTAACTTGTATCAATGCAAATGGTCGGGATAACAGCAGACAAATGAACATTTTCAGAAACAAAAATAACATTTTTAAAGTTTTGAAGCTGATCTGACATGTTAGAGTTTCGATGGATCGACCATCATCGTCAGTTACAAGTTAACAAATTTGAGAATAATTATTAAATAAAATTTTACTGATGGTAACAATGCAAAGTTTTATAGGAATACGTAGCTTGTATTCCCTTTGAAAACGATAAAATCCTAAGAATAACCAACATATATATTCTAATGATTACAGCCGTCACACCTCACTGTACTTTCCGTAATGTTGCTGGTGGTATTGTGGTCGTCACTACCTGGATGATCCTACGTAGAAGTGCTAGTCTTGAGGAGTTTGTAAACGCTTTTCACAGAAACAGTTCTTCCACTTGGTAATACCTTGCGTGCAATAAGTGAAGGCTCGGTGTTCTTCACGATCCAGGCAGAAAACAGATCAGCCCTTGAGGCACTATGGGAACGATACCAGAACGGGACACTACAAAGAGATCTGCAAAAATTTCTGGTGACAGCAGAAATTAAACAACTGGCAAATGGAAAAGAAGTGATGGTGACTGTGGAAATCATGATCAGGAATATAACAATGCCTGTTTAGACCTGATGATAACAGAAATACAAGGTAACTGATAGATTATGGAGGCTTGAACCATATATATTAATAATAATCAGAATAATATTCCGATAATGAGCCCTGGGGAAGGGGGCTTATTATCGGCCCGGGTGGGAGGGTACTTCCTATATGGACTAGCCCG
The DNA here is from genome assembly GCA_029204205.1 of Desmophyllum pertusum. Taxonomy (NCBI): domain Eukaryota; kingdom Metazoa; phylum Cnidaria; class Anthozoa; order Scleractinia; family Caryophylliidae; genus Desmophyllum; species Desmophyllum pertusum. Next base: position 631,613 of record MU827786.1, on the reverse strand, counting down.
AAAGCGGTACCTTTTCAGGCTGGAGGTATATAAAAGGGTAGGGATTTCATGAGTTGAAGTACAGAAAAGGGTATAGCGAAAACTGTCATTTAGGATTTTTAAAGGGCCTTTCAAAATATCTCGAACAGGCGCACCTAACGGCTGATTCAAACATCTCTACTGGTAATGCTTGATGTTTTCCGGGATATCGTTAATTGAGTTCATTCCGAGGGTATAGAAAAGGGACGCAGTGTCTCTACCGTAGGTATGTGAAAGGGATACCATTTTCTATTGAAGGTATATGAAAGGGTTACCTTTTCTGTCAAAATTGGTATGTAAAAGGGTAAGGGTTTGGACCTCGGGGCAGAGCCTCCCAGTATAAAACTATTAACCCCCCCCCCCCCCCCCCCCCCGGATTATCGGATGGAATTTTCGTTTCAAAAATGTTTGGGCCGTTTATATAATATGGAAGGGATTTTAACTTGACAATTTTGAAATGTCGACCCACACACGAACGAGCAATTAGAGACGTAAACTTTCGAAGGAAGCTTCATTGCCATGTCAGTGCCGCTGAGACTACGTTATGACATTGTCTATAGCACGTAGCCTTCCTATAATCTTCGAAATCGAAATAGAAGAAAAGAAAACAGTGAAGCAGAGAAGAAGTTCTGATTCTGATGTTTATTGTCAATGGAGACGATTCAAACTGCATTTGGCAACTGATAGCTCGAGATGTCTATGATGTGATAATCATCTATCACATCATAGAAATTGAGAGCGAATAATCTAATATTATTGTTTTAATAAAAATCATAACAATTGTCTAGTATTAACTCTAAATCCTCCTCAGAAACTTCGGAGAAACGAGAAGAAACCGCAATTTGTAGACGACCTCCAGCCACTGCACACTAATGGCTGATAGTATACGAGCGGCTCAGCCAATCAGATTGTCTCATTTGCATTAGTATACTAGTATATTTTTACTAATTAACAATTAGATTATGAGCTCGAGATTTCTATGGTGTGATAGTTGATGAGGCCGCAGGCCAAATCAACTATCGCATCATAGAAATTGAGAGCGAATAACCTAATTGTTTTAGTAAAAATCATAACAATTAACTCTAAATCGTCTTCCGAAACTTCGGAGAAACGAGAAGAAACCACAAGTTTGTAGACGACCTCCAGCCACTGCACACTAATGGCTGATAGTGTACGAGTAACTCAGCCAATCAGATTGTCTCATTTGCATTAGTATACCAGTAGAGTTTTACTAATACAAATATTTCTCCTGTTCTTACAGTTGAAGGTTTCCAAGAGGTGGAACTTGGCACAGAATCTAAGTTTACATTCGTGACTAGAGATCTGAAGGGACAGAAGTATTATAATGAAGACGATCATGTAACGGTGAAAATTCAGACTCCATCAGGAAACTTTGTGAAGAAGAAGATCGAAGACAGTGTGGATGGTAACTACACTGTAAGTTTTACACCAGACACTGTAGGTCCGCATAGCGTGTCAATTGCATTGCGCGGCCAGCCGCTGACTGGTAGTCCCTGGAGTGTTCAGGTGTCTCCGCATCAATACAAACATGTGTTTACATTTGGATCACGTGGAACAGAAAGTGGACAGTTTAATTTGCCTCACAGCATTGCAGTTGACGAGAGAAAGAACCACATCGCAGTAGCAGATTCTGGCAATAATAGGATACAAATATTCGATGCAGATGGTTTGTACTTGAGGGAGTTTGGTCAGAAGGGAATTAAAGCTGAACGACTAAGCGACCCACGTTCAGTAGCATTCACCAACAATGGCGACCTCATTGTCTTTCATTCTGGCAAGATTGCCCTGTTCAATGACAGTGGTCAGTTTCTTAAACACATCACCAACAAGGGCCTGAAGGTTATTATGTACATGTCTGTGGCACGTGATGGTCGCATGATCGTGTGTGACTGGGGTGACAGGACAGTCAAGGGTCCTCTCCCCTGACGGTACTGAAATGTTAACTTCTTTCAGTGCTCCAAACTGTAACGATTCCCTGTATTCTGCTATTTATCACCAGGACATGTTCTTAGTGTCCTACCCGGGGCCTGTCTTAAAGTGTTTAACAAGGAAGGAGTGTTTCTGTATGATATTGGCAGTGAGGGGTCTGGTGACGGACAGTTGAGTTTGTCCCAGAGGAATCGCTATCGACAAGTTTAACAACCTGATCGTGTGTGACAGGGTAACAGCAGGCTGCAAGTCTTCACACTGGATGGAACATTTGTAAGCACGATAAATGGACAACTCGCTGAGCTTGGGCGTCCTTATTCTGTTGCTGTGTCCAACAAGGGCCAAGTGTTTGTTACTGATGAGAACGCCAACTGTATTCACGTTTTCCAGTAAACATTAGCCTGCGAGCAGGCTCTCATAAGCGCGATGAGTGCGGAGCGCGATCGTGATCCTTAGTATTGCGTGATGTTCCGAGCGCGGAGCGCGAGGGCGTGGGACGAGATTGAGTCAATCTCGTCCCACGCCCTCGCGCTCCGCGCTCGAACGTCACGCAATACTAACGATCGCGCTCCGCGCTCATCGCGCTTATGAGAGCCTGCTCGCAGGCTAAGTTAAACATGTACAGCGTTGATTATGAGCTCCGAAACTCACATGTGAATGAATCTCACTTACATAACAAACACAGATGATTTCTAAGCATTATTTACCACTTGTTTCATACAAATGGACTTAAACTTGAAAAACATTGGGCCGTCGTTTTTCAAGTTAACCTTTACGAAATCCGTTTCAATCTTGTCCAATTTTGACCGTCCGCACTTCATTGCGGCTTCCTAGTACGGACGGTGTAAACCGCAGGTTGCAGGTTGCAGGTTGCAGGTTGAAAAAAAATTAAAAAATTAAAAAAAAAAAATTAAAATTAAAAAAATAATATTAAAAATTTAAATAATTAATAAAAATTTAAAAATAATAATAATAAAAATTAAATAAAAAATGAATAAAAAATGTTCCTTTTTGTGTAAATAAAAGAAGAAAGAAAAAAAGATTATCTTGGAAGATTTAGAACTGGACTGGACTCTTAATATGACAATTTGAGGAATTCCAAAGTTGACCAGAAGACTTTCCGAAGATGGCCCGAAGATTTCCGAAGATATCCGAAGTTGACCCGAAGATTTCCGCAGAAGATCCGAAACGAGAACATCTGAAATTGTTCCTCAAATTCTCATACTAAGAGTCCAGTCCAGCTCTAAATCTTCCAAGATAATCTTTTTTCTTGTTCTTTTTTTACACAAAAAGGAACATTTTTATTTTATTTTTATTATTATTATTATTTTTAAATTTTATTAATTATTTTAATTTTTAATATTATTTTTTTAATTTTTTTTTGCAACCTGCAACCTGCAACCTGTAACCTGCAACCTGCGGTTTACACCGTCCGTTTCCTAGTATTTGTTTTATGTTTTTCTATGGTTTTGAACCATTATTTAGTGGTTTCAATCTATTTTAAGACTAGTTTATGCAGGGCCGTAGCTAGCGGGGGGGCAAGCCCCCCCAAAACCTTTTCAGTTTCTGAAGTAAATAGTTTGAACTTTACTGTGAGCTGACCTTTGCAAGTTTCACAACTGATTCGCTCATCTTGTTGAGATGGCAAACAAAAGGAAAGCGATTCAAAGACAATGAAATGGGTAATGCATTCTGAAAAACGAAAACTGCGCGTATGTTTTTTTTCCGTGTTCAAATAGCCGCTTTTCTTGATTAAATATGCCGAGCGGGGCTTGGTACTCTCCCCAGATTTCGCTCGGCATATTTAAAAGTCAAGATGGCGGCGAACGAAGAGACTTAGTTAACAAAATCTCGAAATGTTGCTGTAAGCACTAAAATACCTGTCATTTTACACTTAATCGACATTGAAATTTATCATAGACAATGCTGAAAATAGCATTTCCGAGCCTCTAATTTTCAATATTTTCCCCCCAGACCCCCCTAGCGGGCGCTCGCTTCATTGCCCCCCAGTTCAAAAAAGTTAGCTACGGCCCTGTTATGTGTAACAGAATTGCCGAAAATAGCGTGACATAGCCCCTTAATAAATAAATTAATTAAAACACCCTAGCTTTATTTGACGAGGTGTACACGAAACAGCAATTAGGCAGATAAACCAGTAGGGGGGTATCGAATGGTATTTGCGAGCATGCGAGCACAGCGTTTTTCTTTGCGAGCACGAGCATTGATAAAAGTTAGCCTTGCGAGCAACGAGCACTCTGCAAAAAACTACCTTTACCAAACACTGAGCATGCGAGCACTTGTAAAAATATACGAGCACGAGCAAACGAGCACCCACTATAATTTTGCGAGCAATTCGAGCAGAAGCCTAATTTTGCGAGCACTTGAAAATTTGAGCGACCATTCGATAACCCTACCAGTGGCCCTCATAAAAAATAACCTTTTTAGCTTCTTAAATTTTAATGTAGTGTATTTTTTAGATGCAGGGGCCCCTCTGGATACCAGCCTTAGAGCTGAATGGCCACCCTATGGAAAAAGTTTTTACCTTACCTCGCCTCGCCTAACACCATCATCAGATGGCATTTTTCGACTCTAATCTCGGATATGTCTCTTGGCCGGGTGTTTAGCAACTGGTGTCCGAAGAGAGGCGTCTGTTTACAAAGACAGATTTCAATCGAGTTGCGGATGGTTTATTTACAAATACTCCATTATAATAATCTGTTATTGTATAGCTTATAGAACTTATTAGTCTGCAAAAGGTTTACATCCCACCCCAGCCTTACACAATGTCATCTACTGTACATTCAGCCATGCTAACAACAGTAAAATAACAGATAAATACTGTACATTGTTGTATTTTGTACATCAACTGTTCTGAGGTCCAGTTGAAAATTCGAATCTACAAATAAGCGTGGCAATACAGTTGTACTGCAGAGTTATGAATGCTGTACCGCAGTGTTACTGTGCGAATCACAAAAGCGTGAGCACTTTGATTTTATAACGCTTGGATTTTCGTTTGCCAAAAATTGGTCAATTTTTTTTTCTCCTGTATTTATTTTATTGCTTTTTCGCAAAGCTTTTCTTCAAAACAAAGTTTAAATTTGAGTTTCCTGACTATTCTTCTTGCGGTTTGAGAATCAAAGTGTTTACGCTTTCTTGATTCGCACAGTAAAGGGAATCTCGGCTAAAAAACAATTTGTTCCAAATCATAAGTTGATGTTTGTGCAAAAGTCGATAATTCTTTAACTGGTTTGAATACCTGCTTTTTTCTGCTTTCAAATTTCCAGCTCGCAGCCATGTTTTTTTTCGCAAAGTTTGATGGGAGCTATGACATCAGTACATTGCCGCGAGATTTCAGTGTCGGCTAAAGTCAGCATCGCGTAAATTTAGGCATATGCATGTTCGTGTTCCTAATGCGTATTCCGACTCAATACTGTACAGATCTACCGCGAAATCTTACTAGAGTCAGTGACGTCACAAATACTTGTAGCGAACGGGTTATTTAAACTGAAAACCGAATACTTTGCATTCGAACCAATAACGGAGATATCGACTTAAAAACGCCAAAACCAGTTAGTTAAAGATAACCATTTAGTATACCTTTTCAGTGTTTCAACCAAGATACCCTTTAAATTGCAGATGTATTAGTTTTAACGCATGTGTAGCCAAGATCTATTTTATGCGCACTTGGCCAATAAGAAAAAAATATATATTACTGATATATTGTACATGTAAACATAATGCTGCTAGAGTTTTGTTGTATAGAATAAATAAACAGTAATGTCACGATTGCAAGGAATCTGTATTCACATCATCGGTGACGTCATCTTCGATCTCCAAGCGCACATCACAATCATCACGCTGCTGACAGCATTCTGAGTCGCCTTCCTTTGTATCTTCGATCTGATCTTGATTTTCAGGCTCCGGACAATCTCGTTTTGTTAGTGTTGTATCCATGGTAACACCACCGAAAGGACGATCCGTCAACAGCGTCTCAGCAGCAGGGTGACTTGAGCCCGCAGTCACCGGATCATCCGAGCCAGCCGACAACCGACTGTTTTCCTCGCTTGCGCATGTGTAGCTACTCAAACCTCCCAGGATAAGAGACAGCGCCTGTTTGGTCATCTCGCTGTTGTTGGTCTCTACAGCTTTAGTATCAACATCGCCTTCACCAAACCCGTCATCGCTGTTACTTTCACTTTCACTGCTGTAAGCAGCCAGTTGCCCATCGTTTGATGTACCTTGATTGTTCGATGGTCTAAACACATCTTGATCGCTGTCTGTACTTCTCTCATGCCTCATCAGATCTTCAATGATGCCATGGAGCTGATCACCGGAAGCTTCGTTATCGTCGATTTCTCCAACACTGTCGCTGTCGTCACTCCCCTCACTAGTACTGTCCAAGTAGGCTGGTATGTTTCTTGAGGGGGAGGGGAGAGGCGAGTCCAACACTTCGGCTCCGTAGAAAATGTAACGGCTTGGAGGCATAAAGAGGAATCGAGGCGAATCTGGAAATGATTATTATTGAAAGTTATTGGGTTGTTGATGTGAAAAGTACTATATTGTAGAAAGAACACATTTCTAACACTCCAGGGACTGGGTGTTCATAGCAGGATTAAACTAGAATTAGCGTCAACTTTGAATTCAGTTTTATGAATTATCGATAAGCCTTTCTCTCAGTTATTAGCAGTATCAAAAACGCATCGAAACGACAGAAACAAAAGCCTCGATTAACGTTTAATCCAGGATTAGCTTTAATGGACTTTTTTTTAAAATTTCATTTGTTGGATTTGTTTGAATACTACCCGCGTTATAATACGTGTAAAAATAACATGCAAACGAGGCATTTTGGTCCAGTGACCTAATAATGCCAGTCGGGACTTGACAAAACGTGACATGTCCGCTTAATAGAGGTGACCGCTTAATAAAGGGGAAGTTTACAGGAATTGAGTGGTGTAATTCAATTTCCAGGACCTTGACAACCGACCGCTTAATAGAGGGTGACCGCTTTAGGGCCGATTACAACTTTGTCGCGTGCGACTTCTGTTGCTCGCGCTGCTCGCGTCATGCGAAAATCGTATACAACTCCCATAATTTAACATTGTCTGAGGGTTTTGCCGATAATTGTAAGCAAGTTGCAGGTTTGATTTACACGAAACAATTCGTGTCGTAGACTTGTCCGTAGGCATGTCGCATGCGTCAAAGTTGTACGTTGTAGTCAAGTTGTGACCCACCTTCTTCACGTGACGTATCATTGTTAGTGTAAGACTCAATTTCTTCTTCACCAGCAGAAGCTCTCGGCTGGTCTCGGCACAACTCGTCACTAGTCTCTTCGCAACCACTACACTCACCAACCGTCACGTGACCGTCCGTAGGACATAGTGGATTTGCTGCACCGGCATCTTCACTTGCTTGTTTTATATCGCGTGATGCACTGCTTTCATCGTTTTGGTGCACTTTGTGGTGTCTGAAATGAAAACTTGTTTTAAGGGTTGTTTGGCCATGAAGATTTATGTAAATGAATTTGTGTATAGTTTTCACCTTGCTTAAATATTAGGTACAGTCGAACTTCCACTAACGGCCACCTCTCTATAGCGGCCACCTCTCCACAACGGCCAGGGTCTTTCGTCCCAATCTTCAGGGCCGTAGCTAGAATTTTTTGAATGGGGGGGCAATGAAGCGAGTGCCGAAGGCGCGAGCCGCTAGGGGGGTCTGGGGCATGCCCCGTCAGAAAATTTTGAAATCTAGAGGCTCGGAAATGCTATTTTCAGCATTCTCCATGAGATATTTTGTCAAAAAATCAATCTCGATAAAGTGTAAAATGACAGGTATTTTTAGTGCTTACAGCAATATTTCCGAGGTTTTGTTAACTTGATACATTCCGTATATCGGCCTTAGTACACTAAACATTTTTATTAGTCTATTTCGTGTGTAAAAGATGTCTCCAGTTGGATTTCCGCTCCAAAATATATTTCTCAATCAATCGTAAATGTTCAAGTTAATATGGTACCGGACAGTCAAAATATAACTACTTACTTAGTTACCTAAGAAGTAAGAAGTTCTCGCCTCTTCGTTCCCCCATCATCTTGATTTAATATGCCGAGCAAAATCTGGGGAGAGTACCAAGCCTTTGAAATGTTCAATCTTGTTTTGAAAGACCTCGGCATATATTTTTATCAACGAGGGCGGCTGTTTGAACGCGAAAAAACATACGCAGTTTTCGTTTTTCAGAAGGCATTACCCATTTGGGGGGCACTGCCCCCTTGCCCCCCCCCCCCCCCCCCCCCCCCCCCCCGCTAGCTACGGCCCTGATCTTACGTCTATCCATACTTTTCACTCTTATTGAAACCTCCCTACAACGGCCAGTTAATTCCGCCCCAGGGTGGCCGTTGTAGAGAGGTTCAACTGTATATTCAGAAACCCATATTTTCGAAGGAAAATAATTTACGGTTAGTCATACACGTGAATGCCATACAAATAAATGAAGTATTGTTTTACTGTTCAACTGAAGTGAATTTTACTTATTTAAAACCGAAATATACCGAGGAAAGTGTTGAAATGAAGTTGTTCTCAGATTTGCTCCGAAACTATCGAATCTTAAATTTACCCGAAATTGTATCAAAACATGTTAGTCGTATTGATTTCATCTCTTTACCCAAACTACACAAACTTGTATATTTTGCAACAATTAGTTTGATAACCGATATATGTAAAGATATACGAATGACAGAAACCAGCAAACCTGGCGAAGTGAGCAACGTTCATCGCAGTTCGCTGGAACTTCGACAACTTGGTAAAGCTCCCCGCCCAAAGGCACGATCAGGGTTCCATTGGGAAGTCCCCAAGTCGAACAACTTTGCAGGACATTCTGCGCGTCGCGACAACTCAGAAATTTACAGCCTGGCGGTAGACATTGAGGACGGCTTGGTAGGCCGTGAGATACAGGCGAATATTTATACGTCATTTTATTGCCCTGAGAAGTAAGAAAGTAACATTATTTACTTCTTGAAGGCGAATGAAACGTTTCTTGTGCCCCCAGATGCAAGGCACGAGAATGCCAGGCCCGTGCAAATTAAAAAGTGCCAAATAATTGAACTTGTTTCCAAGCGTTACAGACTTTGCCCTTGACTTCTTCAGTGGAATTTGGTGCGCTTTGTGGTGTCTGAAAATGAAAAGTTGTTTTAAGGTTGTTTGGCCATGATGATTTCTGTAAACAGAAAGTAAAACAAGCACAAAATATACACCGCCGGCTGTAAATGTCTGAGTTGTCACGACGCGCAGAATGTCCTCCAAAGTTGTTCGACTTGGAGGCTTCCCTCTGGTACCCTGATCTCGCCGTTGGGCGGGGAGCTTTACCAAGTTGTTGAAGTTGCAATGAACTGCCATGAACGTTGCTCACTCCACCAGGTTTGTTTGTCTCTGTAATTCGAACACCTTAGTATATATCGGTTAAAATACCTAATGTATTATTTTTACTTAATTTATCTTTTGTAAAAGGTGTGCAATAATAAAAAATCTAAAACTGAAAACTGAACAGGCTCTCTAGTTGACTGCAAGCGAAGAGAAAGTAATATATATCGTAATATATATTCATGGCCCTTTTAGAGCGGTTTTCATTGAGCGTCGTAAAACCTAAACCAAAGCAATTACAATGGCCAATCACAGCAGTCGTAAACAATGAGGATTCGTAGCAAACACACGTAACCGGCAATAAGAGCGGGAAAATGCGTGCAACCAAGTCGCGATTGGTTTTACATCTGATTGGTTGAGTAGGTGGCGCGAGCTTTTTTTTTACACCAATCAGATTGCGTAGTTAAGCAAAACCAAAGCAATCTCGGATTACTTTTGACACTCAATTGAATAACCGCTCTAAATTCTTGTTTAAAAACTAGAGGATCCACGTCAAAAGATATTTTTTGCATATTTCACCTGATCACTGTCAGGCTGTCTTCCTAATTCTTCACTTTCCGCTCGTGGATTTTCCTCTGTAGTGGTGTTCTCCTTCTCTGGTGATGTAACACCTCTCTCCACACAAGGAATCTCTAAATTATCCCGCAAACTGTTCCAGGCCCCACCCAGCCGCTGGCATAGCTCAGAGATGATGACGTCACAATCGCCCAGTAACTCGACATCAAATGTCATGTGTCTGAGCGGCTCTCTGTTAATAAGCACTTGTGGCACCTCGGGTGGGACGTGACCTGTGGTGAACAAAGCCACAGGGAACTCACTATCCGAATGCCTGGAACAGGCTAGAACTCAAAGCAAAATCATATAACTGGCACATCATGCAGGAAATCAATTTTTGAGTAATCAAGCTTGCATGATCTTGACCGTGATTGCGCTGATTGGTTGGAGCAAGTTAGAGTTAGTCAACAGAAAAGTGTTATATGCATGATTCCTTTTTAGTGAAAGAAAAACGTAATGTGTTGTAAGCTGATGAAATAATAGCCATTGGTGTTGGGTACTTACTTGGGATTAAAGCAACTGGTCTGACTTTCAATGAAGAGCCGATGACTATCAGAAGATCAGCCTAAACAAAGAAAGAAATAAGAACCTGTCATATCCTCATCATGCTCATGCTAAATGGCTGATGCACTCAGTCACACAAACATCGTATCTGATGCATGCCACAATGATATTATTTAGCTGATCTTCAGCCAACCTATTACCTAATGTACTTTGCGTGAAGTGGCCCATAAGGCGTCAATACTTTAGCCAAACGACAATTAATTGCTGTCAATAATCTGTTATCAATACAAATTGTCCAATGGGCAAATGTCAAGTACATTTACATTCTCATGACAGGTCTACAATACAAAAATTCCTGAGTCCTCAAATGTGTGAAGGTACGGACATGTATCATAAAGACATACCTTTTCTGAATCTTCATCTAAGTTGTGATAAAACTCAGATGGAAGACTTTCACCAAAGAATACTATATCTAAAATGATTGAGTTAAGATGTATCTCAGTGACACACACGCTTTTAACTTGTCAATTCACAGGGGTTGTTTCCAACATAATTGACATACATGAAGATGAATAGAGGACAGGCAACAAAATTAACTAAAATTCTTTAGAAATCCTAGTTGGATTGTAGGTGGCGGCCTTCAGGAAAGCACTCCACCCCCCCAATTTCTCTTCCGAAGTCCCGGAGACAACCAAAGGAAACTTTGAGAGAAAACTCTGTTTTCATGTGACTTGAGTTTTCAAGGTTCCAAAAAGTATGTCTGTTTGTAACACTGAAATTTTGCAAACAAGGTCATTTTATTGTCGGCTTCAAGCCAACTAGAAATCACCAAATTCTGAAATGGTCATGTTCAGGGCCCAGTTGTTCAAAAGCCGATTAACGCTAATCCTGGATTAAAAGTCAATCGAGGTTTTAATTTCTATTGTATAAAAGTGTTTTTCACTGTTAATGTTTTGCAGATTTTGAGATTACTTTAAGTCAAAACTGAACATCAAAGAATATAGACAAAGAACTTTACTGAAAAGTTACAAAACTGAAATCAATATTCACACTAATCATGGATTAGCTTAATCGTTCTTTGAGCAACCGGGCCCAGGAATACCTTAATCTATGATGTAGATGTCTGTCATCTTTTTGGGGGGTATTAATTTATGTAAATTAATGCATGTAATTAATAGTACACAGTCATTGGCTAATTACATTAATGTAGATAGGTTGTCCAACAACTGAGTAAAATACAAGCATCCTTGCATAATAGGCTTTGACACCCAACCCTCCCACCCATAGGGTTACAACTCAGTTAGGTATTTTGTTAGATGTTTATCATTTGTCAATAAATTGTTGAATCCCATCTTGGTGTGATAGTAATTTGACAACAATATTCAAAGGATACCAGGTTTCATAATGGCAAAACAGCTTCCATCTTGTGGGCATTTTGGGCAAAGTGGTATGACCTAAGGGAACAAAATTCAAGCTTGAAATACAAATAAATGCCCTTACAGATGTGCTGCTCATACTGTATCTTTCACTTACAAGTTACATACATATAGGTAGAAGCTGTCTGAATTTGCACATTCATTTTCTATGTGTATACATGTACAAGAATTAACTAACCTGCTGAAAAAACATCTTCCCTTATGACTTCACAAGAAACTTGGTGCTTGCAGTTTGTACATGAGGCAGTAGAAAATGAGCCTGTGGTGTTAATAACATATTTTCTTGTATTATTATAAATAGTTTATTATCCAACTCCACTCAGTAGACTATAAATAACATGTGAAACAGAAGAAAATAGTCCCACAATATTTGTATTGTTGGAGACTGGTTTAACAGGTCATTTGTATGTTCTTCTACTCCCCCTGAATGAACACAATGCAAATCATAGTTCAAAGTCAGGATATTTGCACAATGTGCAGTAAATAGCCATACCCACCCCAAGGAAGGTCATTGGAAATTCCAAGGGGGAGGGGGGTAACAAAAGCCCAATTTCTTAAAGAAGTATGAAGCTAAACTTGAATTTCCAGGAGAGAGAGAAGGGGGGGGGGGGGGGGGGGGGGGGGGGGGGGGGGGGGGTTCAAACCAAAAAACCTTCCGTGGGGGGTATGGATTTTTTCTGGAACCTAATCATGATCACTCACGGAACATGACTATGGAGTGCGCCCTACACGTACAGTACATAATCATGGCATGAGGTACAGTTGTAGCATTGTCAAAACTAACCATGGCATTGTATGACCCTTGATATGCCTGCGACCTGCTCCAGTGTATCAATATTCTGGGAGTAGTTCTTCAGTAGTTGGCCATCTGATTCCAGCTGTCTTATGAATCTGTGACTGAGGGAAGGTTTGAACTGTCCCGGATAGATTTCCTGCATGAAACCAATGAGCAATTAATGAAATAATCGAAATACTGCAGCTACTACTCAAGACTGTATTCATTATAATACTGTAAACTAACAACTCTTACATCATCCATGACTGCATTCTGAAAAACATGTATGATGTGGCCCATAAATTGTCAAACTCTGAGCAATCACATACTAGTAAACCACCTCCCTCAGGAGATCAGTCAGATCATACAGTTTTAGCCTTTATTTTTAAATTTATAGAAATAGAAAGCTACTGCCTCATCAGTATAATTGACATGTCATGGCACCTATTAACTTAGAAGAAACTCAGGTATTAAATGTCTGCTTCTATGTGGCAAATGAACTACAGTCGGACCTGTATATAACAGTCACCCTCGGGACTTCAGAAAGTGGCCGCTTAATACAGGTGGCCGCTTAATACAGGCTTAATACAAGTAGCAAATACAACTCGGGACTTTGAAAGCTGACCGCTTAATAGAGGTGGCCGCTTAATACAGGGCCGTTATATACAGGTTCAACTGTATTTCAAACCAAAAGCTTCCATACGTACAAGCAAGAGAAATATTTGTAACTTACCTTTGCAAATTTAAAGAATGGGCGTGGATTCTGGTAGAAGTAGGAGATGTCAAACATAGCTTGAGGGTCTGGAAGGTCAGGATACTCAACATTTAATTTGGCATAGATACCATCACGAGATCTGAAGTCAGGGATACCACAAGATACAGATACCTACAATGCAATCACAGTAATGTTATAAATGACCAAGAATGTAAGTTTTGTTACATGCATTCATGATTACAGGGCTCAAAATTTCCACAAAATCTATCAGGTCTTTACATAGATGTTATTGAACTACTGTTAGCTTGTTCAGTCCATATTGGGGAAATATTGGTCAAGTTCTTTTTTAGCAAGTTTATGGATGGAGCCAAAATGTTTAATGAGCATATACTTAAAATACATTTCTTTGAACGCACTTTCGTAAAAGTTTAACCAAAATTGTCTGCCAGACATGAAGGAAAAATATTTTTGTTCACTGTTTCATACAAGGAATTTGGCAAAATTAATTCTTGCACAGTCCATCTTAGTGCTCTGTAAATGGAAAATTTGGACGGCTCAGGGAACCAATCAGAATGTCAGAATGTTCCTTTTTATCAGGAACAAGTTTGCCTATGATAAAATAACTTACATGTACATAAACATGTACACAACATGTACACATGTACATGCACTGTGTCTGCTTGACAATGTATTGAACAGATCTATATTATAAGAGGAAATCAATCTGATGTTGATAATGCTTCAGTTTGGGAATAAAAGGGATAACAAAAGATACTTGTAACATTCATGAATTCTACAATGTACATACCCCAGCCCCTGTTAAAACGATAATATTCTTTGATCCTCTGAGAAGTTCTACAACATCGTCAAGAGAGTTGATATGATCAAGCTTCTGTCTCGGTGTAGGCTCCGTAAGAATATCAATGATGATTTTCCACAACGTTGCCTTATCTAGGGTAGGAGGCTGAGGAGAAGAAATAACAGGAAATATTGCTTGTACACTGGACTATAATCAACATATTAGTTTCTAATGAACAGTTAAAGAAAATATCCACTACCCTGGCCCTCTCAAACCAATACTCCCTCTCAAAAAGCTCACATTTCTAACTAAAGAAGAGGATGGTTCATGTCCATCAGGAAAGGAATTCCTACATTTGTGTAACTGGGGATCACAGCTAAAAAATACTGTTTGAGCAGTACCATTATTTTAATAGCAATAAATTATAAGCGGACACTTTTTTCTGGTCCCGAGGGTGTCCACTTACGGGAGGTTTGATTCTACACAGATGTAGTAGAATATACAGTCATGTAGTTAATAAATAACTTACCAACTGAGCATGGGGCACCATATACGTAAGAATATCCTCAGGATTAACAGCAAGGCTCATCTGCCTTTGAATCCAACCCATGGGACCTTGTAAAACAAAAACAAACAAAACAACTTAAACAAAAAGAACAGAAATCTCGGTTTGATATCAGAAATTATTGATACTTAGAATAGTATTAACTTTATATTGTAAATAATTAATTAATTGATGTTTTGATAAATATTGTTTACTGACATTTGGTCACTTTCATTGCATTTTATACCCAGTCTGCAGTCTGCATTTTATACTGACAGGATAAAAATAGATGATAAAAAATAAACATATTTTGCTATTTTATGGCTATTTTCCACTTCCAACTTACTAAATGACATATTTGTCATAAGGCTGCCTAAAAATACAAAGTTGTTGCTCTTTCCCAAGGGGGGGGGGGGGGGGGGGGGGGATGGAGGGTAAATGTTTGCATTTGGAATTCGTGGAGAACAATAAATATATTTAGTGAGTAATCCAGGAAGGGTACTAGTTTTTTTACCAGTGTGTAGAAACTGGTATTTTTCGTACATAAAATAAGTTTTGGCTGAAGTGATGCAATTTAAATGCGATCATTTACTTTAATACAATTAAAAACAAAATGGCGGACACGGAGATTGTGTAGATATTTAATTGTGGCTGTATTTATTAACACAAGAAATCTTGTTACCTGCTATTGGCTGATAATGATGTTCATCTAGATTATCCAAGTCGTCTTCTACACTGAAACATGTCGGAAAGTCTTCACTTTCGAGTCTTTCGTGTCCAATATGTCCGACATGTTGTTCGCGTGACGTCACTTCAGACGATAACTTTTCGATATTATCACCCTGTCCAGTTGCGTTGAGGCGCGAAATGGAACCAACTTGAGGGTCATATTTATCAGCTTCACCGATAGAGCTGTCCTTTTGATCAAAAGAATTCTCTGACGACAAACGAGCTCGCTTCGTTGTGGTAAATTCTAGATCGTCACGATCCGCCATCTTGGATTATGACTAGTTTTCAGTCTTCCTTTTCCATTGTTTTTTTAACTCTCGACCCAGTGCCTCGCGTCCCACTGAAGTGAAAAGGCGGTAAAACGTGATGTACGGTGGCCCATAAGTGTCACGGCAAAACCAAAACTCACGGCAACACAACGCCAACTCACGGCAGAACAACGCCAACCCACGGCAGAACAACGCCAACCCACGGCAGAACAACGCCAACTCACGGCAGAACAACGCCAACCCACGGCAGAACAACGCCAACTCACGGCAGAACAACGCCAACCCACGGCAGAACAACGCCAACCACGGCAGAACAACGCCAACCCACGGCAGAACAACGCCAACTCACGGCAGAACGACGCCAACTCACGGCAGAACAACGAAAGATTGTCACGGCGGAAGTGAAAAGCCACGGCGGAAGTGAAATACCACGGCGGAAGTACACTGACTGCTGCTACCTTTAAAACAAGGAACGGGGAATGGAACAGGAAGAACGAGGAACGGGGAATGGGAATGGGGAATCTTTTAGTAGAGCGAGATATACTCGTGAGAGTAAAACCATATACAGTGGAATCCCGATTTCTATAAAAAAAATCGGGGGAAATCGGGAGTTTGAAATATCGGGGGTAAAATTACAGTGAAAACGACTATGGTTCGAGTTAGCGAGGTCTTGGATATCGAGGGTTCGAGAAATCGGGATTCCACTGTAGTGGCAAACACAACACGCAAAACATTCAAAAGACTGGCTATCGGGACGAGATCAGATAAAAGACAACTCTCAATTGAATTGATGCAAGAAACAGGAAGAAATTAGCCTTAGCGTCAGACAAAGTATATATCTCTTCTCCAAATGCAATAGCCTCTTGGAAGCTACAGTACTCTCTGACGAAATTGGACCCCAAAAAATATTATATCCGTGATCAAAACAAAGCAAAGCATCGCAAATTACGGAGGAGGGCGAAAGCCTGACGTACAGGCCGGAAACCAACATGACCTCGCTAGAGGGAAGAGCCAGAACACAGTCGAAGGCTTGAAAGTCGTCCTCATATAAATACAACATATATTTCAAATATTGCCCGTTAGTAGTATATATAAGGGGGGTACTGGCTCACTTCCCCACCCATTGCTCAGCCACATTGCTGTACGCCCCGGCGTACGCGAACTTGGCCCAGTAAGCTAAGGGCCGGCCCAACCCATCCCCGGCTCGGCGTACATGGCCCCGCTGCCCTTCCCCCAGGGTTGGCCTACCCCTCGCCGCCCCCCACCGCAGTCCCTGCCCTGCTGCTCGAACACCCATCTAGAGAAACGTGGGCCATGGGGTATATCCGCCCGGCAAAATGGCGACTATGGATGACCTCATAGAAGAGATGCCCGTAGTATCAAGAGCTCGAGCCCCCAACCCTACCCACCCGCCCGTGGCCCCAGCAGTGAACCCCTATCCACTCCAGGGGGACAATCCGCGTGTGATATTACCGAAGCAATCCAAGCTAAAATCCACCGTGAGCGGATTGCCATGGGATGGAAAGCAATAAATGCACATATACGGTCCGCCCCTGTATATGCATGGCGGGAGCGAATCATCCGTGCATATGCATGTATATTGTGCCCTATTGGCCTGGAGTGTGCCTGGGCGGCAAATGTGTTGAGCGCTACTATAGGGTAGGCGCTTGGCACGACGTTGAAAATTTTGCCCTCTGTGACGAGGAGTACGTGGTCCCGCGCCTTGCACACTTTGGCGAGGATGAGTGATTGAGTAAGTGAGTGAGTGATGCCCAGCTCAGGCCAGTGGGAACCGTGGCCACTTGGAGGTCCCAGGTCTCCGCCCCACCCCAGGGTCTACTGGCGTTTGCGCCCGCAGGAGCTAGGCATGGCAGGTGCGTCTTATGTCCCACTTTTTGTGCTTGCGTGGTTCCGCGATCCTGTAGGTTCGAGAAAACATCGCTGCGATCGTGTTGTTCTACACGACCTCTTCGAAAGACATGAAGGCTAGTATTCGAAAGTTACGCTGGAGAGCTTTCCGCAAATGCCCAGTAGGGAAAGAACCCCGATCAAACCTGAAATTACTGAAGTACTCTCCCCTCGTGTTCAGCCTCCGGTACCCTTATGACATCTTATTAGACTCTTGCTGTTTCAGCTAAAACAGCAGCCATGTCAGATGCGCACCAACTGTTAGAAGACACGCTCTTCGAAGGCGGGCAGACAGCTCCACGATCGCAGCGATGTTTTCTCTAACCTACAGGACCACGCGTCCATGGAACCACGCGGAACCACGCAAGCTCAAAAAGTGGGACATAAGACGCACCTGCCATGCCTAGCTCCTGCGGGCGCTAACGCCAGTAGACCCTGGGGTGGGGCGGAGACCTGGGACCTCCAAGTGGCCACGGTTCCCACTGGCCTGAGCTGGGCATCACTCACTCACTTACTTAATCACTTATCCTCGCCAAAGTGTGCAAGGCGCGGGGACCACGTACTCCTCGTCACAGAGGGCAAAATTTTCAACGTCGTGCCAAGCGCCTACCCTATAGTAGCGCTCAACACATTTGCCGCCCCAGGCACACTCCAGGCCAATAGGGCACAATATACATGCATATGCACGGATGATTCGCTCCCGCCATGCATATACAAAGGCGGACCGTATATGTGCATTTATTGCTTTCCATCCCATGACAATCCGCTCACGGTGGATTTTAGCTTGGATTGCTTCGGTAATATCACACGCGGATTGTCCCCCTGGAGTGGATAGGGGTTCACTGCTGGGGCCACGGGCCGGGTGGGTAGGGTTGGGGGCTCGAGCTCTTGACACTACGGGCATCTCTTCTATGAGGTCATCCATAGTCTCCATTTTGCCGGGCGGATATACCCCATGGCCCACGTTTCTCTAGATGGGTGTTCGAGCAGCAGGGCAGGGCCTGCGGTGGGGGGCGGCGAGGGGTAGGCCAACCCTGGGGGAAGGGCAGCGGGCCATGTACGCCGGGCCGGGGATGGGTTGGGCCGGCTCTTAGCTTACTGGGCCAAGTTCGCGTACGCCGGGGCGTACAGCAATGTGGCTGAGCAATGGGTGGGGAAGTGAGCCAGTACCCCCCTTATATATACTACTAACGGGCAATATTTGAAATATATGTTGTATTTATATGAGGACGACTTTCAAGCCTTCGACTGTGTTCTGGCTCTTCCCTCTAGCGAGGTCATGTTGGTTTCCGGCCTGTACGTCAGGCTTTCGCCCTCCTCCGTAATTTGCGATGCTTTGCTTTGTTTTGATCACGGATATAATATTTTTTGGGGTCCAATTTCGTCAGAGAGTACTGTAGCTTCCAAGAGGCTATTGCATTTGGAGAAGAGATATATACTTTGTCTGACGCTAAGGCTAATTTCTTCCTGTTTCTTGCATCAATTCAATTGAGAGTTGTCTTTTATCTGATCTCGTCCCGATAGCCAGTCTTTTGAATGTTTTGCGTGTTGTGTTTGCCACTACAGTGGAATCCCGATTTCTCGAACCCTCGATATCCAAAACCTCGCTAACTCGAACCAATAGTCGTTTTCACTGTAATTTTACCCCCGATATTTCAAACTCCCGATTTCCCCCGATTTTTTTTTATAGAAATCGGGATTCCACTGTATATGGTTTTACTCTCACGAGTATATCTCGCTCTACTAAAAGATTCCCCATTCCCATTCCCCGTTCCTCGTTCTTCCTGTTCCATTCCCCGTTCCTTGTTTTAAAGGTAGCAGCAGTCAGTGTACTTCCGCCGTGGTATTTCACTTCCGCCGTGGCTTTTCACTTCCGCCGTGACAATCTTTCGTTATTCTGCCGTGAGTTGGCGTCGTTCTGCCGTGGGTTGGCGTCGTTCTGCCGTGAGTTGGCATTGTTCTGCCGTGAGTTGGCGTTGTTCTGCCGTGAGTTGGCGTTGTTCTGCCGTGGGTTGGCGTTGTTCTGCCGTGAGTTGGCGTTGTTCTGCCGTGAGTTGGCGTTGTTCTGCCGTGGGTTGGCGTTGTTCTGCCGTGAGTTGGCGTTGTTCTGCCGTGAGTTGGCGTTGTTCTGCCGTGGGTTGGCGTTGTTCTGCCGTGGGTTGGCGTCGTTCTGCCGTGAGTTGGCGTTGTGTTGCCGTGAGTTTTGGTTTTGCCGTGACACTTATGGGCCACCGTAGTGATGCATTAGTGCATAAAATTATCATATATGTACGGCCCAAGAACCGTCAATAAATCGGGTGTATAAAAAATCTGGGCTATGCCATGGCCAAGACCTACGGCACAGTGGCACACTCTATGGTAAATCGTAATTTAATTAACTTTACCATTTCTACTTAGGTCATGGCAAGGGCCACGCCCACTCTATGGCCCACCCTCCTACGTTTTATACTTTTACCAGAACAGAAGAGGAAAAGAAGAACAATGTGAAAAGGCCACAACAACGCTCGGTCACTCGGGATTTCCCGCCCGCTCAAATGAAAGGGAAAAGGCCTGGATCCAGGTTGTCGGGATCAGGGTTTGAAAGATCAATATCAAGCGATTTTCCAGAACTTCAATTTTGTAATACAGTGTGTCACCCGGAGCCTCTATCTGTGCTGATTGAGGACAAAAGTGTAGTTACACCTTCGGCTATTTTTAGAATCGTTCTCCCGCGAAAAGATTTCCGTGTACGTCGGCGGACAGTAGTGATAATTCGTATTAACGCCATTCCACCGTTTTAGATCTTATTCCACTACGTTCCTCTCGTCCATTCCTGGTTTTATTTTTAATCTGAAACATGACTGACAACCTCGTTCTCGTGTTCGCAACGGGTGATTTTCGCGGCAAAAGTAATTCTAAAAATAGCTCAAGGTGTAACTACGCCGTGTCATATATAGGCCCAATAAGGGAGATGGAGGCTCCAGGATGATATGCTCCTGAGTGAGTCGAACCCCTACCCCAGGGGAATGGAAAGTGGCCGCTTAATAGGGTTGACCGTTTAATAGGGTTCGTCAGAAATTAGCATAAGGCGTGGAAAAAACGTCACTTTATTTGAATACAAACAGCTTGGTGGCTTGTTACATCACATCATGTAGGGAGTTCGCACAGGCCTGTAATCAATCTTGGTTAAATTCTTGGTTGCCACTTATGGCAAGGAGTCCAAAATAGTGACCACTTTTAATTAATTCACATTCTTTCATGCCATCCAATCAGAAGCCGAAGATAGCTATCCTATTCTTCTGATTGGATAGTATGTGTGCACGAAATATTAATTAAAAGTGGTCACACTTTTGGGCCCCTTGTTGTATTAGGAGTGAAAACAGTAGAACCCTCATCGGCTGCTTGATAGAGGTGGCCGCTTAACAGGGGTTTGACTAAATTATTACCAGGAAAACAATAAAAAAATGTTTTTTTACATGTGCCGGCTGATTTAGGAAGCCTCCCAATGTTGGAGGTGGGTAAATAGTAATCTTTCCAATTCCTCTCTCCTCTGCAGAGGCTCAATGGGGTTTTACGAGAAATCCGCTGGATGTGGTGTGTGCAGGAACTGGTAGCCTGAGATCAGGCTCCGACAGAAATCGCCGAAAGGCATCTAAGGAACTGGGAGAAATTGGAAGAATGTTCACAACATTGCATAATATTTTGTCGCCTTCATTCTCACCCCAGTCCGCGCTCGGCGATTTCTCTCAGAGCCTGATCTCAAGCTAAGGAACTGGGAGAAATTGAAAAACATTCACAACATTGCATAATATTTTGCAATAGAAAAACACAATGAGGTGGGAGCCACTAGAAGAGGCGGGAACTGGGAATAAAATGTATGGGATTGTACACTTCCTTACTCATACCATTATGCCACAACACACTTCATGTAGACCTAATCAGTAATGCACCATTGACATTTTTGCAACTTTAACTAAAAGTTCAAATTTATTGGCACTCGTCATGCTTATACATGAAGCTTTGTTTGTAGCTACAGTGCTTAGGTATATACCCAGGTTCCATTTACAATATTTTCATTCTTTGTGCTGAATCTTGTACTACAATACACACACGCATTACGTACTTTAAATGGACTGCAGGTGAATTGCGAAGGTGACCATTTCACCTGATCACCATGCAGTCACCAACTATGCAAAGAGAGCTTTTCAACTTAGTAAAGGAAGATTCCAGTACAAATGCTCACTGTAAAATTACTTTTACATTACCCTGATCAAACAGCAAAGGAGTGCCCTGTGTAGCTGCCATCCAAAGCAGCACTGGTAGTGTCGCTACATAGCCGTATATTAATATATACTATGCAGGAATAATATTGGTCTTAAATATGATACTAAAGCTTTTTTGTCAATAATAAGAAACAGAAAATGCAGACGGATATGTCTACATAGCATGATACAAACAGCACTGTTCTCTGGTCATCAGACATTTAACACCGGGCTGGCTTCCTGGCTTGGTTCATGAAACAATGCTACTGCCTCGCTTCAACACTCACATATTAGTTTCTCAAATTTTGAGCAGTACAAAGAGGTTATTCAGTGGAAAGTTGTGTAATAAGGCTGGGTATTTTTACGAGTCAGTTTTTATTTTTCGAGCCTTTAGGCGAATATTTGCACTCATTTTGGTGCGTATTCGCACTCTAAAATGCTATGTCGTATAATAATGCACCGTATCAGTCAAAATAATTTTGAAGCCACAACAGCACATAATTTTCAGCACCCAAAAATGTTCTCGATTTCAATAATTTTTAAAGTATTAAACTGAATACCTTGTACAAATCACAAAAGCCTTAGTCTCTTATGCAGATGTTTTTTGGGCTTATCGCGTACCCCTCGTAGGAGAGGGAAGATTTGTTGTGTGACATGCACAAAGAGTGTTTGTGAAGGAGGTTAAAAAAGCTCCAGGCTTTCCCAAAATCCCTAAGGTAACACTGAACAGATGATTGAGTATGGGGGAACTTTAAATAAAAGTTTCTGCAAACCTGGGCCATACATAGCCAGGAAACCAACCTCTTCAAAATATTTAAAATACTTCCCAGTCTGTTTGCATCAAGATATATAAACATATGTTGTTGTTTTCAATCTCTTAAATTATAAAAATAAAGGTAATTATTGTAATGAGACATTATAAGTATAACCATGACTGTTTTGGTTTCAGAAACAAAATATTTTCACAAGTGGACGTCTGGAAGAACTTGAAACATGTATAGAAACAGTGCATATGCAAAAGCTTCCACACCTGACTAAAACATGACTGAAACATGGACAAAATGTGTTCTAAGCAGTTGCTATTTTATAAATGCTATTACAGTTAAGATGACACTACCATTGCCACTCGACAAGGGTTTTGATTAATTTTTGACATCTTTTTGACAACTTTTTGACGACTTTCGGATGGGTTCCATTTGACTTGACCAATCAAAATCCAAGGCGTGTTGGAGGCAGAGTCGTGAAATTTGAATGGTTTTAGTTTCTAGTCTAGTTCAAATGTGGCGCCACAAAACGGAACCATCAAAGTTGTCAAAAAGATGTCAAAAATTAATCAAAAACTAGTCGAGTGGCAATGGTGGCGTCATCTTCACTGTAATAATAAGTAGACACTGAAACAAAAGGTAACAACAAACCATAAATCAACAGAATAAAAAGAGAGAAAAGTGAGATGTGGTGCAAAAAACAAATCATAGGGGTTGAGACAACTGCTAAATTGTCTGTTTATTCAATACTTCCATCAGGTGACAAAAAGACAATTTAGTATCGCTCAAGCTTACAGGTATTGCACTTGCAGTAGCCTTCATAATTATTACAAATAAACCGCAACAGGGGGTTCCTAAGCACCATTATTGTAACCCATTCACTGTCAGTTACAAACTATACTGCTGCCAATTTACACAGACTGATGCAAACTGGATTTACAACTAATACAAAATTGTGATTGTAAAAAAGTAGGTTTTTTAAAACACTTTCAATGCCACAAGAAACCAACACCTAACTTCTCCTTGGAGGTGAATAAGAAACCAAGGTATCCTAAAATAGATAACCAAATACTACTCTACATTATCTACTACTACAATCTCTAATCAAACAGTGCACATTCACAAGGAGGTTTTAAGGAGAATTTAGATGTTGAATTGCGAGGCTGAAAGTGTTGATATTATTAACAATTACTGCATATGTACATGTACAAGAACACTTACAAATAACATTACCACCAACAAGACAAACAGTCCGTGCACTACATGTAAATTAGGGCCACATTAATCAAGAATGAATGGACACATAAACTACTAGACTAGAAAAACACTGCAATCTATGATTGATATACATACACGTGCCCATTTCAAATCTTCATCAAAGCAGTCATTATTACTACCATAAGTTGCAACTCGAGCGTGAACATGTGGCAGAAATACGTGACCAAAGTGGGTATCAAACATAATGTGATTGGCCACCAAACTTTTAAAGTTTGAATGTGCGTTAGGAAAACTTTTGCACCCATATCTGTCGACCAAAATTGAGTTCAGTGTACAGACATGTTCTACAATGACCAAAATGAAATGCTAAAAAGACTTTAGTGACAAACAATTCACTTTCAGTGCGAATTCTCACCTAACACACCTTCAAACTTTTAACATTTGGTGGCCAATCACATAACATTTGATACATAATTAGGTCATGTATTTGTGCCATGACATGGTCACACTGAGATGCAACCAACGGTATTTAGCCATGTGCCATCAAATTGATGACGACAAAGAGAAATTTCTAGTAATCAATAAGTACAAATAAGTACTTAACATAACTTATAGCACAAGGGCAGAGAAAATAACAACCTTAATGATAAGTTTTAGAGAACAGCAAGACTTCTTGCAAGAGACAGACAAGAGAAAAAGTCCTTCAAACTTCACATGGCATACTTGCGAGTCCATTCCTTAGCCAGTTCATCATATTTTTTTTTGTCTGTTTTATAAATCCGTGCTGTGTCTGGCACTAAGGGGTCATCAGGATTTGGATCAGTAAGCAAGGAACATATTGATAAAAGAACTGAAATACAAAAAATAACAAAAATAATTAACAAGGTTTTAATTGCATTTAAAACTAAAACAAATAGCATCTCAACAGTTAGATTTGTAATGTTATAAGTAACGCTCCGGGTAAAGGTGATAGCAAAAACAACCGAGCCGCAGCAACAAGAACCGTTGTAGCCGGCGCCCATAAACATGATAATTAAATAAAATCTGAGCTACTTTATAGGATAAGTCACTAATAGAGCAAAATTCAAATGGTTTATTGCCAAATTTCAGAAGTTAAAGGTCGATTACAAAACTGAAAGGCTACAAAGTGTCTTTATTTCAATGAATAATTTGCATGCAGCTGTACATGCAATGTGGAAAATGTTGTTTGGAGACTGATCTCGCTGAACACAACATTTTTTTCTTGCTTTCATCAAAATTATGACAGCTTGGTAAATTAGGAAATCTAAAATTACTTGGCGGAGAATATTGCGGTTTTGTGTTCACATTTACCACCAAACTGTAACAACACTTCAATAAATGTAACTACGATTTACACATAAAAGAACTTGGTCTGTTAATCCTGTTCATCAATGTTTCAAAACAGAAGATTGTTTGCACTTTCCAGCATTGTCCCAAAAATAGTTGCCACCTTCTATTTCATTCGATCGAAGGTCCATTCCTCCATTTGTCACTCGCGGGAAGGTCTTCGCTTGGAATAGGAGTTCTTCTGATTTCAGTTTTATTCCATTGAAGCAAATGTCTACAATGGATTCATACGAGCAAAGACACGTGATGGATAGAATTCCATACTGCGAGTTAAATGAAATGTTCACACTTCTCAGCCTTTGCAGTTTGTATTTTGCGCGAAAAATTGCATCCTCTGTAATATTTTGTTATGCAGCTTTGTAGGACCCTTGGATGAATACCCTGCGAGACAGAGATTGACTTCTCTTTAGGCGTTGTTTTTTGGGATGAGCAGAGGAAGTTGTTGATACGTGTGAATGCGCTAGCAGTCACTACCCATCCCATCACTTTCAACCATTTCAGCCAATCAGGCTTTTAGCCAGAATTTGAAAAGTGGGTGTCCTGTCAACCAAATTGTGGAATCTTCCAACTTTCAAGACTTGTAAACTATTTGCAAAGGAAACACTAATAAAATTAAATAGCTGGAAGTTAAGCTTGTTTAACTCATTGCCGTTGATGCACTAAGATATCGTTCATAAAAGAACGATAGGGAAAAAAATTCGTAAAAAATTGTCTTTTGGCCGATTTCCCACATGTTTTCAAGGTGGACTGGGGATACTCTAACCCATTCCCCCAGCAAGTTTGAACAGGTATACCCTAGTTGGTCTTATATGACGGCTTTTTCAGAAAAGCCTTCTGATGTAACACATGGCCGCAATTTGTGAAGCGTTCGCAATCCGTTACAGGCGTTGTTGAGGACGTTTTAACAAGAGTTTTGGACGAGGAAAGTGATCCAGAAGGGATGCCAAGCAGTGAGGAAATTTAATTGCATCTGGAGCTCGAAAATTGAGCGACGAACCAAGATAAGTGTTACGAAATATTGCATCGATCGATCGATCGATCGCAAATGCAACTGAAATCATATTTTGATTCGCTTTTACATTTGAAAACCTTGTTTGATGCTTTGAATACATGTTAGGATTCATATTTCAGTAAAGGGAGAGGACAAAACGTTCTTATGGAACGACAGAGATAAATTTCGAGTGGAGTGTTGACACAATGTTTGGGGTCAAATTCCTGCATAAATTAGAATTTGACACCAAACTAAAAAAATACTAATTTATTCTATACTTACCATTTTAAGCCAAATTTTCAGGATATGTTGCCAATATAACAAGTAACATTTTTGCTTTTAACTTTTCCTTTATAACCAGTCATCATTTTGAAATAAGTTGCTTTTTTGTCCAAATTTTGCGGCTATTAATATTAATTTATGCTAGTTAATAATTAACTAATTAATATATTATGGGTTTCTTTGGGAAAAAAATATTTTCCAGAAAGTTTATTTACTACCCTTTCAAAGAGATATAGCTTTCCACGCAATTGTAAATGGCTGTTGAGAAAATAAATAAACAAACACTAGTATCAAATTTCACTGTTTTTGGGCGAGCGGCAATGAGTTAAGGTTAGAAGTTATTTTATTGGAAAAAATGTGAAAATTGTGTCCAAAATCCAATTTTGCTTCAATTTATTTTGTTGCCAGTAATCATTTCACAGCCATTCTATTCCTGAAATAAATAGAATTAGGGTCAGTCTGGTGAATTTTCATGATCGATTTGGGGTTGGGACCATTTTTGTGAGTCAGTCCGAGGAAATCTTGGGATCATTTCAGGGATTGGCATCATTTTGGGAGCTATACAGTATTCTTACCTTTAGAAATAGTAAGTGCCGGACTCCATTGTGATCGCAGGATATCAAGACAAATACTGCCATTACTGTTTATGTTAGGGTGATATATTTTTGTAGTAAATGATACCTAAAATCAAAACAGATTAACAAAAAGATAAATAATTAGTAAACAAGCTTCAATTGCATGTAAACAAATTATTGTGACCAGGAAAAAAACAGACTGATGCCTTTAAAGTGTGTTAAAGAACTCAGTCACACATGAAGTACATGTGTACAGTACTTGAGGTTATTGTTAATGTAATCAAGGCTCAAATTTTGCATATATTAACAACTTGAAGGAGCTACGTCACGGATAGTGCATCTTGAAAAAATTGGCCAATTTTTTCAAGTTCGCCATTCACAATCCGTCCTAATCTTCTCTATCCTCAACCATCCTTGTTCCTGTTTGATTTATTATCACCTCTTTGGTGTTTTTCTATCCTTAGCTAGTAAACTATTATTTTGAGGCTTTCTTCAATTTGAAGGTGATTTTGCACTTCACAAAAATGACTCAAAATTTTGTGACATAGCTTCTTTAAATGTGCCTAAGTTAGATTTCAACTGTGAAGAGGAAATCTATAAACCTTGTGAAGATATTGAAGTCAACCATTGCCTAGTGTAATTCAGCTTGTCTCACAATGTTTTCATTGCAGCAAGCATTGCATAAAATTGAATCAAGTTATACTTTTCCAACGATTGCATCTATATATTGCAATGAATTTTCATGCATTCCCTGGTATAGGGTGTTACGCTAAGCAATGTTTTGTGCAACTTTTCTTGTAATGGTGCAACAAAATTGCGAGACAGGTACAGGGTAAAGGCTTTAGGGTAGCAGGGCTGCAAATAACAGTCGGTCATCAGACAATGGCTGACCAAAATTTGCCAATATCCGATGAAATCCCAACTGTGGTCGGACATAATGTCCGGACAATAAATCAAATCAATACAGTAAGGTTAGACTGCAAAACAGTCTCTCTTTTTCTCGAGATATTGTGCGCAACGCGCAAATTGAGAGGCGCGAACGACGATAATCCACGCGCGCGCCTCACAAGAGGCGAGAAAAGAGAGACTGTCCCCTTTTCATACAACAAATTTGTTCCGACCAGGGGGTCTGATGCTTCCGCTAAAGTGTCAAAAATTCCTTAACAGCTCCGCCTATACAGTGAATTCGATACCATAAATGTGACACTTCACTTCGCGAGAAGGCCAGGGGAAGCGATATTTCTCCTGATATTTATAGGCCATCTTTTGTCTGCGTGTATTCGTTTCTAGAGTCATTGGCAATGTGACGAAAAATTCGCTGTTCAAGCCCCCTGCGCCTAATAAACTGAGCTCTATTCGAGAAATCCTAAATGACCTTCTTCCTCAGATAATTGCTGATTATGTGACTGGTATTTTAAGATGCAATTTGGTAATTAATGCATTCATCCACACGACAAAACGGTCTCCGATTTAATAGCCGTGGACGGAGGAACTCGTTTGTCCTCAAAATTTTGCTCTTCATGTCCATTGAAGGTGGGTAACTCAGGGCTAAAAATTAACGGTCGCCAGGTCGCCAGTGGCGATTTAAAACTGACCAGGGCGACTAAAAGTTGAGGTTTGATCGCCCGAAGGGCGACTACGATATAAGCTTAGAAAAGTTGCAAAGTACGAAGTTAAAATAAAAATAAAATATGTACCGGTAGTTAAATTGGACTACCTTTCCTTTCTTTTCCTCAACTCTAAGTTCATTGACTTTAGTGGATTTTTAGTTCTTAACGAGCCGATTTAACAGTTTCATGAGTATTTAGATCGATCCGCAAATATCTGGACGCCATCTTGATTTGTTATTGCCACGTGACTCCAGTCTTACCCAGAGTTCTATGCGGCACGTTTTCGAGTTTCGCATGTTTATCGTCAACATACTTCTCGCCAGGTTTTGGCATAGAAATTCTGATGTAAAACCCACAGAATGTGGAGATTTCTCAAGGATGTGAGCCGCTGCCGTCCAAAAAAAACCTAAAACCAAGGAAGATGCCGTAGAAGTAGCAAAAACTACGAAAAGACGAAAAGGAAACAGGAATTTCAGAAAAGCTGGACTCAGGGGAGGCCGTGGTTTGTTGTCCAAGATAATGCGTTTTGCTCCCTTTGTAAAGAGGCGGCAGTATTAAACCGTTTATTCAAGTAAATATGTTTTTTTAATCAACTTGAGGAAAATAAGGGCCACTTTAATTTGGCCTGGGCCACTAAGAATTCAAGGAACTGGCCCGACTGGCCACAAGCACTGGAGTTAATTTTTAGCCCTGGTAACTTTGCTATTATTCAAGCAAAATGTGGCAAGTCGAGAATCCCGGTGGAGCAAAACAACACGCTTTCCAGCTGTTCGAGGTAATCAGCTCATCGCTTTCGAACGGAATAACAACAAGGATCGTTGCCTTTCCTAGTGTTGATTTTGTGATCTTGGTCGACATCGTTTCGCTTGACTTGACTAACGCCTTTTCCGAAATCCGAAGTAAAGCGATCAAAAACTCCCTGCTTTTGTCTTGCAAGCCGCGCATCTATTGAAGTCCGGACTGTCTTACCGCCCGCGAACTGATCGATGTTTGACACTGTTTGTGGTTTTATGCCTCCGGGGACGAGAATGATGTCCGATGACAGAATACGTCGAAAAACCGACCAATCGGAATTTTGCGTCTCTCCAGCAACGCAGAATTCTGAACGGATTGGACTAAGTTGGGTTCCTCATGTAGGCATCAAAATTCAAAAGTTTTCTTTGATGAATCGTTGACAATCTTTATCTCTTGACATTTGCACAGTTAAAAGTTAGCATACGGTGAGTATTAAAGTCATTTATTTGTCATGAGAGTTTGTTTACCGTTTCTTCAACTGCTTTCGTGATGTGCACACTAAGTTGTAAAATCACATAAAATATTTTGAACAAGTGTAAGTCAAGTAATTTACCGGAAAAAAATGTCTGAATTACTTCAAAACCAAAAATGTTCTTGCATTCAAGTATTCCTGTACAACACTTTGCGTACAGTAGGAATTTCTATTTCAATCAACAACTGATCTTAATTTTCCTATTATTTCGTCTAAAAATCACAGAGAAACTGGTCTTTTTGCTGTATCTCAAGTGCCTTTTGATGATGCTGCCTCGTCCCTAGGCATCGCTCCTTGTTTGAGCGCGGTGCACGTGGGGTTGTGGGACTGTTGCATGCGAGAAGACGAACGCCTCCTAACCATCAAGCCCTGCGCTCCCTGTTTTCCGCTCTGTAATGGTGCCTGGGGACGGGGCAGCTACTGATGCTGGAAAGAGACTTTGGAAATTCTTGTGATGATGGCATGGGTGCTACCACATCAAATGATCACAGTATTAAAGTTGTTGTGACTGAACTTCAGAGGTTCATTCATTGATTGAGCAATACTAATACAGATCAGTGAAAAGAAATCAAAATTTCGAATTCTCAAATCCTAATTTGAACGTTTATATCAAACAAATTTTGCTTATTAGGAATTGAATCGAAGTTAGAAAATACAAGTCAATGGAGAGTATTGCCAGAAGATGTCAACTAAATATGTACAGTACAATAATTAGTAAGCTTATGTACGAAGTCGTAATTCGAAAAGTCGTTATTATATTTGCTCTCCAACTGTTGTGGCAAACACAGAAATAATAATTAATAGACTCATAGTCAAGCAACAACATTTTCGTCGATAGTGAGCTAAATCAAGCAAGAGATAATGAGAGAAGAATGAAAACCGGAAGAACGGTGGAAGGTACGTATTAAAGAGGAAAGACCGATTCTCTCCATTTTGTATGTCGTATAAACTCCACCGTTACTCTCAGCTTTTAAACAGCGGTATTATAAACTTGTAAGCTATAAGATTTACATAGAATAGTTCAGTTACCTACCTTTGGAGGTTTAAATGGATAATCTGTTGGAAAATGTATCGTAAGGAAGAACACTCCACCTTGGTATGGACTATCAGGCTGTTCGCGAAGAAATGAGAAACGAGAAAAGTTAACACCAAATATAAGCAACTTTAGGACAAAACTGCTCATCAAGAATATCTCAAAGCCTCTAAAGATTCAAAAGAAATAAGAATTCCTTACCGGACCCATGATAGTCGCTTGCCAGTGAAATACTTCATAGTTCACGCGATGCCACAAGATGTAAAAGAATTGAAAGACATTACTAATTAGAACAACATTTACAGCCAACAGTCTGCCAAAATAACGTAGAATTCAGCAACCGAAATAATCAACTATACTAGTATAAAGGTAAGAATGTCAGTAGGTAAAAAGTTTTCTTTGAATTCAATGCAACACGACAAATTTCGCTTACAGTCATCTCCGACCGGTCCTGCGGAACATTGCGCTGGCGGA
Source organism: Desmophyllum pertusum (assembly GCA_029204205.1). Lineage (NCBI taxonomy): Eukaryota > Metazoa > Cnidaria > Anthozoa > Scleractinia > Caryophylliidae > Desmophyllum > Desmophyllum pertusum. The sequence continues at coordinate 600,181 of MU827786.1, read as the reverse complement.
TCACGTCCAAGATCTTGTAGTTCCTGAAATATCAGAACAAAAACCAAACATCAATTTCATAACATTGAATAGTAACCTCTGAGTGGGTGTCCATCGCTTAAACAACGCTTGAATACTCGTGACAACCACCACGAAAAACCATTTTTGCCGGCCATACAGTTTCACGACGGAGGGATCTACGAAAACGTTCGGTTTACAGCGACCAAACCTAACGAAATTGCGAATGTAAAAACCTCAACCCTTACTTTATTGATCCGTTTTAACGCCATCTTCTTTGAAGGGTATTATTCTGTGGAAAAACTGGGAAAAAGGCAAATTTTCCAGTGTGATGTAGATCGCAAACTTCCTGTTATAATGGAGACCAAGACGAAACGTGTGCGGTTGGCTGAAAGATGGTCACATGAACAGAATGCAACCGGGCTAGTTCCAGTCTCTAATGGGTGTTGGTCTCGTGCGTCAGAAGCGTGACTTCGTAAAAATTTTTGCCATTTCATGACTGTTCACAAACTTCAAAGGACAGCTTGGCAATCACTATTAAATTGCTGACGGAGAGGGTGATAGTAGCCGGGTTGAGTGGGACCCCATGCACTGTATTTATCGTATTTTATTCCCGCCGGATTGTCGAAAGCGAAGGAAAGCTAGGTAGCTAGAGGTTTTTCTTCTACAGTTCGCGCAAAGGAAAAAGGAAAAAATCCCTCTGGCATCCAGGGTGGCGAGTCAAAGAGCATAATTTTGAACGAATGAGGGGAAAAAAAAACAGACCAACACCGACTATCTGAAAGGACTGGGGAGAGGACTCACTCTCATCATGGATCGTAAAAAGACTTTTTACGATCCATGCTCTCATCAAGAGAAAATAATTGTCTTTCGTATTGGCACGTTTACTGCACGTTTACGTTCACTTCCATCGCTTGCATTTCTAACTTTCTAACTTTATTACTTCCATCACTTAGGAAACGCACCAGTCCGCTCGGCATCTTGGAAATCGAAGCTGTATACGGACAGGACTCGGGCTAAGAGAAAAGAACATAGGTCAGGTAGCTGGGAAAGACAACTGGCAACATTGACGAGTTATTTGACGCTTCAGAATCATGAATAAGGCTCTGCAAAACAACACTTGACTTCCAGTTTCATCCAATTCTACTACAGTCGAACCTCCGCTAACGTAACGGACACATCCCGTAGGCGGTCGACACCTCTCTTAAACGGACACTTTTTCAGGCCACGAGGATGTCCGCTTACAGGAGGTTCGACTGTATTAGCTCATCAGTAATTCTTCTACGCTCTACATAACCAAGAGATAGACTCAATTTTTATGCACCATGATCACTCGTGGCCGATCTTGGTTCTTGTGAAATTAATTCAAATTAACTAAAAGCGACAACACTGACAGAGACTCCGTTAGTCGCAGAGTTAGTCGATGAATAATCACCATTGATGTAACAAGGCCTCTGTATCAAAGCGAGGTTTGGGTTGACCATGAAATGATAGGTTCATTGTATCAAAACAAAGTCAACTCAAGCCTCGCTTCCGCTCAAAGGCCTGGTAACTGAGCACACAACTGGGCTTTCCCACCAGCCGCTGTTCGGGAAAATGATTCAGAACGAAGACCGGACTCGAGAGAGCGGCGGAAATCGAGCCTAACTCGTTGGCATACTTTTTAAAAACAAAAGAATATTTGACTGCGGGGTCAACTGTAATAATTGCTATTGAGTATCGAAAGTAATCCGAAATTGGTTTTGCTTTACTACGTTCTGTGATTGGTTTAAAAAACTCGCGCCACCTACTCAACCAATCAGATGCTAAACCAAAACCAATCATGGTTTTGGTTGTTTTACGACACTCAAATGAAAACCGCTCTGCTACGCTCTGTGATTGGTTAAAAACTCGCGCCACCTACTGAACCAATGATCAGATGCACAACTAAAACCAGTCACGACTTGTTTAGCATTGCTACGAGTTTTCATTGGTTCATTGTGTTGTTTGTTTGTTGTGATTGGCCATTGTAATTGAAAGGTCTGGAAACCATCTGGTCAATCAAAGTACATACTGTATAGTTTCAATTTTATAAAATGCCATAATAATCAGACATTTTGCAGAAGTGAGTAATTAATAGACTCGATTACCAGCCGCTGTTCGGGAAAATGAGCCCACGCTCATCCCGGCGCAAATCGAGCCTCAGTATTAATGGATAACACAAGTACAGCGATTTTTAATTGAGTATCGAAAGTAATCCGAAATTGGTTTTGCTTTATATATATTACTACGTTCTGTGATTGGTTAAAAAACTCGCGCCACCTACTCAACCAATCAGATGCTAAACCAAAACCAATCATGGTTTTGGTTTTACGACACTCAAATGAAAACCGCTCTAAATATTTGGGAGTAAAAAGAAGTTTGGAATCACTCGCCTTAGGCTCGATTGCGCGCCCTCGTTCCTTGCACCACACTGCGAGCCTACACTCGCCTATGGCTCGTGTTTCCACAACTCAGGCTATTTCGTGTTCTCCCAAAATTTCACAATTGTTTCCAAAACTCCGGAAACAATGAAACGTCTTCTTTTATAAACTTTTGATGATATAACGCGCGCTCTGATTGGGTGTGTAGTCGTTTTGCATGAGGCTATGCTAGCATGGTTATGACACATCATTGCATTCCCATTTCTTTTATGAAATATACGCTTCTTGTTTACATAGCCTGATGCAAACACTCGAGAAAGTTTGGAAGAGTTCGAAAGTACTTATGTAAACCCTCGCCTCCGGCTCGAGTTTACATAAACTCTGGCTTCACGCTACGCAAACCGAGAAAAGATCCTTCTGCATGGGTCACTTAGCCTCGCGGCCAAAAAAAAATCAATGCCCAAATAATTTCATTACCATGGAGTTCTAATAAATTGTTTTCAACAAATCACGGTGTACGTTGTAACCCGTTTACTTCATAAAACTGGACGGATGCATGCTGTGCGTTCACCATCTTATAAGTAGAGAGAGAAATACAGGGTGTAGTATAAGAACAAGCCGAAAGTCACTTGCTAAATTATCTGTTTATTTAAGATTTCCATGGGTGACAAAAAGACAATTTAGTACTTGCTCAAGCTTGAAAGTATTGCACTTGTAGTAATCTTCATAATTTTTAAAATAAAGCGTAACGCGGGAGGTGGGGGGGGGGCTTTCTTTGAGGAGTGTTTAATTCAATCACTGTCAATTACAAACTATACCGTTGCCTACTTATGACAGGTAGAAACTACAATAGATTTACAACTAATACAAAACTGTGATAGTAAAATAGAAGGTTTTTTAACTCTTTCTAACAGCACCACAAAAAAAACAGACATCTACTGCTCCTCAGATATTAATAAGTAACCAAGGCTATCTCAACTAAACAGAGCACCTACAAGGCTTACTTAGGATAATTTCTATGTTATTATCAACAATCACTTCATATGTACATGTACAACAACACTTTCAGGTAACATCCCCATTAACAACAGAAACGATACAGATAGTACACTAAATTAAGACCACATTTAATTATTTTAATACATAGAATGGCTACTTGATACACAAATATACAGTACATGTGCTCATGCACTTAAAACCTTCATTAAAACAGTCCTTATATCTGTTAGCTTATGTCATCTAACTGATGGGATTCACTTAGCAATGATAAATAGCTAATAAATCACTGAAGGCACAAATTACGCACTTACAGGGCAGTGAAAAGTAACATTATACATGTACATTGCACATGAGAACAACAAGACTTCTTGTCAGAGACAAATTATAGTAGTAAATGCCTTCAGGAGTCACACTATGGCATACTTCCGCGTCCATTCCTGTGCCGTAGTATTATATTTTGGTTTGTCTGTTTTATAAATCCGTGCTATTTCTGGTACCAAAGGGTCATCAGGATTTGGATCAGTAAGCAAGGAACATATTGACAAAAGAACTGAAATACAAAGGTAAAAAATAATAAGCTGAAATAATAACTTATTAATTAAGATGATTTCCGCTGGACGTTCAAGCAAAAAGTGCAACAAATTAAGTTACCAAAAAAATACTCATAGCACGGTAACATTTTGAATAAAGTTAACAAGAAATTATCGATAAATTGGCTCCCAAGCTGACCCCGCGAGAGAAGTCATTACATATTTTAATAAAAAAGACGCTTCATGTCAGTTGAAAACAAAAATGGCGTGCGTTTTTACATTTTTACGAGGTTTGACATAAATTTTCTCGAGAATGCTTGAGAATTTAATTGCGGGGTCACTTGGACAAGTGAATTAAAGTTATATGTTTCAAATAGTATTCAAAATGTTACCGTGCTATGAGTAGTTTTTTAGTAATAAATTTTTGCACTTATTGTTCAAACGTTGAGCGGACGGAATCCTTCTTAATACAACTTGTGATACACTGAACCTGTGTCCGCAGACACCTACAGTAAGTGGACATCCAATTTGAATAAATGAATAAATTTCTTATTACTCAAAGTCTATTACCTACCCATACACCCAGGCCAGGGAAAAATACAGACTTCAGACTAACCCTACATGCATACCCTAACCAAAAACTAACCCTACCTTAAGCCCCCAACACACTAGGCGATTTTATATGCTTGTGGCGGCGATCGGTGAAAATTACCAAGTGTGCCCGATTCTGCAACGGCGAATTTTGCCAGCGATTTTGATCGCCGCGACCTGCGATCAAAATCGCCGATATCTGGCATGTCAGATATCGGCGATATAATTCGCCTCGCCAGCGATCGCCAAGTGTGCCCACTCCTGCAATTGAAATTGTCACTCGCCAACTATTCAACCAAGCGGATTTCGCGATTTCCAAGAATGCCTTGTCCGGCATTTTGACAGGTATTTTGGTCGGCCATTGTCTGATGACTGACTGTTATTTGCAGCCCTGTATGACTGTCACTTAATAAGAACATCTTGTTTTGGTCCCTAGTGGATACATTTTCCAACTCTCGGGCACCTCGTTAAAACAGACACTTTGATTCTGTGCCGTAGTCCCCATGGTGTCTGTATTAACAAGGTTTGACTGTACATTGCTAGTTGGCTAAGGGCAGCCAACAGAAATATGGAGGAGATCAGCCAGTCCCTGTTTCCTTGGATGTTTCAATGTTGTCCACTTTCCTCTAGTCTGTTTTACAGTCATTATCGTCGGTTGCATCTAAGCGGAATTATGTCATATATTTATAAACATGACCTAATTTAGTATCAAACAGACATTTGAAGTTTGACAGCCTGAACATTTGAAGTTTGACAGCCCGTTATGCAAACTTTTGCACCCGTAACAGTCAAGCAGAAATGTCTGGACCTCACTTTGGTTAACAGGCATGTTTTGCAATGAGATTAATTTGTTTGAATGCTAAAATGTGTATGTTGGCCACGGTTTTAGGCACATTTCATTCAAACTTCAGTAACAAACAACTCACCTTGAGTGCCAAAGTTTGCATAACGGGCCATCAAACTTCAAATGTTCAGTGGCTAAATGTGTCATGACTGATACCAAATTAGGTCATGTTTTTATGTGATGTGTTTCCACTTAGATGCAACCAACGGTATTTGGATTGTCACGCAAATTGCTCCTTTCCCAAAGCATTGTGTCACGAATCAATAATTGATTTCCTTTTCAGATGTTAATTATTAACAACTGAAAAGGAAACTAGGTTTCCTCAGATCAGACATACAATCTAAGGCAAAGTCTTCTTACCTTTAGAAATTGTAAGTGCCGGACTCCACTGTGATCGCAGGATATCAAGACAAATACTGCCATTACTGTTTATGTTAGGATGATATATTTTTGTGGTAAATGAAACCTGAAAAACATAATAATAATAAAATAAAGCACGGAAAATTATTGGGTACAAATAATGGTTATGAATACAGAACTTGTAAGGCATATTTTATAATACGGCAGAACTTGTAAGGAAAGAAAGATCTGGGTGTTGGGTTAATTACCTACATGTACGTAAAGTTAAACCCTACTGTATGGACATCTTTATTGTGGACAATGCTTTTGATCCCTTCATTCAGGTTCGTTTAAATTAGCCCACTTAATATGGACATCCATAAATATGGACAAGGAGGGGAGGGGGGGGGACTGAAATTGTCTGTAATATAACAACATTCACAAGCTTTCTCTGGGTATTAGAATATGACTATATTAGCGAAGTGTGGTTTTGCATGCAGTTTCAGCAAGTGTCCCAAGAAGTATTGGCCAGGGTTGTAGTTATGATATGTGTTTTTACTGGGTGAATTTCTATATATGAGATGTAAACAATGACAAATGCAAAGATTGCCAAATTTTATAAAATTTTGTTTGTAATAATGCACACTCAGGTTGGTTGCATAACCATTTTAGATGAGTTTATGTAAACACAGATATGATGTCACTAACATTTATTTTATGAAAGAAATAGAAAATGGCTGCTTTGTCCTCACATAACCTGATGCAAACTCTCAAGGAGGGGGACATTGAGGGGTCTCCAAAACTGTAAAACTGCAAGATTTCAGCCTCAAATACCGAAAACTGCACTGAAACTCGAGAAAAATTCCCTCTCTTACTAACGTAGTAAAGTAGCTTCTCTCACCGAAAAATCGTACAAAATTAGACTTTTTACCGAACACCAATGCTAAAATGCTAGAAAAACCGTGTACCGTCGTACTGGATGAAACCGCAATACCGCAGTTTTCGATCAAAAATACCGTAAAACCGTAAGAAAAATGGCTCAGAACCGCAATACCGCAAACCCCAATGTCCCCCTCCTCAAGGGAGTTTGGGAGAATTTGAAAGTGCTTATATATAAACACTTACCTGCGGCTTGGGTTCACATAAACTTTCAATTTCTCCCAAACCCCCTCTTGGTTATGTAAGCACGTGCATCATTTTCTATTTCTAAATAAAAGGGCCCCCTTACAAATGTGGAATTTGGAGAAAACTGAGCCTTATGGAATCGCCGAATGACAATTTATATCACAATAATTTTTCACCCTGTATTCCTACAAATCCGGATCAAGACTTATAAGAGACTGTTCAGAAGATTGATTAATCATTGAGTTTGGAAGAGTTTTCAAGCTCTAGGACTGTTGCACTGTTCACTTCTTTACAAAGAGCATCAAAAAATGTCATGAAGACAAAATTGCATTTGAAGCACAGTTTTGGACTTTAGGCAGGCAGCAGTTAAATTTGGCTTTGTTTTCTACAATCTCAAGAGTCACATCCCATTTATTTTAGGCATGTGGCATCCTACATGAAAGAACGAATTGAGAAATATAACAAACTAATATTAAAGTTTGCGACCTTTTTCGTCTTCTCCATGATCGATGCATTTAAAAAATCGAAACATCGATTCAAATGATTTACACAAATTCTGGTATGGAATCTAATACAAGCAAATCAATGGGCTATTCACAAAGACTTTGACAACAGTGACCATGAATTTATTATGTACAATACAATAATACACGTTTGTACGTTCTATTAATTTAAGAAAGACGTTGTCAACTAGGAGTTTTTATTATTTAATACCAGTTACCTACCTTTGGAGGTTTAAATGGATAATCTGTTGGAAAATGTATCGTAAGGAAGAATACTCCACCTTGGTATGGACTATCAGGCTGTTCGCGAAGAAATGAGAAACGAGAAAAGTTAACACCAAATATAAGCAACTGCAGGGCAAAACGGCTCATCAAGAATATCTCAAAGCCTCTAAAGATTCAAAGAAATAAGAATTCCTTACCGGACCCATGATAGTCGCTTGCCAGTGAAATACTTCGTAAGATCACGCGATGCAAAGAAGTAAAAGAAAATACATTATTTTAGCATGTTTAGCCGACATTCTGTCAAAATAACGTACAATTCAGCAACAGAAATAATCCGCTTTGTCAGTTCTAAAAGTACGAGTAAAAGGTTTTCTTTGAAGTCAATGAAATACGACAAATTTCGCTTACAGTCATCTCCGACCGGTCCTGCGGAACACTGTGTTGGCGGATCACGTCCAAGATCTTGCAGTTCCTAAAATATTAGAACAGATATTACATCAATTTGAAAACTATGAGGATTAGTCACTGAGTTGAGTGTCCATCGTTTAATCTGTAGCTGGAATACACTTGACAAAACCACCATGCTTACGAAAAAGACCAAAGTGGTGTATATTATAAAGCCTGCCTATCTATCACTTTGGCCGGCCATGCAACTACAGGTTTACCTACGGTTTACACTTATCAAACCTAAATTATCCAAAACCTAACACAATGGCCAATGAAAAGAAAACTCAGTCCTTACTTTATTGATCCTTTTTAACGCCATCTCCTTCAGAATCTATTACGCTGTGAAATATACTGAGGAGCAGGCAAAAATTGTGTGTAGTGTGGCAAACTTCCTGTTAATGGCGACCAAGGCAAAATGGTCGACTTCATTGGCTAAAAGGTGGTCACATGACCGCGCTAGTTCCAGTCTTGTTGCGTAACTTCAAGATGGCGGAAAGACTTTTCCAACAAAAATGCGCCACCTTGAGCGACATAGATCAGAGGCGTTACAAAAAAATCGACATTTTAAAGACTGGCGATTTGCCGGTGTGGGGTTAATCCTGCCATATTTGAAACCAAAATTATCCAACATATATGAACTCAGGCTGAGAGTAACCCGGGGGAGTAACCCGGCTTTGCCCCTTTTGATACCCTAAAGGCTATTTCAGACAAAATTACTGGAGTCTGATTGGCAGTACAATTAATCCCAAATGGACCAAATGGCCGACCTATTACAGGTCTATTACAGTGTAATCCCGATTTCTCGAACCTCCAAGGACCTCCAAGGCCCGAGGGAGGTACTGAGGGGGCAGGGTTTCAAATAGACTAAATACCTACCTATACGGGTAATGAACCACCCAACATGGTCGAGTCAGTGATTTTGGGACTCCTGATATAGAATGGGGTATCCATATTCGAGACGTTTCCTAGAACGGGGTATATAAATATTTCGAACGCATGAAAGCTTCAAAGTATCAGCAGCCATTTTATATTATTCATAGAGAATTTAAAAAAACGGGCTATTGAAATTTACTAAATTTCTAGAACGGGGTATTAAAAATTGGCCTATTTCTAGAACGGGGTATCATTTTGAATGCAAATTATTTCTAAAACGGGGCCCAAATTTGGAGACCTGGGCGGCACATACCCACCCAAAACATATCCGAGTGCTCGAAATTTTGCTCTAATTCATTACGTGTTATCATAGCTACTAACAGTTTTTGCGCAATAACGGAAATACGTCAGACAAATAGATTGACAGTAAAACAATAAAATCAAATAATAATATAAGAAGAAGAAACATAGTTGATATTTAGTTTCCTTTTATTATTTTATTTTATTGCTTTACTGTCAATCTATTTGTCTGACGTATTTCCGTTTGCGCAAAAACTGTTTAGTAGCTATAACACGTATTACAATGTAAATTTTCCTCATTGTACCTGAAGAAGACTTTGGCCAGTTGAAATATAGTACTACGTTTCACTTGTTAGCTGATTAGATCACTAGTCAGGATCCAACGTACACCAGCAGGGTTGTCGTCCACGGTTGCTTGCTTGAACATTTTGTCTTACAATTTTATGCCGGAATACTGCATAATGTAATTTTATGAAAATTATTTTTCGTAATAACTCTGTTATGAAAAGTGCTACAAAGCTATAATCAGTACCGGGGGGAAGGGGGAATAGGCCCTTATAGATTGTGCTAGGCAACGTTTAGCAACTTTTGGAGTTTTGAGCAACTTTTTGTGCTGCGAGCAACCTCGAGCAACGTTTGCCTTCCAGAGCAACTTTTGAGCAACAAATGATCTTATCAGAGATATCAAACACACAACTTAACTCTTGTTCAAATTTTGCAGTTGATTGAATCTAGTTATACTAAAAATACTGTAGGCATCTATTGATCATGCAAACGATTTATATTCTCTGTTTTCAACTCAGTTTTAATTGACGCCCATAAATCCTTTCCCAGAATCCTTTGCAACTGAAAAATTTGTCAATTTGGGCTCCTGATTTGGGGCACAGAAGGATGTTGCACCATGAGATAATAATACATACCATAACATAACTCTCATACTCTCATATGAAACTCAGTGTGACTAGTCACGTGACCACGCCAAAAAAATATTTTTGAACAATAGTGTCATTGGTTCTTGACAAGAGACTATGATAGTCTCTTGTTCTTGAGTAAAATGAGTAAAATGAGCAAAATGAGCAAAATGAGCAAAATGAGCAAATGAGCAAAATGAGTAAAATGAGTAAAATGAGTAAAATGAGTAAAATGAGTAAAATGAGTAAAATGAGTAAAATGAGTAAAATGAGTAAAATGAGTAAAATGAGTAAAATGAGTAAAATGAGTAAAATGAGTAAAATGAGTAAAATGAGTAAATGAGTAAAATGAGTAAAATGAGTAAAATGAGTAAAATGAGTAAAATGAGTAAAATGAGTAAAATGAGTAAAATGAGTAAAATGAGTAAAATGAGTAAAATGAGTAAAATGAGTAAAATGAGTAAAATGAGTAAAATGAGTAAAATGAGTAAAATGAGTAAAATGAGTAAAATGAGTAAAATGAGTAAAATGAGTAAAATGAGTAAAATGAGTAAAATGAGTAAAATGAGTAAAATGAGTAAAATGAGTAAAATGAGTAAAATGAGTAAAATCAGAGGTCTATAACTAGAGGTTTCCATCTCTGGTATTGGGCCTTGGCCTATCAGATTCGGAGTTAGGCTATTTTTAGACATTTTTCGCGCGAAACCAGCAGCCAATCACGTTGAAGTTGAACCATCTTTAAAATGATATGCGGCGAGCGCGCGCTACGCAAAGACAGAAACTTTGGCCAAGGAAAAGCGAAAAGCGTCACAGCAGAATGTAATAATTGTTTAAATACTTCACTAAATTTAGGTCAAACTTCGGTATACTTTTTGTAAAACTATAAATCGACTGAGTGATTTTTCAGTTCAATCTAAATGAAGCATGATTTGTATGAATTCGGCGGCAAAACTTCTGGCGGACTGGCGCGCTGTCCAGTTGGCAAGTTGAATGAAAAGTGTTCTCCGCGGATTTAAAATCTTCGCTCAATCTCTCCAAAGTTTCATATATTCTGGAAAATTGTGCCGATGGTTTAGCTTAACATGGGAAGATTCGAAATAATTGTGGAGCTGAACATTATATTCATTTTACAAGTTGAACGGACAGCTATACGCAGCCGAAGGTTTCGCTTGTTTACATTATACGGCGGGCAAAACTTGCGCGACTACAGAATTTAATAAGCTTAAACTAAATTGTGTTGAAACGAACTGAGCTTAAAATCAAGTTCATTGAAGTAAAAGAACAAAGGAAACCCTCAATATCTACATGGATGGAAAGAAAGAGAGTGGTCTTCGAAGAGAATTTCACTGTGAAGTGATCTGACCGTCACGAACGCTTGACGAACTGCCGTGGATATTTATTGTGCTGATTGTAAAAACTTAATTCAGCTGGAATTGACAAGCCTCTTCGAAATACAAGGTAACAATACTGAATAGACTAAGCTTAAACTTGTGTTGTAAACAGGCTTTCATTCTTTGGACGAATTAATTATATGTCCGCGGTTATCGGATTTGATCTTCCCATAAACTAATTTCAGGCTGCCTTTAGTGCTCTTTCAGTCGCATTAGTTGTACATTTACAGGAATTTCCCATTAAATATTTCGTTCCAAACTTCGTGCATTATTTAGTAGAATTAACTTTTGTTTGATTTAGAAGGGCCAAGGGTTTTTACTTAATATAGCAATCAGTCAAATTTAACTGTCAACCGTCTTGAACAAAAATTGTCGAGCTAGCGCGTTCAGTGACCATATTTGTCAGGCATGGTGCGTGATTGGCTGCTGGTTTCGCGCGAAAAATGTCTAAAAATAGCCTAACTGCGAATCTGATGGGCCGTGCGCAATGCTAGATGGAAACCTCTAGTTCAGTTCTGCTCTAGTTATAGACCTCTGGTAAAATGAGTAAAATGAGTAAAATGAGTAAAATGAGTAAAATGAGTAAAATGAGTAAAATGAGTAAAATGAGTAAAATGAGTAAAATGAGTAAAATGAGTAAAATGAGTAAAATGAGTAAAATGAGCAAAATGAGCAAAATGAGCAAAATGAGCAAAATGAGCAAAATGAGCAAAATGAGCAAAATGAGCAAAATGAGCAAAATGGGCAAAATGGGCAAAATGAGCAAAATGAGCAAAATGAGCAAAATGAGCAAAATGAGCAAAATGAGCAAAATGAGCAAAATGAGTAAAGGAGCAAAAGGAGCAAAATGAGCAGCAAAAATGAGTAAATGAGTAAAATGAGTAAAATGAGTAAAAATGAGTAAAATGAGTAAAATGAGTAAAATGAGTAAAATGAGTAAAATGAGTAAAATGAGTAAAATGAGTAAAATGAGTAAAATGAGTAAAATGAGTAAAATGAGTAAAATGAGCAAAATGAGCAAAATGAGCAAAATGAGCAAAATGAGCAAAATGAGCAAAATGAGCAAAATGAGCAAAATGAGCAAAATGAGCAAAATGGGCAAAATGGGCAAAATGGGCAAAATGAGCAAAATGAGTAAAATGAGCAAAATGAGCAAAATGAGTAAAAGGAGTAAAATGAGCAAAAGGAGCAAAATGAGCAAAATGAGCAAAATGAGTAAAATGAGTAAAATGAGTAAAATGAGTAAAATGAGTAAAATGAGTAAAATGAGTAAAATGAGTAAAATGAGTAAAATGAGTAAAATGAGCAAAATGAGCAAATGAGCAAAATGAGCAAAATGAGCAAAATGAGCAAAATGAGCAAAATGGGCAAAATGGGCAAAATGAGCAAAATGAGCAAAATGAGTAAAATGAGTAAAATGAGCAAAATGAGCAAAATGAGTAAAAGGAGTAAAATGAGCAAAAGGAGCAAAATGAGCAAAATGAGCAAAATGAGTAAAATGAGTAAAATGAGTAAAATGAGTAAAATGAGTAAATGAGTAAAATGAGTAAAATGAGTAAAATGAGTAAAATGAGTAAAATGAGTAAAATGAGTAAAATGAGTAAAATGAGTAAAATGAGTAAAATGAGTAAAATGAGTAAAATGAAATGAGTTCGCCGCTAGTTCTTTTTTAAATTTTGTTGAATGCACTATGATAGGGTCAGCGACAAAGTAGCAAGCAGAAGGATGGGGCTAGCTGGACACTGCTATCGCACGCTGAGCTACGTGCAAGCAAGCTAGTGCTGTGGGAACCGACGCACGGGCAGCGGGGAGAGGCAGGCCTAAGGACTCTTTCATCGACGTCCTCAAACGCGACTCCAGAGCAGCGGAGACAAACGAACTAACCGCGTGCATGGACAATTGTATTGACTGGCGGGCCCGACGAAACGCTCGTCTGCGGACGACTTAGTTACTATGATAACAAAATCGCACAGGACATTCTCGTACGGCACTCGTGACCAGTTTCAAAAGTTCGCAGACTACACTCGTCAATGCGGCAATCTGGGGCAAGTCGCTTCTCGCAGTTGCTTCACTATTTTGCAATAACTACCACGCGCACCGGGAGGAAAAGGAGAGAGAGCCCCTGGTCCAAACATAGAAACAAAGCCCGCATGAACAGGTCGAAAGGAGCGCTAACTAAGGAATATGACTGAAACAATGTGGTGAAGTATGTGGTCCCTTTCCCCACGCCCCGCAGTAATTCTCAAAATCAACTCATTCCCATGAAGCAATGCGTGCAAAGAGTTCGCCATTTTCCCCGCCATTTTGAAAAGGCGAATGACTGACAAGTCAATCCCCAACCTCAGTTATGACCCCAAAGTCAAGGAAGATGATAAGCCAAGAAAGGTTATGAACAGGAAAACGATTTAGAAGTATCGACCCCCGAAAGTAACGTCAAAACTTTGTGGCTGTTAATAATAAATCCCGAAAGTAGCGAGCCTCCGAAAGTAGCAAGAACAAGGAGTACGCCTGAGGGTTTATAGCCTGCGAACACAGACGTATTTCCGGCTCGAGACGTATTTTCGGCGGGGAAACTCGAGCCGGAAATACGTCTGCGTTCGCAGGCTGAGGGTTTATGGCCGGGGTTCAAGTAGGAGACGGCAGCCCGGTAGGAGACATAGAAATTCCTTGCTTCTATGAAATTATCGTCAAGAAAAGACGGCTGTAAGAAAAACTTGAACAACTCGTCTCGACCACTGACCACTGACAACACAACCTCGGGGAATGCTCTAGTGTTCATTTAATACAGGTGTCAATCTACTATTTTTTAACTTCAAATTCTAATTTTAAAACTACATTAAATCTTCAATATTTCTCATTTCCCTAAATATTACAGCACCTTTGAGAAAAACTATTTCCTCCCAAACATTCCCAAAAATCACCCAAAAATTTACAAACCACCCCGGCCATAACATAGATTAATGAGATGAGCATAGAGTTACTTGAAACGCGAACGAGATATTTCCATTAATTTTAAACCCGTGTTAAGTGACGGAAAAATGGCATTCATGTGTAATCCCGCCTTAATACAGGATGTCCGCTTAAAAGAGGTATTATATATTTACAGTAAATAAAGGAACTGAAAACATTTGGGACTTGCCAGTAATTGTTTTTACGAATTTCTGTTTTTCATTTCGGAAAAAGAACTTGCACCAAAAGTTCTAGCTTGTGCATGAGACTGAATTCTGCTTATACTGAAACAAATCAGATGTTACCCGTCCTACTAGCCTTTTTTCCGCCATATCAAGCGGAAGTCGACCCGGCGGGTAAGTCGACTGCAAGCAGACTTCAGTTCCCACGGTCACCTTAACGGTCACCACATTCTCGTCCCCAGAGCTACGCGGGTTTCGCCAACCACGTGACCAAAAGAAACGGAGGATCTGGGAACGAGAATGCGGTCACCATGGCCGCCCTAGCCTGCGCATGCGGAGACTGTGAATCGTCTAACCACTTGTCCTGCACTTGTCTAGTTGTTTAATATTTCCATAAACGGTGCTTCAGCGTTTCGGCGTAGATCTAACATAAACCTCTGGTACCCCGCCAGGGTAGCGTAGATCAGGATCAGTCAATCTTATATGGTGACTTATATGGCTTCTTTTATGCTTCAGCATACATTGGTAATATCTTCCTAGAGCCAATTGTACCGCGTTAAAATTCCACCACGATCTTGACCTTAAACAGGCAACTCTCCTGCCCTAAAAGATGTGGCACTTCCCACTCATCCACAGTAAATGATACCAAGAGAGCATGTTCTCTTGGTTTTAACATTTGTTTTGTTTTCAATTAAACGTGATCAATTAACAACAAGTAACGTTCGAGAACTGTGTGACGGACGTACACTCAGATCAGGTTGAGAGGCGATTATTTTTGGCCACTCTCGTGCATCCATCGGCCATGTCGTCGGCTGGCATGGCCATATGATACACGAACACCGCGTACCGGGAAAGGTTCAGATCATCCTGAGAGATATTAACCAATTACGTGCCACAGCGGATAGTGATGGCGGATGTGACGTCTTTAGGCCTTCGGCGCTATTTAAATACCGATTTGCCCGACCGACAGCAAGTCACAGGCGAATGCGCGATATTTCGGCAAACCCTCGTGAATTGGTTTGATAAGGTTTAAAGAAGCTCAGTGGCGATGATAAGTTGGAATATGACGAACCTCTTCGTGGTATGGTTATTGCTTTGTTTGTGCGCATGGACCGAAGCAAGATACTCTTGGAAGGTAATTATCATCCATCCTATCTTATGATAAACATATTTCAGCTCAAGCTTGATGCTTTGATTTTCTGCCGTTGAGTCAGTTAACAATGGACGAATCTCTAACGCCGCGGTTTTTATTATGATTCCTAGGATAAAATGAAGCATCGGAGCGCAGAAGAGAAAACAAGGTAGGCTAGACAATCAAACGAGTAGAATCGAGTAAATCGCCAAATTTTACCAAGCTATTATCCTTCCGATCGGATTCAGTCGATTCACGTTTGTCCAAGGTCTGGAATCTACATCGAATCCGATTAGTACAACTATCGTATTAAACATAATTTCTCTCGTATTAGTTGTAAAGGACTTGCAGCTAGGAACACAACAAACGAGGAGATCTTATTCGGAAGCAGATCCTCTTCTATGTACATCATCTGGCTAGCGGCAGTCAGGCAAACGTGCACCACCCTGTGTCGCAGTTATATTAAGTTATGTAACAACAGTTTAACAACTAACAGTGGTAGGTTCTAGTTCAGCTAAAATAACCCAACAATTTGGCAGGCTACCATTACAAGATCACTTTTCTGAAACGCAAGACTTCTCTTCGCTTGATATCTCTCGATATCTCTGAGATACCGCGAACTGTTAAGAGACACAAAGAGGAACTGTTTTATATTACAAGGATTCCCTTACGCTACTTTAACTAAGTGGTTAAACATTAAATTTCATCTCGATATGATACGACCAGAATTGATAATGATTGGAATCAAGGCACTCTGTCACTTTCTTGAAAGCGCACTGCAACTAAAGGTCAAATAGGTTATTCTTTGAGGGACACATTAACCGGATATTTTCCATCCAAACACGATTTCTTTACTGCCGCTGTGTACTGAGTTGGAACGATAAAGAGGAAAATAGATTTCTTTGAAACCCGACCAAACGCGGTACTCTTAGCACCTTCAGTCTCCAGGTCCACCATGTCGGGCGCACTTTAGTGACGCCGATTATGTGGTAAGCTCAAGCGGACCTGCTACTAATTAGCGTTGAAAGCTAAATACTGAGATTTTTCTAGAACACGCAAAGTAACGGATAGCTAAACTGTTGTTTTTAGAGTGCATTCTATACATTCTAGTAGCTTGGATGGCAATGTAAAGAGTTGCGTTTCTTTTTCCTAAGATCTCGTGTTCCGAACTAAAACCATGTTCAAGGCGTTTTTTTTTGGCGAAGCTCCATGTCCAGCATGCCGTCGTTCACGTAAGAAGGGAAATCGGCATTCAATTTGTTCTTTTTATAAGGTCAACGGAATACCAGCTGGCTATTATACCATCAGGAATGACCTTTTATGTAGATTGTAATTTAATTCCCAGAGAACAGAGCGCTTTCATGAAGAAAGTTCTGCTCTCCACGCAGACAAAGTCTTTTTTTGGCGAATATGAGAATGCCCCGGGAGAGTGCTAGAAACTGAGCACGATGCGCTATGAAATCCCGAGAAATCCCCCCGGACTAGCCTCTCCCGGATTCAGTCCACCAAGATCATTTGTAGAACACTGAAATTATCCGCGCGTGTCGGCTTTTAATTTCATTCAACTACATACATGTAGCTTGCGAGCTAGGAAGCAAAACAATCTTCTACTTTCCAAAACGTCTACCTAACATCTACATTGCAACTAGCCTGTAAATAGTGTTGCGTTGCAAGTTGCAAGACAAATTTGGGCCTGGTGTCGGTAGACAGGACATTTACTCCATGCATCCAATATTCATTGCTGACGTATGTCACCGTCCTTCTTATTGACTTCCGAGTCGATTGTGGTCTTCGTTCTTGCCATAGTATGACTTGTACTGTGTGACTTCAAAATATTTGCGCTCTGCGTTGACCGTCTCAAAAATCTTTGCAATAAACCTCATTTTGAACCTCGTTACCTCTACAGGTAGTTATGTCCGAGAAACGTTTTCCGGATAGGAAATTGGACGTCTGCACGCAAGCTTTGCTTATAGCCACTGAATACGTTCTTTAGAAAGTCGAAAGTAATTAGGCGTTTGCTTTGGATTTACCTTTGCTAAATTCTTCAAAAAATTCGTGCAAATTATTCTAGCCAATCAGAGCTAAGCTTTTTTGTCAACCAATCAGCAGCAGCACCAAAACTATAATCGTGACTTCGTAACTTCCGCGCGGTTTCCCGCGCTTGGCACCAGTTGCATATGTTTCTTCGAGTTGTGATTGGTTCCCTGTATTATACAATAGTGGCCACCTCTCTACATAGGCCAGGATTTTTCGTTCCGACCATGCGCCAATCCATACACTTTACCGTTATTCAAACCTCCCTACAATGGCCACCTCTCTGTAACGGCCAGAAATTTATGTCTCGTGGTGACCGTTGTAGAGAAGTTCGACTGTATGTCAGGGCGTTTCGCTATGAAAATTAAGCTGGCAAGCTCTGAGCCAGTTAGTTGAAGAACTACTAGAACTTACACTTTTGAAACGTAAAATGATATCATTTGTCTTACTAAGTTAATCCAGGATTAGCGTGAAATTTGATTTCATGTTTTTATCTTTTCATTCAGGTTTTTGTTTATAGTTTTGCAGCTTTGACTCCACAAACATTAGCAATGAAAAACACTTTGATACAAGAGAAATTAAAACCTCCGTTGACTTTTAATCCTGGATTATCGTTAATCGGCTTGTGACCGCTTTCAGACTGTGGATAGCGACTGTCGGTGCACTGTGCAGGGCTAAATCAGTGACGTCACAACAACACTTCGCGCCAAAAAGGCTCGCTTGATCTCCACTAGCACTTGATTCACGCATGCGTCTCACGGATATGCTACCACACGCGCAACCATAAGCGTCAACATAAATGAGCACAAGAATGTTCACATGTGCGATAACTAACACAAGTACAAGGTAACAAACATACGTATTGCCCAAAAAATCGACGAGATTTAGATCTTTTGATAGATGTAAATACTGCAGGAGAAGTTTTAGATCTTTTTGATAGATGTAAATATTGCAGGAGAAGTTGTAGGAGAGGTGACTTCTAAGCCAAACGCTCCTTCAGATCTACATCTACCGCGGCCAATCAGAGTGGATTTACAGTCGAACCTTCCCCAGTGACGACCACTTCTCTATACAGTCAAACCCCGATTAACCCCGATTAAGCGGCCAGCTATCAAAGTCCCAATATCAGTATAATACTGTAAATAAAACCCCGATTAAGCGGCCAACCCCTACAATCGGGGTTCGACTGTATATATCGAGCAGCTTTTTTCGTCCCGACCGTGCGCCGATCCAATTACTCTTATTGAAACCTCCCTACAACGACCACCTCTCTATACAACGGCCAGAAAATTCTGCCTCAAGTTGGCCGTCGTAGAGAGGTTCAACTGTAGTAAAATTGATAGACTGCAAAACAGTCGTATTTTTTGCGTTGGTCTGTCAAACAAATGAACGCGGTCTTTGAAGAGAGAAAAAACGACTGTTTTGCAGTCTATAAAATTGACGTCAGGGCCTCTTAGGACCTCTTAGTGATAATCTCCTTATGGTTGTGCAAGTGTATTCCTTTTCCTAAGGACAATATCACGACACAAGTTTGACGCAAGCATACTTTACTCTCACAGTGCTTCTCTCCACCCAGGAGTATAAATGGGTACCGGCGACAAAATGCTGGGGGGTAACCTGCGATGGACTAGCATCCAATCCAGGGGAAGTAGCAATACTCCTAGTCGGCTTCATGCTAAGGAAACCGGGATAAGCTCCGGCAGTGTGGGCCAGTTTGGCTCGAGTGCGGCTTTACCTATCCCAGCTCACACTTATATTTCTTGTGGTTGTGCTTAGAATGCTTATTCTTGCATCATATCAAACGTATCAGAAAAGCCATCTGTGATATATCAACAGCAATATTCTTAGCCAGATAACGGCAAGCCATCAGACTTCTCCGATGTCCAGGATTGGAACAGTATTTTAAAATTAACCTTTAACCTAACTATAATAGCAGTCGAAAACTATATTTAATTAATGTCCGATTACAGAGACTCTTACATGTTTCAGGGAGTTATCAGTCGTCACACTCAGGTGTTACATATTATCAGAAGTGTTTGCGAAAACTGACGTCCATGCTGTTGATTTATTCAGTCAAGTGCATGATCATTTTACGGGTTAATGCGATTTTCGCCTCTTTACTGAACAAGCCAGAACAAGCAGAAATTAATTAACTAATTACATGGAATGTTCTTGATTGTGAAACGTCTTTACCGTGTGTTTTGTTATAAGTGTGTGTTTACCCTCTTTCACTTTGGTCCCTAAAAAAGTTTAGAATTTCCTGCTGATCCAAAAACCAAGATTTTTGAAATTCACAAGTTTCTGATGGTTATCATTCGCCAAGGCATGTACACACCCTTCCCCGCCCTCCCACCCACGCAAGCTCCCCTTCTCAGACTAGCCTCGTTAACCGCCTTATTTGCGAACTATTTACACGTACGATGAAGACGAGAGAAAAAGATCACTGAAAAACATGTGTTACAGGGTATGTTTTAATTTTTCAATGTTTCTGACAAATTAATTATCAACTGGGTGTTTCGACGCATCACGTATGATAACCGCGGAAATGTCGCCACGGATTGTCGTTTGTTTACTAATGTAACACCAAACTCTCGGAACCGGAAGAAATGTACTGTCATCTGCATCTGTAAGGTCATTGGCTCCCACAGATAAAACTATAAGTGGCGCTCGATCAGTAATATAAAATCTCGAAGATATTTTTCATAATAAGCCTGGGCCAAACGAGGATGAGAGTTGCTCCTGAGAGTTGCTGAGCCGGCCGGAGTTGGCTCTCATGAGAGTTTTCTTCAACTCTCATCGACTGATCATGCACGAAGCGTGGGCCAAGCGAGAGAAAACTCTCGACGACTCTCATGAAAAATTTGAGCAGTTGAGCCGGCAGCCGAGGTTCAAATTCGATGAGAGCACGAGAGTCGATGAGAGCATGAGAGTCGACGAGAGCGCATGAGAGTCGATGAGAGCGCATGCGAGTTCAGGCCAAACGAGAGCGAGAGTTTCAACTCTCATCCTCGTTTGGCCCGAGCGAGCTTTAAACTTTTACCTAAAGCATCAATTCGTCTAATGAGTGTTTTCACATGACATCATGGCGGCCATATTGTACGTGTTCTCAACCAATTAAATTTCTCTTCTTTGGAAATGAGTTTTTTAATTTCTTATGCAAACATTTCCTATAAGGTAATTTGTGAACACCAGTATCAGTGCCGTGAACCCGCTCTATTACTAATGTTATGTTCTATAAAAGTAAGTAAAAGTAAAGCAACTTTATTTATACACGGTTTGTGTTAAAGCTAGAAGCTTGTGGGGCCGTGTGTACCGTTGATAACTCAGTCTTGCATCCAGACGGGCTGTCACTAGGCCCTGTCGCTGATTTTTAATGTCATAAGGCAAGAGATTATAATTGCATAAGGTTAATTATAGTTAATTTAATTTTTAAATTACCATTATTTCTTTCCACAAGGTTAATTATAACTCATCGCGATCGTTCGATCGATCGATCGATCCCAGCTTGACCTCGCACGTGTGACACGTGTCATTCTCGCGCGCAGGTGAAACGCCTGGACCGGCCGGTTGTTCAAATTATGATTAGGCTAGTCTAGGATTAGCTATAGCTTCGAATTCAAGTGTATAAATGATCAACAATGATTTCTGTAATTTGTTTTCTTCCTTCTATTTCTTGTTTAGTCAGGCTAGCGTAATTCATCGGCTTTCGAACAGCTGGGCCCTGGGTTCTAGACTGCATCCCTTCTGTTCATCTGTAGTGGAGAGGTCTCGAAAGAAATCTGCACATTTTTTATTTATTTTTTTATATGTTTTATTCTCAGAACACTTGATCAACTCATTAGGAGAGTTTGATATCACTTACCCGGCTGAGTTAAATCATCGTGGTCAGGTGACCAACCACGTGACTACCCTTTCCAGTCATCGACGTCGTCGGCGGAGCGTAAGCGAGGAGGCTGGTCCCATAATCTATCAGGTATATTAATGTAACATTCAGAGGGTTCCTTGAAGCAGCTTGAACTAAGGTCCTTGAACCAGTTGAATATCGGGAAACATGAGTTATTGCGTTACTCCGTCCCTGGTGTGTAGTCTGAATTCTAACACTTTTCCTATAGAAATGCTTCTGCTTTAGCACCATCGTCTTTCAGTCTTAGTTCTTATAAAGGACGACATTCATATCGCCAGCAATCACTTTCATGATGAAACCTGAACCTGAACCTCTCCACAACGGCCACCCTGGTGCAGAATTATCTGGCCGTTGTAGAGAGGTGGCCGTTGGTGGAGGTTCGACTGTATTACAATAGATTAGACAGTACCAGGAGCTCCTGCTAAGTGATGAATATGAATGGCATCATATCATGATGAGCTGCGGCGAATAGACTTGTCTCTGAACGGAGTTGGAACAGGCCATTTCCGAGTTACCTTTTGCCTCTGTTTCAAAACGAGTCCTGGTGCATAACCTTTCATATGAAAATGTGTTCGCTTTCCATTTGAATGAACATGTGAGTAAAACTCATTTTGAAACAGAGGCAAAAGGTACTCGGAAATGGCTTATTAAAAGAGAACAACCATGTGGTACACACGGAATTGCATTCGAAGAAATATCGAAAAGGACAGTGAATGCTTCGAGTTAGTCTATCCAATCCAATACACGGAAAAACACTATAGGAGTAGAAGGGAATGCGAGAAAAAGTGGCTTAAGATATGAATACTAGCCTCATATTTTACTTTGAGATCAGTCTTTCTGTCTGATGTTCTGTTACTCTCTGGACTACGCGAGCAGTATCTATTTTTCACTAAAGTCCCGTGAGGTGAACGCGCGAGAATAGCTCGATGTACACACTCACACTCTTCCTTTTTGTGTCTGTATGACACATATGGCCTTAACCTTCTGTTACAACGCCAAAGAAATCCTTCTGTAATCTTGATAACGTTCTGTATTATATTTAACATCTAAATATTTTCATTTTTTTTTGTACAGGTCAAATTTAAGGGAAAAATCATTAAAATGGTTCTACGAGTAAACACGAAGCTGTTCGGATCAGACTTTACTATCGAGCGTCACAAAGAGGATGGAACCATTGAGAGAAAAACGAGCACAGATGTTCATTGTTATCTTGTGGGCGAAACAGAATCATTCCACACCAGCGTGGCCATAAGTGACTGCGATGGACTGGTAAGTACTGTACTTTTTGTTCTACGCATGTGCGTTAAATTATAACCTCTCTGCAAGTACCGCAGGCGCATCAGTATTTTTTGGTCAAAACTGACGCGGTTAATAAACATCTCTAGCGTACGTCATTTTTAAGTTTGTGCAATACACTTAGCTATGAAGGTCATTGGGGTAAACTTTAAGCTTTCCTTGTTTGAACTTTAAAATAAGAAAGACATCTACATTTTTAATTCAAGCCAGCACTCACGAGCTAAGTTCAAAGCATTTACGTACTGTCACTAGCTAAGTAGATATGTGAACGACCTTGACCCGTCTTAGATAATTCGTCGAGTGGCACTGTCTTGGGCCGTTGTAGTCAGTAGTAATAACTCTATAAATCAGCTAAATATAAGAAGCTAATTCCTTGCTGCAGCAAGAGTGTGGCAAGATTTAGCTTAAGAATTCCAAGGAAAATGAAACTTAAGGGCCGTTAACCATTATCCACTTCCCTTTTCCATCAGCGGGACACGTGGTGGTCTAACGGTTAACGCGTTGCCTCCGGATCGATCGGTCCGGGTTCGAGCCTTGACCTGGATCATTCGATTTGTGTTGTGTTGTTGGGCAAGAGGCACTTTACTCTCACAGTGTCTCTCTCCACCCAGGAGTATAAACATTGTGCTGTGTTCTTGGGCAAGAGGCACTTTACTCTCACAGTGTCTCTCTCCACCCAGGAGTATAAACATTGTGTTGTGTTGTTGGGCAAGAGGCACTTTACTCTCACAGTGTCTCCCTCCACCCAGGCTTTTAGACAGACTTATAACCTTTTCACCATTTCCATCACCACCATCATTACCCATCCTCAATTCCTGATGGAGTCCTGTCATTTTCCGAGTATTGCTCTACAAAATCAAGCCATTATCGTTGGGTTCGCTAAGATTGAAACTATATATAAGGCTACACGATGTTAAGCTTAAAGACTGAAATACGTAAGAAGAATTATTTTCTTAGTACGGAATTGTTCTCTCTTTTTTTTTCTAAGGCAGGAGTCATAAATTTAGGAAATGACACAATTTACATCGAGCCCGTGTTAAACACAAGCCTTATGATCCATCGGGGCTGGACCAGGCCTGGCAGACCGCATCTGATGTATAGTAAAGGCGTCCTAAAACAGCCGAAAGAACATTACACTGACTTGGTGTCTGACGGGCTAAAAATGGAGAACTACTCTACAGCACTAAAAGGTTTGTTAGCGTTGGCAATTTCACTCAAATTAAACGTCTTAGCAATAAGCAAATAAATTTTCCTAACGGCAAACAAAATGTAATAAGCTGTTATGACTGAAGAAGCAGTGTTGTCCTTATGCTAGCAAAATCGATAGAAGAACAAGCCATGTCATCAATGTCCATCAATGCACCGACTTTTATAATTACGCATGCACAACATAACTGAAGCAAATGCGTGAATTAGGTTCCTAGGGTGATAGTCCATGCAGGCAGCGGACACCTATCTAAGTCAGAATTATATCTAAGTATGTCCTCTTAATAGAAAGTAAGACAATTTTTCATGGAGGATAATTTATTTGTTGTTTCTGTATTGCGCAAATTTGACCCAGTTATTTATGCTTCAGACAAACTGTCCGTCTCTGGCGTCTAAGACGGACATCAAACGGATAAATCTCTTTAGTTATGCCTTGTATAACCTAAGTTGTAATACGACTAGCGAGTCCTAATGAGGCTTTATCCGCTCTGAAGTCGATTAGCTGCAGCTTAACTTGTCTTCACGACACTTACAGCCGGATTACAATTCATTATTCCTTTAAGAACTCTATTCATACCAGACATGACTAGACACAAATAATCCCGCTGGCGACGAATTTCTTCATCTTTACACATTATACTAGTATTTATATTTGTGAACATATTTGTAGAGAAAAACAAGTTGACTAAGTTGTGAGTATATGTTTTGCGATTTGACTGAATAAGAAAATCGAGGCGGGAAGTTTAGAGAAACAAATCTTCGTTGAAGCACTCGATTGGTATTATCCAATCATAATCAAGAAACAGCGCGAACACTCACGAGTACTTCGAAAATTGTCATAC